>CP125973.1:44621392-45067383 GCA_030063025.1 Avena longiglumis
TGTCGGTGTTGCCAATACCGGGCGTGCGAAGACATGGACCATCACGAGACATGCGAGCCAGATCCGGAGGGAAAGCAGAAAAATTCTCAGTGAACGGTCGATGCGTAGAAGTTGTCCGCTGATTTGTCGGAGTAGATGAAGTAGTTGCAAGAAGAAAATTGATTTAGTGCAAAAATAAAATTTAGACTGTGACCCTGGCGGCGAGGTCGTGGTGGACGAAGACGACGAGGTAGTTGTCGATGACGATTGAATTATTGCGATAGTCGATTTCGGGGATTAGACCCATATTTTCCGCTTGGATGAGCGACGTCGCTCGTGGTGAAGAACTTGTTGGCGTTGGCGATTACCACGATCGGTGGTGACGGTGACGATGTGGCGATGTTGTTGGTGTAGATGGTTGCCGCGATGATGACCACGGGTAATGAAGGTGCAACCCTTTGTTGACGGGCGCGATACCGGGGACTTGCGTCTTGGTCGATGTTGGGAAGACGGGCGGCGTGGTGATGACATGAGGACGGAGAAGCCGTGAAGGCGCCCTTGAGCGCTGCATGAGCCTCTTTCACACGATCGTTGGCGATGATTTGCCGGAGATGAGTCGATGCCGATGTTTAAGTAGAGACGCGTGCTGACGACATGCGGCTGTGGACGATGCAATCCGATCTATGATTGACGAAAGAAGAAGAAACACCGGTCAAGCAACCGGCGAGAAAATTTTGGCGAAGTAAGATCTAATCTACTTTTGCGCGAAACAGTGGCTAAACCCTAAGCGGAGCGAACCGGTCTGATACCATGAAAGGTTTGCGAAAGTATTGATTGTATTGATATTGCAAGAGGTGAATATAACGTGAGCCCTTAGGCTGTTTATATAGTACTAGAAGACTTGAGAGATAAGAAGACTAATAGATAGAATTGGATTATAAGATGAAACTACCTAATATAACGTAACCGACATATACTCTAACAAAATTTAATAAAATTTGACTTAAACAAAATATAGAAGTACACATATTTGTGGATTGAGGGAGTATGGAAGGCATCCGTGATCATTTGTCGGACTCTTAGGAACGCACGATAGATAAGATATATCGCTCCATAAAAACTCCAAGCCATCCCTAACTCAGATAGACCCACACATTAGTTTATAATATATAAATATAGAAAAATATATCCACGATGTCGCCGCTGTGGCGTGCTGCCGCCGCGATAGCCGCTCGACGACGGCTCCACCGGCCGCCCTTGGCCGCAGCCGCGACGACGATGTGTGGTCCTGGTAGTACCGCTTGCAGTCCTGGGGCTTCTGTTGGCGTCGTCTGTAGGGAGCGGTAGTAGGGGGCGGTAGCACCGCTGCCCGGTAGTACCGGTCGCCAGATCCGGTACGTACCGCTGGAGACAGAGAGCATTTGGCGGTCTGTCTTCTTCCGCCTCCTCTTCCAAGCCTCCGTCTTGTCGGGCTTGATGCTCCGGGCTTCCTCCCTTGCCTCCGTACTTGTCAATGTAAACCTATCATGCATATGTGACGGAGTATGAAGTAGCATACCATTCAATAGGGTAGGAAGGGGGCTCGCATAGAGGAACAGATTCACCTTTGGAGTCCATGACGACTTGGCGTAAGTTGAAGACCAAGATGTGGTAACGACCGTAGGTCGGGCTACATCAGCTCCCCCCTTCAAAAAGAGTCGTCCTCGACTCTACATGCTTATCACAAAGTAGAAGCGGTCGAGAGACCTTCTTGATCCCGGGGTTTACCATATAGTCGTCCTCGGGAAGATTGACTTGACAATACTTCAATGTTCCTTCACCTTCCATGAATCCTACAAAGCTCACGACAAAAGCGAAGCAACACTCAAAGCGTAGCCAATTCATGAAGATTATAGCATGAGTCCTCAAGTAGAAGGAAGTCACCTTATCGTGTAGAGATAGCTCGATGAAGGGTAGCCATAGGTAACTCTCTTCGGTTCTTCTTGTCAACATATAGTCCATAGAGGTTGACGTGTATGCATTTGTACCTTCATACAACAAATACCAAGCGACATATGTTTGTGTGTGATAGAGGAGCATGTCATTTGTGGCAGGTCCATTCTTGTTCACAACATGATTAGCACGACTCAAGTATAGCAAACGGGATGCATATGCATGGTCAATGTGCATGGAAATCGTTTGAACATCATCCAAATGTGGAAACTCAAAAACTCCATATAACATAGTAGTGGGGCACTCAAAGCAATCGAATAGAAATTTGATCAACATATTTGATGCAAAGTTAGGAGAATTTGGAAAAAACACAAAAGGAAGAATATCCAAAACAACATCATTATGTGTGCCAACCAACCATTGGAAAGAGAAATTGTTTGACATGTTGTATGTCACACACAAATCATCGATAGCAAATATCATGGGAATATGAGTATCCCAAGCGGAAGCCAAAGTAACGTGTTTGCAAACAAACCAAATGAAAGAGCAAGTGGTCCTTATGTTTGCTGCAACAACAAGACGAGATTCTTGGAAGCTCTCATGACAATTCATGTTCTTAATGGAATTGTGGTTGCACACAAAACATCGGAAAGGTAAATTGTTCAAAATTTTTGTTGCAACACACAAAGCATCATTATCTAAAAGCGAAGAAACATGAATGTCACAAGGGAAGATAATACCATTAACATGCTTGCAATCAAACAATAGGAAAGAGCAATTTTCCAACATGAAAGATGCAAAGCATGCAAAAGGTATCAGAGCTGGGTTCGATCTTGAACTCACTTGTGGGATGCTCTCAAGACCTCTTTTTGTCAACTCGTGCTCAACCGAGGTTGACATGATAATGCGGGTACCTACACACATCATACACAAAAGGGAGAATGTGTGTGCATGGTAGAGATACACATCATCCATCATGACGTATCTCTTCTTGTGCACATCACCATTAATGTCATTCAAGTATGAAATAGATGCATGGTGAGTATGCAAGTGGGGAACATGCTTATCATGGCAATCATCAAAATCTCCAAAAATTGAGAAAGCTATGGGCGCCATCTCATTATAACGCATAAGATCAATATTGTTGCAAGCAAAACAAGTGAAATAGTAAGCATTCATCTTATCGCAAGCAACAGGAGAAATTGATTGACTAGCATGACAAGACAAGTCCGAAGCAATTGGAGGATACACACAAGATTCATAGCATGGCATGTTTATGGCAATGATATCGCAATCAAACAATTCCACATGAGCAATATTATGCAAAGGCAAAGCATCACATGGGAATATGAATGAAGCATATGTAATGTCACAAGTATCATCCATAACATGCATATCATCACAATTCATCATGTCCACTAGTGGGATCATGGCATCATCAACACCCGTATTGTTACATTGGTCATACCTCTCATATGAAGTGGGTGTTGTGGTAGTAGTGGCCTCCTTGTAGACGACTTAGTTTTCTTGATGTAGCCATGGCGTAGCTTCATCTTCATGCACCATGTACATCTTATCAAATTGAGGCATCATTGCTTCATGGCTTGTCGCGTCTTCATCCATGGAACCTAGCACAACATAAGAGAACACACTAGAGGTAGAGGGTAAGTTGTTAGAAATAGAAATGGTCTCACTTGACCTATCAACTACCACTCTCAACTCACTAGGTGTATCACTCATGCCCTCAAATTGGAAGCACTCAATCTCACAGAAGGTGGAGTCACTCATCTCACTCTCGCTCTCACTCAAGTGGGCTAAGTGGCTCTCATACTCACATGGGATTGGTACCACATCATCACTCAAGCATATAGGGTAGGCTCGGGTTCCTCAACTCCATGCGCCTCCTTTGGTGAAGGGAAAATCCCATGCTCACCATTCTTGACCTTGTCGACTCCAAAGTTGGATGCCATAAGATGGGCATCATTGCCTCCATGGTCGAAGGAAAATCCCAAGCTCGACCGCCTTGTGGCCATCTTGTAGTAGTTGTGGAGGTAGGCTCATGCTATCCAACTTGGCGAAGTAGAGGTCTTCTTTTTCCTCGTTCATGAGGTCTTCAAATGCAAGCGTAGTCGTTGAAGCTTGATGGCGTGGACGAAGGCTTGCTCTTGGTGCCATTTTGGTGGTGGTACAAGAAGTTGAAGGTGCCTTGTGATGGTGTCGACGGAGGTCATTGGCGTGCCTTGCCGATGGTTGATGTAGGTGGCGCACTTGGTTATCCATATGACGCTCACGACGATGGCCCTTGACCTTGGCACTCTTCCTTGTAAGTTTTTCTAATGAGCGCAAAGCATCATTAGTCTTGGCGACCATCCTCATGTTTTTGTCGAAGTCGTTGTCCATGTCCTTCTTGAAGTTGTGGAGGTCGCTGGAACTTGTCCATTTGATGATGGACCTTGGCGCACTCAAGTTGAGGTCTGCCTTGGTCGGTCGACGTGAGGAGCTTCTGTTGTCGTTCTTGAAGTCTCCCATGCTTGGGGAGTCGTTGTTGTTGTTGCACTCCATGTCACCCAAGCATGTGTAGCCATTATTGTTGTAGTGCTCCATCATGTTATCCATGCTTGTGGAGACATATGCATGGTGGCTCATCATGGATTCTTCATGGAAATCATCCTCGGTCCCGGAGTCCCTAGACATGCTTCACAAGACCAAGTGTTGTATATGGAAGTGGTAGAGGGTGTTAGGGATAGAACGTCGAACCTTACTTTACCTTGGAAGATCGTATCGTGCAAGTGGCCACACTTGAGAGCAATAAACCAAGCAAAGTGAAGTTCACGTGGAACACCAAAACCAACTACTAACCAAAAAACACACACACACAAGGCCTATGGTGGATAGGTATGGAAAGTGGCATGTCAAGAACCAATCCGAAATCAAGATGTTGTAATGGCAAGTAAAGAACCACAATGATCACAAAGAAAAACAAGTCAATCCACAAGATAGGAAATATGTACAAGGAAACACACACGGTGGGATAAATGAGACTTGTGACGGAGAAAGTGAGCTAAGAACCAAATGATTACCTAGCAAAGACTATAAGCTCATGTCACACAAGTACAAGGAGAGACGCTAGTTCGATTGCACAAGATTGGTGGGCTACAAGATATGCACAAAAGTACCACATATATGATGTTCCTCGAGCTTGCGCTTCCTATTCTATGAGGCACATGTATATTTCTTTCTTTTTTTTTCTTTTTTTTTCTTTTTTTTCTTTTTTTTCTTTTTGTATCGCTCTTTTGTTTTCTTTTTCTTTTCACTTGCCTCTTTCTTGTGCCAACAACTATACAAGATAACTATATGAGATAATGCTCACAATGTTTGCTTGGAAATCTATAAGGTATCAAATTTGCAAAGACCAAGAAATCATAAGAGTAACTAGTCTCAATAGATGTTTGTTGGTCTCAAAATAGTGGAGTTCACAAAGGAATGCAAGTGGGTAAGTCATGGAATGTTTGTACCTTTCATCAATGATCTTCACCCTTTATTATTGGATTCCATCTTGATCACGGAATTTGGATGGAGTATATAGCATGAACAACATGGATTATGATGTAGATCTCCTTATCCTCTTCGAAACGACCTAAAGAACACCAATATCCGAATTCGAATGCAAAAGTTATGCTAAAAATGGTGAGCAAGGTGAAATCTGGGAATCTGTTTTTTCTTTCTGTACTGGGCGGTAGTACCGGATTTTGGGCCTGGTAGTACCGGAAAAGGGAAGTAGTACCGATTTTAAGCCCGTAGTACCGCTGGGTCCAAACTCCCGCTTTGACGCTGCTGATTTTGGGGTGATTTGGGCGGAAAATCTTCAAGAAAAGCACCAAATCGAAGGGGGAAATCAAGGAATTAGGCTATGGGAACGCAAAGGAAGGTAGATCAACAAGTTTTGCAAGTAATCCACAGATCAAAACCTACCAAAACTCACTGAAATCACAGATCGATCCAAAACACGAATTGAGGCTATTTTTGGTGGAATTTTCGAATTTATGGGGAAAAGATCAAATCGATGAGAAATCCGTGGCAACCAAAAGCTGCTGATACTAGATGATGGAGGGGTTAACCTCTTGGGTGGCCCGATCTTCACGGATCTCGTGGTCAAATCGATGGGAAAGCGAGGGGAAAGGGAAAAGGTAGCGGAAGCGAACACACACCTCGCGAAGAACACGATGAACACACACAAAACTCACACGATACAAGAACGATTTCTCCCGAACGGCGGCCACCGGTCCGATAGAATCCTCGCAAGGAAAGATCGGTCAACATGCTCCCTCAAATCCACATCGGAGAGGGAAGAACACCTTGGGGAGGGTCTTGACAACTTGGAGACGAGACACCGAACTCCAAGGCCTTGTTCAACGATGGATGCGTGATGCAAAGTCCAATCGAGGTTGGTGATTTATAGTCGGTCCCCTTGGTCTAGAGATTCCACAATGGGGGTGTCTATCATCTATGCCTAAGGGATACATGAGGGGTGGGGGCTCTATTTATAGGCCAGCCACATAAACAGGGGTAGTTTAGGGATAAAACTAGGGTTTGGACGAGCTAGAGGGGTACATGGGTCAAGGCCCAACAGGTGCCTGCAGCACACATGACCAGAGTACGGACTTGGGACCGTAGTACCGTCAACACCGTAGTACCGCCTGGGACCGTAGTACCGCTGGTCCCGGAGCTGGGCTTGAGCCGTCAGAAGTAGCGGTATCGGGGACGGTAGTCACGACCGATAGTACCGGGTCCAGATCCGTAGTACCGCTGGCCCTGGGCTTCTGCTGCCTCAGTAGGGAGCGGTAGTAGGGGGCGGTAGAACCGCTGGCCGGTAGTACCAGTCGCCAGATCCGGTAGTACCGCTGGAGACAGAGAGCATTTGGCGGTCTGTCTTCTTCCGCCTCCTCTTCCAAGCCTCCGTCTTGTCGGGCTTGATGCTCCGGGCTTCCTCCCTTGCCTCCGTACTTGTCAATGTGAACCTATCATGCATATGTGACGGAGTATGAAGTAGCATACCATTCAATAGGGTAGGAAGGGGGCTCGCATAGAGGAACAGATTCACCTTTGGAGTCCATGACGACTTGGCGTAAGTTGGAGACCAAGATGTGGTAACGACCGTAGGTCGGGCTACATCACTACCTAATATAACGTAACCGACATATACTCTAACCTCCCTCCCGCAGTCGGATCGGTAGTGACGCGAACAGCAATAGCGTCGTGAACGGTCTGACTGAAGCATAATCCGAAGTCGCGGACTGGAGAGGATGTCGGTGGATGCCGATGTTGATGTAGCCGAAAGTGAGGCGTTATAGTGGTGGTCGATGGTGCCGTTGGTGAAGTTGTCGCCGTTGATGAAGTTGATGACGTTGATGATGTTGTGTTGTCGATGTCATCGTTGAGACTGGAGAATTCGCAGTAGTGGTTGAGGTAGACGTAGTTTGAGAAGTATCTCTACCCGCAGAGGAGAGCTTGCTAGACTCGGGAGCATGTCGGGAACGAAGGCACCCGCCGGTGTTGCCGATACCGGACGTGCGAAGAAAGGGACCATCATGAGCCATGCGTGCCAGAGCCGGATTGAGGAGCAAAGAAAATTTTCCGTAAACGGTTGGTGTAGAAGTTGTCCGTCGTGTCGGAGTAGACGAAGTGGCTGCAAGAAGAAAATTGAGCACAAACTTGTGCAAATAAAAAAATTAGACTGCAACTCTGGCGGCAAGGTCTTGGTGGACGACTACGATGGTGGTAGATATCGATGGCGATTGAGTTGTTGTGGTAGTCGATTTCGTGGATTAGACCCGTATTTTCCGCTTGTATGAGCGCGGCGTCGCTCGTGGAAAACAAGAACTTGTTGGCGTTGACGATGACCACGATCGGTGGTGGCAGCGACGATGTGGCGATGTTGTTGGTGTAGATGGTTGTTGGCGATGATGACCATAGTTGATGACAAGCAGCCTTCTATTTGACGGCGAGGGCGACTGGACATGCGTCCCGATCGATGTTGGCGAAGACGAGCCGCGTGGTGACAACGTGAGGACGAAGAAGCCGACACAAAGTGTAACTACCTCGGTGAATTACGCCCTAGATACAAGCCCGGATGAGCGGTAGTGGTTGAAATAGTACTGGGGCCCCAAAAGCCACTCACGGGTAGATCTTTCGCCGTCCCAACCACTTCCAACTCATCGGGACCTGCACGGGCGGCGTAATAGGCAGGCGAAGGGATCAACTACATACACAAATGAGTATGTATGCAAGCCACCATACAAGAGTACATCAGAGCCATACCATCTAGAAAGAAAGGAAATAGCAACGCCATACAATTCAAATGACCTAGATAGATATAAGAGTTGATTAGAATGCCTCATACATCACACATCAGAGTATCAAGCGGAAGCGGCAAAACAAAGTCCGAGTACGGATAAGAAGCAAATCGGCATAAGATGCCATGGAAATAAGCACATCCCGCCCACGTATCCCCGTTCCCGGAATCTCTACACCGAACGATCGTTGCCCACATCATCAGCCTCTTCCACCCAAAGATCCGCCCGCGAGGGTACCTGTTCATCTGAACCAATAATTTATCGTGTGAGACCCTAAGGGTACTCAGCAAGTCTTAATGCCTCTAAAGGGGACACAACCTGGGGTGACGCAATTGCAGCAAAAGATAAACCCTAGCAGTTCTATAGATAATCGCTAACCATCCGCCTAACCAAAGATAGACGGATGTCCGTGAATTAATGACAACAGTTATAACAGTAATTCATCAGATCCATCCTCCTCCTCGCTTACCAACGAGGAAGCGGACGAACAACCCCCATCCGTTGGCAATTTTATTAACCATTCCATGAGTGTTGCACTATTTACTAGTCAAATTACTTAGTCAGATTAAAGCGGTACTTTAGTTATGCTTGTCTATGATCGAGAAACTGTGCTCCAAGTCGTCCATAACCGCGGACACGGCTTTCAGAAAGTTTTACCCGGCCGGGGTGCACCAATAGCAACACACGCTCGATCAACCTCGGAAAAACCAAATCAAAACCCAACGAGGCCTTCACGACAAAGCAATCACAGGATTCAGAAATATTTCAGGGGGCCACCCCATTGAGTAGACCCAAGAACGGCCACCGACCCGAGATGGACTCAAGGTTTGCGACAATGGTCAGAACGACCGGGAACCCGAAAGTGTGGCTGGGCTTGTTGATACCGCAAAACATTCCGCTTACCTAACAGACAAAGGTGCTACTCGCACAAACGTAAAACAAATGAGCATGGCATAAGTACAGGATAGTAAATAAAACCTCAAACTAGTTTGGTGGCCCCAAGAAATAAGACTGAATCAAGCTCTGGCTCAGGGGGTCCCATATACCTCCCGGATGTGGATAGCGCGATAAATCAAGGAACAGGAATCAAGTACTCGGGGTCTTACGGGACACAAGTGAGCAGGAAAAACCAAATAGCAGATGTTGCTCACCGATGCCACTTTCATTAGTTATCCCATTACTACTCAGGTTAAGTTGTTTAGGTACCTCGTTATCCATCAGACTCTCACATACCCTACACATGTTGTTCTACGACTCGCATGGCTCAAACAACTCCTGTAGGAATGGCTCATGGTATGGAGGAACAAGCTTGGTGGGGTTTAAAGTAAAGGCTATGCAATACTTGGGATTCAATTTAATGCCATCGCGACTCAATGATGCAAGAATAAGATAGAGGTAATAGGTACTGTATGTATGCAAGCGTGTGGTAGTGCTTGCCTGGCAACTCAGTTGAAGCGAGAGACGGATCTGGGTAGTGCTCCTGGTTCTCTTGATATATCCCCTGCTCAGTGTCTATTCGAAGAAGAACCAAACAAACAAAGGCCAACATAAATAAAGTGCGCAAGCATATGGGTAAAATGCATCAAGCAAACAATCATGCCATGATGAATGATGCACAAGTTGCATGGCAATATAGTAGCATGGCATGGGTGAGGTGTGGTATACAAGAATACGTCATTTTATTAAGGGTTGGCCACATTTTATTATCATATTAGTTGCTGTATATTATATATTTACATGATGCATGCTGCAATTGAAGTCAAGGATAGCATAAACAGAAAGGTCTCGTCGAGCTGATCATTTTAGACATATCATTTGTTAAATTCGGAGTTATAAATCAAAAGTTATTAATTTATTAAGTTCCAATGGCATTTGTTGTAATTTACTCAACTTGGAATTTTAAATGTGCACAAGGTAATTTAAATAGCATATTTGAAATCCTCACATTTTCCTGATCTCAAAACATATATCATTTGTTTAATTTGGATTGGTAGTTTAAAAGTTATTAAAAACTGATTGAATTTGAATTTAAAACAATTTGTAAAGATTTAATTCGAAAAAAAAACAGAAAACCTTTTTCACCCAGACCAGACCTAGCCACAGTCCCTGGCGAGTGGGCCTGAGGCTGACTGGGCATGGCCTTGTGTGGTTGGGGACCGCGGGTTGGGAAAGGGGGTTCCTCAGGGGTTTTTTTACAAAGAAACCCGAAGAACTGGACTGCGGGTTGAGGCATAGAAAAGCCGTGGACTGCGGCAAAACTACCAGAGCCGGTTCTCGGATCGATTTAAACTGAACTTTTGCGCTCGCAAAAACGCCTAGCGGGTTCCATCTTCGGGCGACGATGGCGATCGAACTAAGGCCGATCTCACGATGCCGCAAAAAGAAAACTTGTAGAGGGACGAAAGGGCTACAACTTTTGTCAAGGGGTCGTCGCCGGATCTTGGCCGCAACGGTGGGGAAACGGTGATGAACAGAGGCGGCATGGGGAGCAGCACGCAGCACGGAATCGACCAACACGGCGGCGGAAACTATGGCTGCGGGCGAGCTACCGTCGGTAGGGAGGCATAGGGAGGAGGGGAATGGAAGGGGGCAATGACCACGGGGCCGGCGGTGGTCGGGGAGGGCTCGGGGGGGGGGACGAGTCGAGGTGGAGCAAGCGACGAACAGCGGCAGAGGGGCTCCTGTTTTCAGAGGGAAGGAGATGGTGGCTGCTCCCTGGCGCTGGCTCACGGGCGCTTCTTAGCGACGCCGGTTGCCTTCCGCCTCCCATCGCAGCCCCGGACGAAGAGGTCCAAGCTAAGGTAGGGACATGCTCGATCTCCCTCTGTCCAGGAGAGCTCGAAGAGAAGAGAGGGAGGCAGTATGCAAGGAGCTGGCGGCGGAGAGGAGGGGAAAAGAAGGCTAGGGTTTGAGGGGGAGGGATCAGGCTTGGATAAGAAGGGGCAGGGTTCACGTCACGACGCGGACGACGAGCGGGATTTGCCACCGCCACCCGTGCCTTTCCCTCTCATGCCGAGAGAGGGGAGGCGACGGCAGGAAGATGGTGAACAGGAGGGTATCGAAGGGGTACTAGGCCAGGGGAAGGCGAGTTGGGCCGGGGGAGGGTTGGTCCGATGGGCTGCTACCTCCTCTTGGGCTGCTGCGGGTCTGTCCAGGTGGGTGGCAGGTTTGTCCCTCTCCTCTTTATTTATTTTGTCTTTTAGACATTTGTTTATTCTTTTATTCTATTTCAATTTTCAAACTACTTTATAATTTTCAAAATCTTTGGAACCTTTTTTTTTACCAGGAGGTTTGAATAGGGGCTTGACTAAGAGGGGAGGTGGGGTTTAGGGTTTTGAGATGAAAAGAGAGAGGGGAGGTTTAGGGCTTGGCATGCCCACATGGTCACATGTGCATGCATGAATAGGGATGGGGTTTAGAGGGGGGTAGGGTTTAGGGTTTGGTTTAGATTAGGTGTAGATTAGGGTTTAGCTAGGATGGGGTAGATCATGGTGCTTACATGCATAAAACAAGACCGAGCAAGATCAAAAACAAGGTCCACAAGAACAAGCAAAAGGAAGATAAGAAACAAGTGTGATGGTGGCATGGCCCATGCAAAATATTTAATGCCTTGTCTACTCTTGTGAAAACAAAATAACTTCCATGGCATTTGTTTATTTGCATCCTCCCAAAGTTGGAGTAAGGGCAAGCAAAAGAAGTGGAGAGAGATCCATCCAACCCACATGAGCTAGAGGTAAACTCAATTAAAATGCCAAGCTCATATTAGTTGGATGGTGGAATTATAAGGTGGTGATGAAAAGGTGGTGGAGTCAATAAGAGATATGCCCCCAAATCAACTTGGGCATTTAACAATATATCAAGAACCAAATACAATATCAAGAGGCAAATACTAACTTTAATGCATATGAGATAAGAACCAAAACAAAAGGGTTTCTGCATGATGCTCAAATGCAAGGTGGCATGATGACATGAGCCTGATATGATGATGATGCAACAATTATATGTAGGAAGTGGCCCTTTATTACTGGATCAAGTAGCATTACAGTGTTAGACAACTGGATGCTACAACTCTCCCCACTAAACAGAATCTCGCCCGAGATTCTAGGAAGAAGAAGAAGACACAAAGAGGGTAGGATAGTTGGCAGAGTTCATCTTCACGCCCCAAGTGGCTTCATCAATGAGTGGTGTGACCACTGCACCTTGCAAAACTTGATGGACTTGTTATGAGTCCTTTCTGCGGTCTCAAGGATTTTTGTGGGTGTTCTTGATAAGACAGTCTTCTTGGAGATCGATTAGCTCATGATCCACGGTTCTCGGGATCTTTGAAGCACTTCTTGAGAGATGTGGAAAACATCATGGACTTTGAGTTTTTCCGGAGCTCCAGGCATAAGCAACTTCTCCTCTTCTACCACGAATCTTGAAAGGACCGATGTATCTAAGAGCCAACTTTCCTTTGATACCAAGGCGTGTGTTCCTCTCATGGGAGTGACACGAAGGTAGACGAGATCACCAGGCATACACCATGTCCGTGTGCTTCTGTCATAGTTGCTCTTCCGACGACTTTGAGCAATCTTCGTTCTCAAGAATGATATGCACCTTCTCCTCCGCTTGAGTTACAATGTCGTGGCCAAACCAAATTCTTTCTCCGCACCGACCAACCAATCGGAGTTCTGCACTTGCACCATAGAGAGCCTCAAATGGTGCCATCTTCACTTTTCTCGAAGCTGTTGTTGTAGGAGAATTCAGCATATGGAAGGCATTCCTCCCACTTCATGCCAAAAGAGATGACGCAAGCCCAAGCATATCCTCCAACTGATTGATACTTTCCACTTGTCCTTGCGACTGAGGGTGGTAAGCAGTGCTGAAGTTCAACTTTGTTCCCAAAGCATTTTGGAAACTCTCCCAGAACTTTGAAGTGAAGATGCTCCCACGGTCGAATCGATCTCAAGCGGAACCCCATACGTAGAGACAATTGCTGATATAGAGCTCACCAATCAATTCCGTAAATTGTTTCCTTGACGGGAAGAAATGAGCCACTTTAGAAAGCTCGTCGATGACAACAAAGATTGCATTGTTGCCCTTCTGCGACCTTGGAAAGCCAGTGATGAAGTCCATCTCCACTTTCTCCCATTTCCATTCCGGAGGTTTCAATGGTCAGAAGACCGAAAGTTTTCGATGGACAACTTTCACTGCGATGTACATCACATTCTCGAGACATACTTGGCACAATACCGCTTCAAACCAGGCCACCAATATTGTGTTTTCAAGTCCATGTACATCTTTGTGCTGCCAGATGGATAGAAAGAACCGAATCATGCGCCTCCTGAGAACTTGTTTCTCAAACCCGGGTAGTTTGGTACAAACATCCGGTGTTCAAAGAAAAGCGTGCCTTGATCATCAACGTGGAAGGACTCATACTTCGGAAGCTCGAGTTTAGAGATGATCTTTTTGGTGTGCGGATCACCCAGCTGACGAGAGCGAATCTTTTCTTCCAAGAGAGGAGTAGCCAGAAGGTTCAGGAGATGCCCTTGTTCCACAACTTCAAGGTTGAGCTGACGGAATTCCTCGCACAAGAGAGGTTGCTGCTCTTCCATCGTGAGGTTGTTGACATAAGCTTTAAGGCTAAGCGCATCGGCCATGACATTAGCTTTGCCCGGAGTGTAGTTGATGGTCAAATCAAAGTCATTGATTGCTTCAATCCATCTCCTCTGCCAGAGGTTGAGATCAGGCTGAGTGAAGATATACTTCAAACTCTTGTGGTCAGAAAAGATCTCACAACGGTTACAAGCAAGTAGTGCCTCCATAGCTTCAAAGCAAAGACAACTGCGAGCTCGAGGTCATGTGTGGGTAGTTGATCTCATGCGCCTTCAACTGCCGAGAGGCATAAGCAACCACTTGCTTCTCTTGCATAAGGACCGCACCCAATCCTTGCAAAGAGGCGCCACAATATCTGGAAAGGCTTAGATGTATCCGGAGGAACCAAGACTGTGTGGAAGTGAGCTTCTCTTTGAGTGTCTCAAAACTTGCTTGACATGCAGGAGTCCACAGTGTACTTGCCTTTCTTGAGGAGATCGGTAAGAGGCTTTGCTATCTTCAAAAAGTTCTGAACGGTTTACAAGAATAGCTAGCCAAACCAAGAAAACTCCGCACTTCTTTGACATTAACAGAGGAAGCCATTCAACAATTGTCTTCACAGCTCGGGTTGACCGCAATGCCCTTGGCAGAGATGACATGACCAAGATAGGTTACTTCAGCAGCCAAAACTCACACTTTGAGAACTTTGCATACAAGCGGTTCTCACGAAGCTTGTTTAAGACACACCGCAGTGTTCTTCATGCTCTTCCTTGGACTTAGAATAGACCAGATGTCATCCAGATAGACCACAACGAACTTATCAAGGTACTCCATGAAAACCGAGTTCATCACCTCGAGAAGGTAGCAAAAAGCAGGAGACCGAAAGACATGACTGTGTACTCATACAGGCCATAGCGGGTGGTTGTAACACCCTCAGAATCGGACCTATGCAAGTTTGAGCAAAATTCGCCAAACCCGCATAGAAACGATTCAAAGGTGCCCACCAGGCACTTTCGTGCGGGTGGAAAACGAAGTAATAACATTCCTCGATGGGACCCACAGAACAGATATATATAACGGCGACTCAAAGAGTCAAGAGTACAGATATAATATACAAGATCCAAATCACCTTGAAAACGGTAGAGCGTCCGAATACGGACAAGAAGCAAATGGGGCTAAGAGCCCTGAAGAATAACCAATGGCGTCCATAACCCTGCCCAGGCCAAGCCGGAAGGGTAACCCTGCTAACGACGTCGATCTCAAACCTGCTTAAACAAAAGGGGTGCCGACAAAGGGCAAAGGAAAAAGAAGGAGCCAAGATCGACGAGGCCAAGACACGGCGATGCTAGAATTCGGTCCTCGCCACATAGGTATGGTGGATCAAGCGGCAGCGCAAGATGCACTAAACAACCTATAGAGACGCGATACAACTGGCGGTTATCGAGAGGGTGAGAATGACCTATCCGGATCCAACTCAAGCTAACACCAAACAAACCCATCTCGTGTTTCCTCGAGACCAAACGAGGAAGTCAACCGAGGAACTCACACTGGCGCTTTATTTATTCGCTATTGTTGCAGCAATTACTAGTCGTTTAGATAGTCATCCCGATAAAGTAAGCAGGCACTTTTAGTTAACCATTCCGTTATAGTTGCAACACTTACTAATCGAGACATGATAGCATGAGATAACCCAAAACCCAGCAGTTGTTGGTACTTTCATTCAGCCATTCCGCTAGAAGTTGCATTACTTACTAGTCAGTACAATGGTCGCAAGCGACACTCCAAACAAGCAATGGTGGGCGTATTAATTAGCCATTCCATTATAGTGAAGCTGATTACTAGTCATTATAAAGTCAAATTTATAGCAATAAACTTTAGTTATGCTTGTCTATGATCGAGATATCGGCTCCAAGTCGCCCATATCCGCATGACACGGCTTTCGAAAGTTTTACCGCCGGGTGCACCAATAGCAACACACGATCAACCTCGAAAAACCAAATCAAAACCCAACGAGGCTTTCACGAAACAATCACAAGATTCAGAAATATTTCAGGCCACCCTTAAGTAGATCCCGCAACGGCCACCGACTCCAAGACGGGCTCAAGGTTGTGGGACGGCCAGAACGATCGGGAACCCGAAGTGTGGCTGGGCTTGTCGACATCATGGAATCGTGCTACGATCCTAACAAGACAAAGGTGCTCCTCGCACAATTAAATACGTAAAGTAGCATGGCATAAGTACAGGATAGTAAATTAAACCTCGAACTAGTTTGTGGCCCCAAGAAATAAGACTAATCAAGCTCGCTCGGGGGTCCCATATACCTCCGGATGTGGATAGCGCGATAAATCAAGGAACGGGTATCAAGTACTCGGGGTCTTACGGACACAAGTGGGCATTCGAAACCAAATATTATCTATCACCCACCGATGCCTCTCGCTTATTTCAATTTTAGTTGTTAAACAGAAATTAAAGTGACGATAAGTAAAACTAGAATCATCTCCAACATCAACATGCGGCATTACATCAACAATCGTGGCAATCGACGACACGCACAAAGACTTGAGCAAGCGACTACGACGCGCAAGTCCAACTATCTACCAAACAACAGGTAATAGGATGTGTCCAAGGCAATATAGGGCTGCACGGTATATCACAGGTACGGAAACTAAAGCATCGCAACACAGATAGCAATAGATCAACAGGAGGGAATAAAGACTATAAAAGTAAGATAGGTAGAAAGGGGGAGATGCTCGCCTGAAAAACATTGCCGAAGGTTCAACCGAAGATCGGGGCGAAGCTCACATCAACTCAATGGCCTTATCCGCGAAGAAGCAAAACACTAGAATAACACCGGATGCAATATTTAATACAACGGCAGAAGATCGGCATGATGCATGTATGATGCATGACATGGCAAGGTGCGATGCAATTAGGTCATATTAAGTGGAACCAGGGTCCCGACAATTAATTAGTAGGTTCAAGTTGTTTAGAAAACCCCGCAAGTTAAATGTTGTTTTAACAAGGCAAGAATATAGCACCGAGTTCGCTACACAAGTTTAAATGAGGCCAATATAAGGCTAGATTTGCCCGCATATGGGCCCCATATTTAATTATTAGGTGAATCGGCTTAAGGCCCCAAACCAAAGATATGCATGCGAGAATGACAATTCAATATGCCAAGTTGTTATTATGTTATAAAATAAGGTTCGGAAGGGTTCACACATTGAGGGGTCTCGACGATCTTGGGGTTCCGGGGTTCGGGGTTCGGGGTCGGTCTCGGGGTTCGACGGGGTCGTTCTCGGACTCCGGGGTAGATCTTGTTGCATCCGGGTTCTCGGCGAGCTCGGCGTCCGGAAAGAGAGAACTTGTCGCCAGGTCTCGTGTCGGGCGCATCGGTTCCTTCCGGGTCGACGCCGTTCTTGTTGTCGCGAAGGTCTTGTCGGGTCCCACGGGGTCGTTCTTGCCGTTGCGAGGGTCTTGTCGGGCCCGCGCCATCGAGTCGATGTTAACGTTCGGGGCGAGCTCGCGGCAATCTTGGCGCCCCGATGATCCTGCATCCGCGTCGCCGGGTCGCGCCGATGGTCATGGTGTTCCGGAAGCGGTTTCGACGCCTCGGTTCCATGTCGACGGCCTTGGTGTCCTCGATGGAGAACTCAGCGATCCGGGTAGGAGAACTCGAGGTCGGTGGCGAACTTGTCCGCACCGGGTTTTCGGAGTTCATGGCGCTGACGGCACGGATCGCTTCGTCCGGGAACGGTCTTGCGAGACCATCTTGGTTTGCCGGTGTCGGGCTCGGGTTCAACGCTAGTGGTCCATCGGGTGCATCCGGGCGGTGTCGATCTTGTCGTCCCGTCTCGGCGTGCGTAGGGACCCCACCTCGGGTGTTGAGGATGGTCTCAGGTTAGCCGCAGTCGCTCATCGGGCTCCTCTTGGCTGTGAGGCAGCGAGGTACATGCGCGGCCAAAACAGACGATGATGGACTCTGGCGTGCGAGAGAGAAGGCGACATGGACACACCGTCACGTGCAGGACGCTGATGGAGTCGAGCGGGCGAGTTGGCGTGACGGGGACTCGCGGTCAGGCTTGGTCTTGCTGGGGACGCGAACGACGATGAAGGAAGGGCACGCTGGCGGCCGGGCTCGCTGATGGCGACGCAGGGCAAGAGGATGCGCTCAGGGCCTCGGGCTCAAGCAGGCGGCGTCAGGGAGGAAGAGGCGCTGGAGGCTGGTGGGCGGACGGAAGCGCCAGGCAAAGGGGTTGGAGAGGCCGGTCGACGGCGCGCGGAGAGGCGGGCGTCGCGACGGGCGAGGCGGCGCTGGAAGGAGAGGGAGGCGAGCGAGGCTTGCAGGAGAGGCGAGCGCTGGGTCTCGGGCTCGCCAAGTAGGGAGCGACGGAGAGGCGGAGAAGCGGTGGAGGCGCGGTGGGGACGGCGAGGGAGACGGACGGAGGCGGGCGAGGTCGGGCCGCATGCGGCTGGGCGGAGCGGCGGAGGGTCGAGAGCGAGGGAGAGGGCCGGATGCCGAGGTGGCGGGCGCAGGACGAGCGGGATGGGCGGAGGTGAGGAGAGGGCGGCCCGGGCTCGGGTTCGGAGGGCGAGGGCGGCGGCGACCGGCGGCTGCGGGGCCGGGCGACGAGCCTGGCGAGGAGGGGGCGGCGGAGGGAACAGGTGGTAGGGGCGGAGCGGCGAGCGAGGGGGAACGGCGGAGGTTGGGGCGAGCGCGGGGCTCGGGTCGCTATCGCGCGCGGACCTGGCGGGGGAAGGAGAAGAACAGGGGCGACGGGTGGTGGACTGGGACTGGGACCAGTCATGTGGCGCAAAGTGGTTGGTGGGTGGGCAGTGTGGCCCTGTGTGTGTGTGGCTTGTGTGGTAGGGAGTGTGTGGGGTGAGAGGGCTGCCTAGGTGGCAGAGTGGGATAGGGTAGAGGGAGAGGAGGGGGTGAGGTGGCAGCAGGTTACTGGTTGGGGTGAGGTGGAGGGTTGGGCTGGGTAGGTTAGTTGGGTGAGTTTAGGAAAAGGGGTGGGACTGGTTGGACCGCTTTAAAATTCTGGGCGGTCGTTGTCAATCGGCCCGTTACTGCCCGCCTAAAAATAATTTAATATTTTTATTTGATTGCATTTAACTTTGTAAATAGTTTAGGGCAAACAAAATATCCGGCATCCGGGTTTTGCGTTTGAATTAAGATGGGCGTTTGGAAAACAAATCGCTGCGAAAATAACTTTATGCGAACAATGCATGATGAAGACGATGCAATGCACAAATTGACGCGATTTTCTAGTAGTGGTTTTATGGATGCCACAATTCGACACCACTAACAATGGATCTCGCCTCGAGATCCGCCTCATACCGGAAGGAAGGTCGGTGATCTGCGTCTTCCCGCTTCGCGTAGATCCTCGCGACACCACTAACGTGGGTTCATCCTCCATCTTGAAAGCGGCGACACCACTAACAATGGGTCGTTGTTCCTGATCGTCGAGAGAACACTCCGGAGAAGCAAAGGACGAAGGTAGAGGTATCAAACGATAGGGCCACCTCTATCTTCCATGGACGGAGTGAAACTGCTCGATCCACTGATTCGACGTACAAGAGCGAATGATAAGAGCAGTGGTAGGGTAGCTACTCCATCCCGCACTCAAACCATTACTCTGCACGCGAATAGACGGATTATGCAACCAACTCTCGGAATTAGACTGACGATCTCGACAAGCGAGGTTCGGAAACAAGGGAGTGATGCAGACTCTGCATCGGATCTGGCGTAGATGATGTCATCACATCGGAAACACCGGAGGATACAACAGAAATCGTATGAAAGACACACTGATTTGGTTTCGCAATGGTTCCATTGGCATGAACAACACATGCTCAAGGTATACTCCAACTTCACCAATGCTCGTCCTTCTCATATGTCTTTCAACGACACTGTTATCCAGCAAGGAACACACATGGATATAGAGCTCAAGAACAAAAGATTGGAGGAAGGGTACAACTGACAAGTTGCAGATTGATGATCGTAGCACCTCCGTTACAAAAGGGAGAAAGCGAAACCCTGAAGGTACGACGGAAACCCAACCACGAGAATTCCTGGACTCGAAGAGAGGGAAGAGAGCGGATTCAAAACACGCAGAGGTAAGAGGAGAATAGCATAGAGGTAAGGAGTAAAATCAGACCTAATCAGAACTATCCAACCGATTTTGCAAAAATAGTTTTGACACTCTACTTCGGCCGTTAGCTAGGTTATCCTATAGGCTGGACTTGTGGGGTATCGCAACTGCTGAGCTCTGATACCACTCTGTAACACCCTCAGAATCGGACCTATGCAAGTTTGAGCAAAATTCGCCAAACTCGCATAGAAACGATTCAAAGGTGCCCACCAGGCACTTTCGTGCGGGTGGAAAACGAAGTAATAACATTACACAACAGTCCTCGATGGGACCCACAGAACAGATATATATAACGGCGACTCAAAGAGTCAAGAGTACAGATATAATATACAAGATCCAAATCACCTTGAAAACGGTAGAGCGTCCGACTACGGACAAGAAGCAAATGGGGCTAAGAGCCCTGAAGAATAACCAATGGCGTCCATAACCCTGCCAAGCCGGAAGGGTAACCCTGCTAACGACGTCGATCTCAAACCTGCTTAAACAAAAGGGGTGCCGACAAAGGGCAAAGGAAAAAGAAGGAGCGTCAGTACTGAGGCCAGTACACGGCGAGGCTAGAATTCGGCGGTCCTCGCCTACATAGGTATGGTGGACTGAGCGGCAGCGGCAGCATGCACTAAACAACCTATAGAGACGCGATACAACTGGCGGTTATCAGAGAGGGGTGAGAATGACCTATCCGGATCCAACCTGAAGCTAACACCAAACAAACCCATCCTGGTGTTTCCCCCTCGAGACCAAACGAGGAAGTCAACCGAGGAACTCACACAGTTGGCAGTTTTATTTATTCAGTTATTGTTGCAGCAATTACTAGTCAGGTTTAGATAGTCATCCTGATAAAGTAAGCAGTGGGCACTTTTAGTTAACCATTCCGTTATAGTTGCAACACTTACTAATCAGATACAGATAGCATGAGATAACCCAAAACCCAGCAGTTGTTGGTACTTTCATTCAGCCATTCCGTTGTAGTTGCATTACTTACTAGTCAGGTACAATGGTCGCAAGCGACACTCCAAACAAGCAATGGTGGGCAGTATTAATTAGCCATTCCATTATAGTGAAGCTGATTACTAGTCATTATAAAGTCAAATTTATAGCAATAAACTTTAGTTATGCTTGTCTATGATCGAGATACTGTGCTCCAAGTCGTCCATATCCGCGGACACGGCTTTCAGAAAGTTTTACCCGGCCGGGGTGCACCAATAGCAACACACGCTCGATCAACCTCGGAAAAACCAAATCAAAACCCAACGAGGCTTTCACGACTGAACAATCACAAGATTCAGAAATATTTCAAGGGGCCACCCCTTAAGTAGATCCCGCAAGAACGGCCGACTCGAGACGGCTCAAGGTTGTGGGACGGCCAGAACGATCGGGAACCCGAAAGTGTGGCTGGGCTTGTCGACACCGCGGAATCGTGCCACGATCCTAAACAGTACAGTGTGCTCCTCGCACAATTAAATACAGAAAGTAGCATGGCATAAGTACAGGATAGTAAATTAAACCTCGAACTAGTTTGTGGCCCCAAGAAATAAGACTGAATCAAGCTCTGGCTCAGGGGGGTCCCATATACCTCCCGGATGTGGATAGCGCGATAAATCAAGGAACAAGTATCAAGTACTCGGGGTCTTACGGGACACAAGTGGGCGTTCGGGAACCAAATATTATCTATCACCCACCGATGCCTCTGCTTATTTCAATTTTAGTTGTTAAACAGAAATTAAAGTGACGATAAGTAAAACTAGAATCATCTCCAACATCAACATGCGGCATTACATCAACAACTGTGGCATTGGACGACACGCAACAACACTTGAGCAAGCGACTACGACGCGCAAGTCCAACTATCTACCAAACAACAGGTAATAGGATGTGTCCAAGGCAATATAGGGCTGCACGGTATATCACAGGTACGGAAACTAAAGCATCGCAACACAGATAGCAATAGATCAACAGGAGGGAATAAAGACTATAAAAGTAAGATAGGTAGAAAGGGGAGATGCTCACTGAAAAACATTGCGAAGGGTTCAACCGAAGATCGGGGCGAAGCTCACATCAACTCAACGGCCTTATCCGCGAAGAAGCAAAACACTAGAATAACACCGGATGCAATATTTAATACAACGGCAGAAGATCGGCATGATGCATGTATGATGCATGACATGGCAAGGTGCGATGCAATTAGGTCATATTAAGTGGAACCGGGGTCCCGACAATTAATTAGTAGGTTCAAGTTGTTTAGAAAACCCCGCAAGTTAAATGTTTTTTTAACAAGGCAAGAATATAGCACCGAGTTCGCTACACAAGTTTAAATGAGGCCAATATAAGGCTAGATTTGCCTGCATATGGGCCCCATATTTAATTATTAGGTGAATCGGCTTAAGGCCCCCAAACCAAAGATATGCATGCGAGAATGACAATTCAATATGCCACAAGTTGTTATTATGTTATAAAATAAGGTTCGGGAAGGGTTCACACATTGAGGGGTCTCGACGATCTTGGGGTTCCGGGGTTCGGGGTCGGTCTCGGGGTTCGACGGGGTCGTTCTCGGACTTCGGGGTAGATCTTGTTGCATCCGGGTTCTCGGCGAGCTCGGCGTCCGGGAAAGAGAACTTGTCGCTCAGGGTCTCGGTGTCGGGGCGCATCGGTTCCTTCCGGGTCGACGCCGTTCTTGTTGTCGCGAAGGTCTTGTCGGGTCCCACGGGGTCGTTCTTGCCGTTGCGAGGCTCTTGTCGGGCCCGCGCCATCGAGTCGATGTTAACGTTCGGGGCGATCTCGCGGCAATCTTGGCGTCCTGGGGATGATCCTATCGCATCCGCGGTCGTCGGGTCGTGCCGATGGTCATGGCGTTCGGGAAGCAGTGCTCGACGTTCCTCGGTTCCATGTCGACGGCCTTGGTGTCCTCGATGGAGAACTCAGCGTATCCGGGTAGGAGAACTCGAGGTCGGTGGCAAACTTGTCCGGTACCGGGGTTTTTCGGAGTTCATGGCGCGGTACCGGGTACGGGATCGTTCTTCGCTCCGGGGAACGGTCTTGCGAGACCATCTTGGTTTGCCGGTGTCGGGCTCGGGTTCAACGCTAGTGGTCCATCGGGTGCATCCGGGCGGTGTCGATCTTGTCGTCCCGTCTCGGCGTGCGTAGGGACCCCACCTCGGGGAGCCGCAGTCGCTCATCGGGCTCCTCTTGGCTGTGAGGCAGCGAGGTACATGCGCGGCCAAAACAGACGATGATGGACTCTGGCGTGCGAGAGAGAAGGCGACATGGACACACCGTCACGTGCAGGACGCTGATGGAGTCGAGCGGGTGAGTTGGCGTGACGGGGACTCGCGGTCAGGCTTGGTCTTGCTGGGGACGCGAACGACGATGAAGGAAGGGCACGCTGGCGGCCGGGCTCGCTGATGGCGACGCAGGGCAAGAGGATGCGCTCGGGGCCTCGGGCTCAAGCAGGCGGCGTCAGGGAGGAAGAGGCGCGGGACGGCCGGAGGCTGGTGGGCGGCGGACGGAAGCGGCAGCGGCGGGGTTGAGAGGCCGTCGGCGGCCGCTGGAGGCGGCGGTCGCCGGCGGCGAGGCGGCGCTGGAAGGAGAGGGAGGCGAGCGGAGGCTTGCAGGGAGAGGCGTGAGCGCTGGGTCCGGGCTCGCCATGGCGAGGGAGCGATCGAGAGGCGGAGAAGCGGTGGCGCGGTGGGACGGCGAGGGAGACGGGCGGGCGGGCGAGGTCGGGGGCCGGCGGCGGCTCGCGGGCTGGGCGGAGCGGGCAGAGGGTCGAGGGCGAGGAGGAGAGGGCCGGGATGCTGGGAGGTGGCGCGGCGGGCGCAGGACGAGCGGCGGGATGGGCGTAGGTGAGGAGAGGGGCGGCTCCGGCGGCTCGGGTTCGGAGGGCGAGGGCGGCGACCGGCTGGGCCGGGCGAGAGAGGCGCGGAGGGAACAGGTGGTAGGGGCGGAGCGGCGAGCGAGGGGGAACGGCGGAGGTTGGGGCGAGCGCGGGGCTCGGGTCGCTATCGCGCGCGGACCTGGCGGGGGAAGGAGAAGAACAGGGGCGACGGGTGGTGGACCGGGGACGGTGGGACCCAGGTGCAGCGGCTGCTGGCGTGCGTGCGGTTGGTGGGGTGGGCAGGGTGTGTGGCCCTGTGTGTGTGTGGCTTGTGTGGTAGGGAGTGTGTGGGGTGAGAGGGCTGCCTAGGTGGCAGAGTGGGATAGGGTAGAGGGAGAGGAGAGGGTGAGGTGGCAGCAGGTTACTGGTTGGGGTGAGGTGGAGGGTTGGGCTGGGTAGGTTAGTTGGGTGAGTTTAGGAAAAAGGGGTGGGACTGGTTGGACCGTTTTAAAATTCTGGGGCGGTCGTTCGGGTCAATCGGCCCGTTCGACTGCCCCGCCCAAAAATAATTTAATATTTTTATTTGATTGCGACGAACTTTGTAAATAGTTTTGGGCAAACAAAATATCCGGCGGCATCCGGGGTTTTGCGTTTGAATTAAGATGGGGCGTTTGGAAAACAAATCGGCTTTGCGAAAATAACTTTATGCGAACAATGCATGATGAAGACGATGCAATGCACAAATTCGACGCGATTTTCTAGTAGTGGTTTTGCGGGATGCCACAGTGGTGAAAGCTGTTTTGGGCACATCTTCCTTGCGAATCTTGATTTGGTGATAACCACTTCTCAAGTCCAGCTTAGAGAACACCACAGCTCCAGCTAGCTGATCGAAGAGATCATTAATCCGCGGGAGAGGATATTTGTTCTTGATGGTTTTAGCATTGAGAGCCCGGTAGTCAACACATAGTCTATCGGTCCTGTCACGCTTAATCACAAAGATTGTTGGGCTACCCCAAGACGAAGTATTGTGTTGAATGAACCCCAACTTCTCTTGTTCATCAAGTTGTCGTTTGAGTTCAGCCAACTCAGAAGGACCCATTTTATAAGGCCGCTTGGAGATAGGAGCCGTTCCAGGTTCAAGCTCAATGACAAACTCAACCTCACGATCCGGAGGCATACCCGCAACTCTTCAGAAAGACATCCGAACTCACAGACCACGGTACACTCTGAATAGCTTCCATAGCATCATATTCGAGCCGCCAAGAGAAGAGTCGACAGCGGAGTCAGACTTGGAGAAAAGACTATATGGCCTTCAGGAATCTTCAGAGAAACTGAGCGTTCAGCACAATCAATCACAGCTGCATTTGCCGTTAACCAATCCATGCCCAAGATGACATCAATGTCAGAATTGCCCAGAACAATTAAAGAAGCCGAGAATGAAGAGCCACCAATCTCAACTTGATTGCCATGACTGATCTTAGATGCTACCATATTTGCTCCAGGAGAAAGGACCATTAACCGCTTGAGAAGAGGATCCGCCGCTAACCCATTCTCACTTGCAAACTTGATAGAAACAAACGAATGCGATGCACCAGAATCAAACAAAACTCGTGCAGGGACTGAGTTAACGGAAAGCATACCCATCACAACTCCAGGTGCATGCTCAGCTTGAGCGGCGTTGACACAGTTGGCACGAGCAATGAGACCCGGGCTTGGTGTTGATGTTGAGAGCCCGAGGTGGTGGTGCACGAACCGAAGGAGAGCTTGCTGCAGATCTTGGCGGGGGTGGAGGAAGAGCTTTGTTTTTCAACGGACAGTTCCAGTTCAGATGTCCAGGATCTCCACACGTGAAGCAGACACCAGGTGGACGTGGAGCAACGTAGCCAGGGACTCCGCCAGGCGCTCCAGGGTAGTGGTGGTTGTAGCCCCTGGGAGCCGCAGTGGTGAAGTTTGGTGGCCTTGACGTGTAACTTGCAGGTCTTGGTGGAGCCGGGAGCGACGGTGGGGTGTTAGGAACCCAGACACGCCGCTTAGAAGGAGCTGCCATAACTGAAGAGCTTGATGCATCCCTGTTGTGTTTCTTGGACTCCTCAAACACTTGCCTGCTTGCTTCCTCTTGCGGTGTGTCAGTAGTTCCTGGAAAGATGCCGGCCTTGCATGTGTGATTGCATACTTGATCGATGCATTGAGCCCTTGCCTGAACCTCTTCTGCTTCTTCTTGTCATCAGATACCTCATCGCCACCATAACGAGAAAGATTCATGAATTTCCTGATGTAGGTGTTGACGTTATCATTTCCTTGCTTCAGGTTGAGAAAAGTCTCCTTCATCCTTTCCATTACAATCTCTGAGAGAAACTGCTCTTTGAAAGCTGCAGTGAACCTTTCCCAAGTAGGCTGAAACCCAATGCAGCTTGCCTTCAAGTAATTCTCCCACCAGAGAGCTGCATCTCCCTTCAGAAGGTGAGTAGCACACTTGACCCACTGCTCGCCCGAACATCAGCCTCTCGAGCAACCTTGACATCTCACGCAGCCAATCATCCGCGTCCAGTGGTCGATCAGAAACATCAAACTGACGAGGGTTGAATTTCAGGAAGCTCTTGATGTCTCCTCGCTTGGGAGGTGGAGGTAGTGGAGCAAACTCGTTCCTCCGAACACTCTCCTCAAAGCTGGTTCTCCGCATTGCTGCCAAAGCATTGGCGATGTTTGACAACATGAGCCCGATTCAGCGGTATGTCTTCATCAAGACGCGTGGTGGAGCCATCCTGTGATTGATATAAAACACAAGTCAGTACTATAATGGAGAATAATAATAATCCAAAATAGTACCAAGATGGAATTACTCAAGATTAAAGGATACAATTTACTAAGATGATATTAAAATATCAACAAAGTTCAAAGCACCTAAAAGATATTAAGCATATCGCACGATCGAAAAGGAGTGTGGTACACAAATATATCAAAGAAAAAAATTTCCACAAATTTCGGCATTAAAAAAATACCAATAGATGCGCAAAATTACTTAACGAATCAAGATTAGTGACTCTACCGATTCAATATACAAAAGAGAATGATAAGAGTAGTGGTATGGTCGCGACTCCATCCCGCACTCAAATCATTACTCCGCACATGAACAAGTGGAACACATATCCTAACCCCTTCTTCTCACGTTGAACCTAAAGATTAGTAACTACGGAAACGAACACCCCAAACAAGATAACGTCGGATAACAAAGAGTAAGACAGATTGCGTCGGTTTGCAAAATCCTGTCGGTATGGAATGTACCAACAGTTGATAACCAAAGGCTGATTAGATAACAACTTGGATGCAACAGATAGACAAAGAATTACACACACACACACACACAAACACACAACCTATGGTACTACGGAAACCCAGAACACGTGAATCCTAGTTTGAACTTTTAAGAAGAGGATTGAAAACGTTACACTTCCTTACCAGAAAAAGGGTGGGTGGGTGGGTAAGAAGAAAAGTGGAAGCAGTCCTACTGTCGCGTTTTGTTTTTCCCTAGTATACATAACTACCAAAAATATTTGCTAGACTGACAACGACCATTTGGCTGAGACCCTGAAGGTCGGGATGGCTCTGATACCAATTGTAACTACCTCGGTGAATTACGCTCCTAGATACAAGCCTGGATGAGCGGTAGTGGTTGAAATAGTACGGTGGGGCCCCAAAAGCCACTCACGGGTAGACCTTTCGGCCGTCCCAACCACTTCCAACTCACCGGGACCTGCACGGGCGGCGTAATCGGCAGGCGAAGGGATCAACTACATACACAAATGGGTATGTATGCAAGCCACCATACAAGAGTACATCAGAGCCATACCATCTAGAAAGAAAGGAAATATAGCAACGCCATACGGCAAGATTCAAATGACCTAGATAGATATAATATTTTAGGATAATTCCTCATACATCACACATCAGAGTATCAAGCGGAAGCGGCAAAACAAAGTCCGAGTACGGATAAGAAGCAAATCGGCATAAGATGCCATGGAAATAAGCACATCCCGCCCACAGATCCCACGGATCCCCGTTCCCGGAATCTCTACACCGAACGATCGTTGCCCACATCATCAGCCTCTTCCACCCAAAGATCCGTCTGCGAGGGTACCTGTTCATATGAACCAAAAATTTATCGTGTGAGACCCTAAGGGTACTCAGCAAGACTTAATGCCTCTAAAGGGGACACAACCTGGGGGACGCAATTGCAGCGAAAGATAAACCCTAGCAGTTCTACAGATAAACGCTAACCATCCGCCTAACCAATGATAGACGGATGTCCGTGAATTTAATGACAACAGTTATAACAGTAATTCATCAGATCCATCCTCCTCCTCGCTTACCAACGAGGAAGCGGACGAACAACCCCCATCCGTTGGCAATTTTATTAACCATTCCATGAGTGTTGCACTATTTACTAGTCAAATTACTTAGTCAGATTAAAGCGGTACTTTAGTTATGCTTGTCTATGATCGAGAAACTGTGCTCCAAGTCGTCCATAACCGCGGACACGGCTTTCAGAAAGTTTTACCGGCGGGTGCACCAATAGCAACACACGCCGATCAACCTCGGAAAAACCAAATCAAAACCCAACGAGGCCTTCATGACAAAGCAATCACGATTCAATATTTCAGGGGCCACCCCATTGAGTAGACCCATAGCAAGCGGTGACTCCGAGACGGACTCAAGGTTTGCGACAATGGCTGTAAACGACTGGGAACCCGAAAGTGTGGCTTGGCTTGTCGATACCGCGAAAACATTCCGCTTACCTAAACAGTACAGTGTGCTCCTCGCACAAACGTAAATAAACAGTAGCATGGCATAAGTACATGATAGTAAATAAAACCTCAAACTAGTTTGTGGCCCCAAGAAATAAGACTGAATCAAGCTCTGGCTCAGGGGGATCCCATATACCTCCCGGATGTGGATAGCGCGATAAATCAAGGAACAAGAATCAAGTACTCGGGGTCTTACGGGACACAAGTGAGCAGGAAAAACCAAATAGCAGATGTTGCTCACCGATGCCACTTTCATTAGTTATCCCATTACTACTCAGGTTAAGTTGTTTAGGTACCTCGTTATCCATCAGACTCTCACATACCCTACACATGTTGTTATACGACTCGCATGGCTCAAACAACTCCTGTAGTAATGGCTGATGGGATGGAGGAACAAGCTTGGTGGGGTTTAAAGTAAAGGCTATGCAATACTTGGGATTCAATTTAATGCCATCGCGACTCAATGATGCAAGAATAAGATAGAGGTAATAGGTACTGTATGTATGCAAGCGTGTGGTAGTGCTTGCCTGGCAACTCAGTTGAAGCGAGAGACGGATCTGGGTAGTGCTCCTGGTTGTCTTGATATATCCCCTGCTCAGTGTCTATTCGAAGAAGAGCCAAACAAACAAAGGCCAACATAAATAAAGTGCGCAAGCATATGGGTAAAATGCATCAAGCAAACAATCATGCCATGATGAATGATGCACAAGTTGCATGGCAATATAGTAGCATGGCATGGGTGAGTTGTGGTATACAAGAATAAGTCATTTTATTAAGGTTTGGCCACATTTTATTATCATATTAGTTGCTGTATATTATATATTTACATGATGCATGCTGCAATTGAAGTCAAGGATAGCATAAACAGAAAGGTCTCGTCGAGCTGATCATTTTAGACATATCATTTGTTAAATTCGGAGTTATCAATCAAAAGTTATTAATTTATTAAGTTCCAGTGGCATTTGTTGTAATTTACTCAACTTGGAATTTTAAATGTGCACAAGGTAATTTAAATAGCATATTTGAAATCCTCACATTTTCCTGATCTCAAAACATATATCATTTGTTTAATTTGGATTGGTTGGCCTTAAAAGTTATTAAAAAATTTGAATTTAAAACAATTTGTAAAGATTTAATTCAAAAAAACAGAAACCTTTTTCACCAGACAGACCTAGCCACAGTCCTGGCGAGTGGGCTCGAGGCTGACGGGCATAACTGGTGGTTGGGGACCGCGGGTTGGGAAAGGGGTTCCTCGGGGTTTTACAAAACCCGAAACCGGACTACGGGTTGAGGTATAGAAAAGCCAGGACCTCGTGCAAAACTACCGAGAGCTGCTCGGCTCGACGCCAATCGAACTTTGCGCCGCAAAACGCCTAGCTGGTTCCATCTTCGAGCGACGATGGCGATCGAACTAAGGCCGATCTCACGATGCCGCAAAAGAAAACTTGTAGAGGACGAAGGGCTACAACTTTTGTCAAGGGGTCGTCGGATCTTGGCAGCGGTGGGAAACGGCGATGAACAGGCCGCATGGGAGCAGCTGCACGCGTGCATCGGGCCCGGCGGCGGCAGTGGGGAAACTATGGCTGCGGCGGCGAGCTACCGTGCGGTAGGGAGGCATAGGGAGGAGGGGAATGGAAAGGGGGAATTACCACGAGGCCGGCGGTGGTCTCGGAGGGCTCGGGGGGGGGGGGACGAGTCGAGGTGGAGCAAGCGACGAACATCGGCAGAGGGGCTCCTGTTTTCAGAGGGAAGGAGATGGTGGCTGCTCCTGGGCGCGTCGGGCTCCTGCTGGCGCTTCTTAGCGACGTCGGGGTTGCCGCCTTCCGCTCCTACTGCAGCCCCGGACGAAGAGGTCCAAGCTGAGGTGGGGACATGCTCGATCTCCCTCTGTCCAGGAGAGCTCGAAGAGAAGAGAGGGAGGCAGTATGCAAGGATCTGGCGGCGGAGAGGAGGGGAAAAGAAGGCTAGGGTTCGAGGGGGAGGGACTGCGCGGCTTGGATAAGAAGGGGGCAGGGTTCACGTGCTGCTGACGCGGACGACGGAGCTGACGGCCACACCACCCGTCTGCTTCCGTCTCATGCCGAGAGAGGGGAGGCGACGGCAGGAAGATGGTGAACAGGAGGGGATCGAAGGGGTACTGGGCCAGGGGAAGGCGAGTTGGGCCGGGGGAGGTTTGGTCTGATGGGCTGCTACCTCCTCTTGGGCTGCTGCGGCTGGTCCAGGGTGGGTTGTGGCCAGGTTTGTCCCTCTCCTCTTTATTTATTTTGTCTTTTAGACATTTGTTTATTCTTTTATTCTATTTCAATTTTCAAACTACTTTATAATTTTCAAAATCTTTGGAACCTTTTTTTTTACCAGGAGGTTTGAATAGGGGCTTGACTAAGAGGGGAGGTGGGGTTTAGGGTTTTGAGATGAAAAGAGAGAGGGGAGGTTTAGGGCTTGGCATGCCCACATGGTCACATGTGCATGCATGAATAGGGATGGGGTTTAGAGGGGGGTAGGGTTTAGGGTTTGGTTTAGATTAGGTGGATATTAGGGTTTAGCTAGGATGGGGTAGATCATGGTGCTTACATGCATAAAACAAGACCGAGCAAGATCAAAAACAAGGTCCACAAGAACAAGCAAAAGGAAGATAAGAAACAAGGGTGATGGTGGCATGGCCCATGCAAAATATTTAATGCCTTGTCTACTCTTGTGAAAACAAAATAACTTCCATGGCATTTGTTTATTTGCATCCTCCCAAAGTTGGAGTAAGGGCAAGCAAAAGAAGTGGAGAGAGATCCATCCAACCCACATGAGCTAGAGGTAAACTCAATTAAAATGCCAAGCTCATATTAGTTGGATGGTGGAATTATAAGGTGGTGATGAAAAGGTGGTGGAGTTAATAAGAGATATGCCCCCAAATCAACTTGGGCATTTAACAATATATCAAGAACCAAATACAATATCAAGAGGCAAATACTAACTTTAATGCATATGAGATAAGAACCAAAACAAAAGGGTTTTTGCATGATGATCAAATGCAAGGTGGCATGATGACATGGGCCTGATATGATGATGATGCAACAATTATATGTAGGAAGTGGCCCTTTTATTACTGGATCAAGTAGCATTACAGGTGTTAGACAACTGGGATGCTACACAACGCGTGAAGGCGTCCCTTGGGACGCCGCGCGGAGCCTCCTTGGCACGATCATTGGCGATGATTTTCCGGACATGAGTCGACGCCGAGGTTGAAGTAGAGGCGACGCCGAGGTTGAAGTAGAGGCGCGTGATGAGGATATGTGGCTGTGGATGATGCAATCCGATCTATGATCGGTGAAAGAAAGAAGAAATGTCGGTCAAGGCCGGCGAGAAAATTTTGGCGAAGTAAGATCTAATCTACAATTGCGTGGCCCCCGGCGGAGAACGATCTCCCCAGGGGCGACGTGGCGGAAGAGGTGGCTAAACCCTAGGCGGAGCGAACCGCTCTGATACCATGAAAGATTGTGGACTTATAGATTGTATTGATATTGATTGTGGTTATTACAACGTGAGCCCTTAGGCTGTTTATATAGTACTAGAAGACTTGAGAGGCAAGAAGACTATTAGAGATAGAATTAGATTACAATATGACACTATCTAATATAACGTAACCACCATATACTCTAACATTCACCACAAAATCATATTTTACGACCGCGTCGTTGACGCCATCCACGTCTGGCCATTCAAATGTGCCACATCAGCCTTATGACCAGAGCCCACCAGTCAGATTCGTTGTTAGAGCCATGTCAGAGCCACATCAGTGTTATCTGCAACCGCGTTCCCCAAATCCGGTGCTATATGATTTTTTTTAAATGGTGGTCTTTTGAAATCCTAGCCCCAAATATGGTGGGTTTTTTTTTGTAATTTTCTTGCTATAATGACTAAGAGCATCTCTAGCAGCAGCGATTATACCATACCCGCACTATAATAACCGTCGATTTGCAGCACCGCATGTTTGTGTTTTTTCCTCCAGCAAGCGTTGCAAAAACATGCGCGGCGTAAATATTTTAGTGCATGAGGCCCTCGGCGCTATTGCACGTGGAATATTTTGAGCGCATGCGGCAGCGCGTTATATTGTTGATCGGGCTCGCGAGCGAAGAAACGACCATGAAATTTCCCCTCCCGCGCGCAACCTCACGGTTTGTGCGGCCGCCGGCACAATTCCGACGAAGGACGAAACCTCAGGGACGCCGCTGAGACCTCCCTACTCGGTCCCCCACTGCCGATGACGTTCGCGTCAAACCCTAGCAGCATCACTGGGAGCAATTCAGCTGCTGCTTGTGTACTCTTCGTGCCGCCGCGGCCGACGACCGGCGGCGTCACACAACAGCTGCTACAGGCGCCGAAGCATGGTAAAATCCCGCAGGCGCCAAGCGATCGGCGGCAGCTCTCCAAAATATGAAGGCAAAATCGGCGAAGGAGCGTCGGTTCGCGTCCAAAGTCCGATGTCACCTTCTACAGCTACTCCAGCTCTCCTAGCATAGCGGCAGCGCCATCTACCACAACAGCTCTCGACGCCATGAGGTGATCGACCAAATGGGCGCAAAGTATAAATTTCTTTTTGTTTTGGTTCTTTTAGGTAATATAGATAATGTAGTTGACACGTGATCACACAATTGCAATGTAGTATTGAGGATGACACGTTCTTGGAGACTATGAATGTTGGCTCCTCTTCGCACAATCATGTGAGGATCAAGAAAATGTCTATGAAGAGGAGTATCAAGATGGCACAACCACCGTCGTAGAAGATTCCAATGGAGAAGAAGCACAAGATGAAGATGTTGACAATTGATGTGATGCAAGTTTGAGTTACAATCAAACTATATTGTGCATTTGAACTATATGGTGCATATAAACTATGTTATTTTAAATGATATGTAAAACTATGTCATGCATTTGAACCACCATTTTGTTGATTTATTTGGGTTTGTTTGATCTTGTTGCTTGCATATATGTGTGTTTTTGTTTGCGTCGGTATACTGTATTTTGGCACGCCTGCAAAAGGGATAGTTTGGCGCTGCATTTTGGCACTACGATATAGACCTTCCGGTGGAGCTATCGCCGGCGCCGCACACTGTATCTGGTTAGCGCATGTTGCAAGGTGGATTTACAGCGCGATAATATGGCACTACTGCTGAAGATGCTCTAACTAATTTCACTACATGCAGGGTATATGCTCTAACTAATTTCACTACATGCAGGGTATGCGCTGTATGATGGTCATCGTTGTGATCCTCGAGAAGAGTATTGCGATGGATATCAAGATCGCTAGCATACGGCCTGGGGATCCTTGACTTGGCTAATGTCAATCTGTCCCTCCTTGGCTCTTGGATCAAAAGATATTCCCAAGATGAGGAAAAGTTCTTGAGGACCATTGTAGAAGCCAAATATGATAGCAAGAACCTCAACATCATCTGTAGCAAGCAAAATGGAGTTTCTCTGTTTTGGGAAGGGGTTCTTTGGGATGTTAATAGTATCATGTTTGGTTACAGGTGGTATATTGGGGATGGGGCTCAAGTCAGGTTCTGGGAGGATACCTGGTTTGGAACCTCCCCTCTGTCTGTCCAATTGTTTGAAATCTATGTTATTTGCAATGAACATAACAAAACTGTTCAGCAGATTTGGGATGGTACATCCCTCAAGCTCACTTTTAGGAGGAATGTTAATATTGAGTTGTTGGCTTAATGGTATGAATTAGAGGAGATTGCTTCTGGTATCTCCTTTAATGCTAATACCGATGCATTGATCTGGCAGTATGAGAATAAATGGATTTACTCCGCTACTTCTCTGTATGCTATTATTAATTTTAGAGGGGTAACCCCTATTTGTATACCTGTTGTTTGGCAGCTACACATACCTCCTAGAGTGCATGTTTTTCTTTGGTTACTCGCTCACAACAAGTTAATGACTAGGGATAACCTGAAGAAGAGACACATGTATAAACCTGAAGAGTGCATTTTCTGTGCTGAGAATGAATCCATTAATCATCTCTTTTTCCAATGTTTAGTTGCTAGACAAGTTTGGGTCATCATTTCCAGGTTCTTTAACAGTGATATTGGAAACGATTATATGTCTGTAGCTAAATTCTGGATTGCTAATAAGAAAAAAGTAGTTTTGAATTCAGTTTGTTCTGTTGCTCTCTGGTGTCTCTGGAAACTTAGGAATGAGATGATCTTCAATGGTCTCCCATGGATTAACTTGCATCAGGTCCCGAGGAAGATCATAACTTCAGTAAAACACTGGAGGCTGATTTTCAAGGAAGAGATGATGGAGGACGTGGACAGGTTCTACGTCTACCTCTCCAAAATCCTGGATTCAAACTTTGCACTGTTGAGTGGCTGAACAAGGGACAAGCTGATGAGGTGAGAGGCCTCCAAGATCAGCCTTTGTCTCCAGCTTCCAAGAGAACTACGCTGCAGGGGACCTGGGCGACGCCGACATCTACTTTGGAGGCAACTGCCTTCCCTTCCCCTCGCTAGTTCCCTCGGCCGGTGTGGATGCACCCTTATGGCTTTGTATCTAGTTTTTGGCGCGCTTCTCTGCATTTAACTCTATTTCTTTGCTTTGTTTTGTAAACTCCTTTCAGTAATTTTCTTTGTAAAAGACCTGAGCTTACTTTCAGGTTTCGTTGATGATTCAATAGAACCGGGGGCGGGTATCCCTATTGATCTAAAAAAAGGTTTATGCATTAGTCTTTATCATGAAATTAATGGTAGATGTGTTGCAATTTGAGACTTTTTTACATATATGAGTCGATTTTTCTATCATGGGGTACGGATATGCGCCATCCCAAAAGCAACTATTGGTGTTCCAAGATCCGTGATACATAGGCTTGTTAGCGGTAAGCGTTTTGACTGCATTAACATGTGAGATTTTGGCTAATAACAATATTTTAATCCAATGAAAGTAAAAAAGAAAACTAATTAAAATAATATTTTATTCATATTTTTGCCATTTATTCATTTAATATGGCACAAATAATATCTTTAAATCTGTAAATCAAAAGTCGACAAATAATATATCCATTATTATCAGAAAAATGTGAGGAATCCAAATATGGCATAATTTTTTTCTATAAAACAAATTAAATTTTTAAATAACTTTTTTTCTTTTCGAATTTTAAAAATCTAAAAATATCCCAAACGACCTAGGGCCATCGAAATCGAAATCGAATTCAAAGTTTTTTCCGCACATTTTGATAGGTCGTATGTTTTTTTTCCGACATCGTACGCAAAAGTTATAGCCATTTGAAGTTTCCCTGACAATTTTTGACAAAATATGTCGAAATTCATGTTTGTTATTTTCCGTAACAATTAAATCACTTAATATAACTACAGTTTTAAAGATTTTATTTTTATAATTTTTTATAATTTCGTGGCATGCTTTTAAAACTAGAAAAGGCGATCTTAGGGGGAGGGGGCTGTGCTGGACAAAAATATCCTGCCGCGGCAGGATTTTTGCCTGTTTTCCTGTCGTGGTAGACCCCACCAAATTATTTTTGCCAAAAATTTTTAGTCCCGGTTGACCGGACTAAAGGGTCTATCTAAAGGGTTGTTGCCCGCGCCCGCACCTGTTCCACCTCTTTATTCCCGGGTTGTATCACGAACTGGGACTAAAAGGTCCGGAATAACTCGGGACTAAAGATTGTCGGCGTCCTAGTTGTTGGAATCGGGACTAATGTGAGCATTAGTCCCGGTTCCTAACACATCCGGAACTAATGCTCCGGAGGGCTCTAGACAAAAGCCATGTTTTCTATTAGTGCTCCCAAGGTCAACTATTGTTGTTCCAAGATCCATGATACATAGGCTTGTTATCAGAAAGCGTTGACTTCATTAACATGTGAGGTTTTGGCTTAAAAGGAACAGAAGAAGTACCTATCGAGCATGAGAGTACTGACCAAATTTTACTTCATTGTGAGATATCAAGATCTTGGCTTGTTGTAACAAGCTCTGGTGCGTATGTCTTGATGAGAAGTCACATGTATCTGTAGGATCCTTTGGAGCATGACTAGGTGACAATCCCTCTACTTACAATCCCTAGTCCCTCTACTTGTAACAATTCTGCAATCCCTAATCCCTCTACTTGTAAAAATTCTGCAATCCCTAATCATCTATGTCATCCTAATCCATCTACTCCTTCTCATAGTTAATGTTCATGTGGAGGAGCAATGAAAGATTAAAGTTGCTCAAAGGCGCAGAGATCTTGAGGAGGAGGAGGAGGAGGAGGGTAGTTTGTGGTGGTGCGCCGAGGCGCGGAGGAGGCAGTGGCAGGGAATGGCAAAGGCAAGCCAAGGGGCAGAGCTGCCGACAAGTATTCTTTAGAAGGACACACATGTTTGGCAAACTAAGGGGGCAACATCCGTCAAAGTTATGCAGGACGTTTGTGACGCCGTTTAGGCTATTTAGACGGACACAGACTCACAGACCAACGGACGTCCATGTCCAACTGCACGGTGATTGGTGACCGGGTGGAAGACCATAAAGTTGGCCTTTTGTACGTAACTAATTGTAGAAGAAACGCATGATTATATTCCAATATCAACTTAAAAATCACAGTAAAATAATAGTAGCAACTAAAATTGGATGTATAACAAGAAATATTTTTTTACATATATGAGTCAATTTTTTTACATATATTCCAAGTTCCATGATACATAGGGTTGTTAGCGGTAAGCTTTGACTTCATTAACACTAGGTTTCAGCCTAAAATTACAGAGGATGTACCTATCGAGCACGAAAAGTACTGACCAAATTTTACTTCATTGTCAGATATCAAGATCTTGGCTTGTTGTAACAAGCTCTGGTGCATATATGTCTTGATGACAAGCACCTGTATATGGATACTGTAGAATCCTTCGGAGCATGACTAGCTAGGTGCCACTATGAAACAAATTAGCGTGTCGAGAGCAAAACCCTGTCAAGAAACAATGCATGCATATAAGCCTTTGATTGTCGACGGAACGAGCTGATGGTCCTGCAGCAAACACTGAATTATTACTAATCACTACATGTACGTACGTTGCAATGTGATTAATCAAATTTCATTGCTAGCATCCCTTAAAACTATTGTCATTGTCATACACATTGGTGTACTAATTATTTTCGAGGCACCATATACAAATTGAAATGAAGTGCCCGGATGGATACTAAATTAGTAAGATTTGTATAGTGCGAAGAAAATACAACGGTACCGATGCCACCGTAGGATAGAGCACGCACGACCAATCACCCGACCTCATCCTCTTCTCCCTATCCTCGTTATAATTCTTCCTCTACTTCGACCTATGCTCAAGTTGGGAATAGCGGATTTTCCTCGGGAGTGGGAATATGTGTGATGTGTGCTTTATTGAAAAAAAAACATGTGTAATCTGGGCCACGGACCAGAGGAGGTGGGCGTAGATGGTGGCGGTGGCGACGTACTGGGGCAGAACGGATCTTATTGAACGGGTGAATGGTGGTCTCCTCCATCACCGGCCCTCCCCATGAGAGCACCATCAATGGAGGAAGAGGGACCATATCAATCTGGGCAAGATCCGATGTGCCCAGCTTGAAGCACCCAAGATAGGCCTTATTTAGAGGGATGCAGGCCTTCCACCAGCTCGCGAGCACCACCACTTGCCACCAGCGGGGAGCAGCGAGATGGGAGAAGGGCGAGATGCAGTGGATCTGGCCAAAAAGATCCACTATCCTACCCTCAATCGCCACAGGGGCAGACGCCATTAGAGGCAAAACAGCAGAAGAACCTAATCTACATCAGAACTACAAGCGCACCACTGAACCATCCGCTCACGGCCAGCAGAGCCACGGAGAGAGGAGGTCGAGGGCGGAGGGCAAGTCGACTCTCAAGACGGGGTGGGTGAGGAAAGTCGTAAAAAAAATAGGGCAGTGAAGTAAAACATGTGTAATGTGAATATCCTCCACCTAATGACATGTCATTGCCATGCCACAACTCTGTTGCTTCAATCAACCACGATATTTTGTGCACTGCCGGTGTTAAGTCCTAAGGATGGCATGGTCGATTGTTGGATGCAGATTGAAAAGAACAGAATTCGACGAACAAAGATAATTTCGGGGAAAATTTGAACAGACAGTAACGTTTCCTCTTTTTTTTTTTCTCGAGAGGAACCAAACAAAAATCGTGACCAGCCAATTAATACATGGTCAGAAGGGAGCCCATATAATAGTCTCGCTGGACTTCCAGACAGCCCAGGAGCGTCTCTGCCTGTGAGGATCTGTAGCAGAGGATGAACGGCGGCGGCGGCGTCAAGAAGTTCGGCGGCGGGCGAGTACCAACAGGGACGCCCTCGCTGGCGTGGTCCTCGGTGGTGGTGGTGGTCTCCCTCCTCGCGGGAGCCTCCATCGTGCACAACATCTACAAGCCCGACATGGTTAGCTCGGCTTGCCTCGCCCCCCAACCTGCACACGCACGCGACCTGTTCGACGCAATGCCTGCTCGCTCACCTCCCTTGATTTTTTTCATCTTGCAGACGCTTCCGCCAGTGGAGGCCGCCGACGGAGGAGGCGACAGCAGCACTCGAGGCAAGAACTGAGTTGATCCGCCAACGGGCTAGCTGGAGTTCATTCTCGAGTGCATGCCAGGCCACAGCCACAGGCAGGCCGGCGCCGATGCGCTCCGAGAGTTTTAGTGCCGTATTATGGAGTTTTGGTATTGTCTCTCTCGTCAGATGACTTGAACAAAACAATATGAGCAAGCTTTTGTGTTTCCCTTGACTCTCATGCTACAAGTTTGATCCAAGCAAAGCTTTTCTTGGTTGGTTTATTTTCGTTGCTGTGGTTTGAATGCAGGAACAGTAAAGTATCCGGCTTGTTGTGCTACTGTACTTTCATGCTGTGGTTTGTTGTGGTACGCATTTCTCCAAGGAAACAAAAACCTGTATACAAGCACAGTATCCGGCTTGATTAAGGCAGCGTGCGAGATTGCAATAGAAAGAAGCTCCGGCAAAAAAAAAAAAAACAGTGCAGAAGTTAGCGTAGCGTAGCACACGACAGACACCACAGCTCGAGATGCTGATATAGTTGAAGCACACGAGAAACAGAATCGGCATGCCAATCACAACAGCTCGAGATGCTGATATACAAGAGGTCCAAAAGGTTCACCGACAAACATAGGAGGGTTCCATACTGGATCAAGTAGTACATGGGATGGAACTTCAACACGGACACTAATAATCAATAAATGGTTCAAACAAACAGGTAAGCAAAGTGCATGGTTTACATGCCCCAGGAAGTGGCAGCGGAGACCAGAATCAGTAGATCTTCAAGGCAGCGCCAGGATGATGCTCCTCAAATGCCACCTTCAACGAAGACTTCACGGCCTCTTTTCTTTCACCGCGGATACTTAACTCGATTTCTCTGAGGCCAGCTGGCAACTGCTCAATGCCATCTACTGGACACTCCACGGACCCAGCACTCTCGCAACCACTTGGTTTTAACGTTAATTTAAGATACTTGAGCATAGGCATAGCACCTGCTTCGAAGGTCAGCAACACGTTATGAAAACACCTGAAATAAAACGCTTTGAGAGCTCGGAATGCCATGCCGCTGCCAGGGATGTGCACCCTTTCTTCTACAGCTTCTCCTGCCAATATCCAAAGACAGACAAGTGATGGCAGCCCTGCAAGTATCGCAACACCATCATCCTTCAACCCTGCCCCCCTGACATTGAAATACAAGGTTTGAAGGTTGCGGAGTTGACCAAACCAGTTGGGGATCGTCAAAAACACGCAACCCCACATCCGAATCTCTCGAAGATGGATAGGTGGAGAGGAAAATGTGCTCCAGCCATCCAAACACTCACCACCATGATACATCCTAAGGGTAATGAGGCTGTCACTGATCCTTTCTAGAGAAGAGCGCAAGACGTTCATACGTCTCGCCCCTTCAACCAAGTCCTCTCCCGACCATTGGAACATAAAATCTCTTAGGCTGGACATCTCGCCTAGGCCTTCGATATTCTCCACCGAGTTCTTCCACAAATCGAAAACCCCTATAGTTCGCACATGTCTCAATTTGCCAATGCTGTCGGGAAAAACTGTATACACGTGAACGATAAGACACATCAGCAGAGGCAAACTAGCAATGTCAGATGGAAGCTTGGAGGAGGCGGTAGAATTTCTTAGCTCAAGTGTCTCCAATTGTTGTAGCTTACCAATTCGGCTAGGTAGCTCAACCCTCTGACCACCGACCACCGATAAGTTTCTCAACAGAAACAACCTAGATATACCAGTGAGATCTACCACATCATTTCTGTTGATCTCAAGATGTAGAACTCGGACATATTTCAGCATCATCAAAGATTGGCAAGAAAAGCCTCCAAAAGCATAGACTGTCCGGACATTTGATAATGACCTATTCACCATTGCCGATGTCACTACACACTCTTCACCATGGCATTGGAGTGAAGCTCTCCGGATATTTCTGTGCATCCCTAACACAACTTCTGGATCATTTAGAATAGAAATAAAATTATCTTCTTCAATCTTGGATCTGATAACATCTAGCATTATATCATGTACTCTGCAGCTGAACACCTCTCCATTATGGTCAGTACCCACGGGCTGGATCATGCTCCTATTAATAAGCTCGTTGAAGTAGCTTATCGCAACATCCTCTGCATCTAGTCCAGGGATTGCACACACGAAACCCTCAGCTATCCATTGCCTCAACAAATCAACCGTCCATATCTTGTGGTCCTCTGGATACATACCAAGATAGAGCAAACATGTCTTCAGATGGTTAGGAAGGTTTCTGAAGCTAAGCTCCAAAATTTGCCTCATCTGATCAAGAGTAGGATTTCCATCAAATATGCATCCGAGAGACTTCCTTACATACTCAAATTTTGGCTTTGGCTGATCGGCTAGAAGGCTTGATATACTAATAATAGCAAGTGGGATACCACCACATTTTTTCAGTATATCTATTGAAATATCTTCTAACTCAGTAGGGCAGGAATCTTCTGAACCAAATATTCTGCTAAAAAACAATCTTCTTGAATCATTGTCCGTAAGAGCTTTCATCTTGTAAACACATCCTCTGCTTCTAGAGCAACAAGCAGCAGCAACAGAATTAATCCTTGTAGTTGTTAGCACTCTACTGCCATTATTGTTTTCTGGAAAAGCACATTTAATAATATCCCATGCTGATGTGTCCCATAAATCATCAATTATAATAAAGTACCTGGAAATCACATCACATTGAGAACACATAAAGGTTAGTTAATAGTGAGATCTTATAAACTTGAAAAATTATAGTCCTATTTACCTATATCATAAATTCTCTGTGTAAATGTCTACAACATACACCATGATAACACGTACTATTAATTAGATTTACGTAAATTATATTGTACACAACAAATGGCCTTTGAATCATCCATGATTAGATATAAATACAGGTAGTAGAAGTCGTTTTGTAGTATATGTAATAACTTCCGTTTCCTTGTACTCGGCACTTCATCATTTGTTAGTATGTGCTCCCACCGGAAGAGTTAAACCTTTGTTAGCAAAGGACTAACATTAGTGTCTTCATTAAACGTGTGAAGCTAAAATTAGTGCTTATAACACCAATGTATTAGTAGTATGAAGGCTTTATACACCAACGGTGCCACAAATCACAGAAGGGAAATAATAATAACTCCTGCGTGGGGTAAAAAGTTGATTTGGCGGACATCACTTGATTTGATCTTGTCCATTTCCCTATTCTGGAGATCACGCAACCAGCGGACCCACACAACCTCACCTTACGGTGCTCTCGGACAACCAGCGGCGCTCACTGGCCTACTCTTGACAACCCACTCTGGAGACCACCTCACCAAAACTGCCCCACGTGCACCAATTCCAACTGCGCCAATAACATCTCGTTGCCCTACCTCCTACTTTATGGTCTAGCCTCTTTCCCCATCGATTCTACAACAACGCTGGTGCCAGTGGCAAGCTAGTTCTTGCTGAGTTGTTTACTCCTTCATAGTTATAAATTTTAGTATTCTATATCACGAAATAAAGTTAAAATTAAATCCTCGCAAGTACAAATTGTGAAACATGCATTTATACCCTCTTTCGTCAAAAAGTTTGCTTTTTATTTAGCTATACCATAATGTTGGTAAGTTTCAAGGTAATTTGAGTTGTATGCAAAGTTAGTCTCGGAATACAGAACTTCATTATACTCACTCCGACCCATATTAGTTGACTCCAAATTGTCTAGATACGGATGTATCTAAACAAGTTTTAGTGCTATATACATCTGTATCGTGTATTAAAAAAAGTTCTTAGTCCAACAATACAGTGGAATAATTTGTTTTGTGTGACACTTGACTTCTCTATGAGACAGATATGTCCTAATTGTGAAGGAAAATGCTATGGTTGCGCTGGAAATGGTAATTTTAAAATGATTTATCTAAAAGTACTTTTAGAGTGCATTAAATCACCATTACTTGCTAAGATATATTGGTAAAAATGCATAAAGTGTACATTGCTACAATAAAACACACAAAATAAAAATACCTCTCATTCAATAAATACTCTCTGATATTTTGAATCAAATCCAAACCGCTACTTTCAGAGGACTGTTGTCCAGTAAGCTTTAATAATAAATTCTGGAGAAGCCTTGGTACATCAGGCTTTAGAGATACCGATACAAATGCATGACAAGTGAACTGCCCTTCAATCTTGCGGCACACTTCACTGGCAAGGGTGGTCTTCCGAGACCTCCAAATCCCACAATAGAAACCACCTTTGGCTCTTGATCCGATGCATCAACAACTCAACAAGCTCATCTCTAGGGGTATCAATACCCATAAGACCAGCCGTATCCGCAAAAATGGCGAGTGCCCGTGGATCAATATGAACAATACTGGACGTAGGGTTGTACTCATCAAGCTTGTATCTTCTGCGCCGCTCATGCACTTCAAGTACACGATCCTCAATCCCCTTGATCTTGTTGCCGATTTGATGACGCACCTTAAGCTTTTTAAGGCGTTCAACACTCTTCTTGAGAAACCCAGTGGTTGCACCTTTTACTTCAAGGTCATGCATGAAGTCATCGATGCAGTCTTCAATATCATATGACATCTCCCTCACTTGGTCTCTCCACTCCTTAGCCTGAATATCAAGCTTGTCCATTCCTGCAAGCTTCACAAGAAGAGCATTCATGCTACTGAACTCTTCATGAAGAGACGCCACCTTATTCCGCATGCCTTTGAGCTTCCGATACTCATCCCCCATCAGGGTAGTGAGCTTCCCAAGAAGGGAGTTCATTACACCAGGGGCGCTCACGCCATGGTTGATAGGGTGATATTCCTGTAAAACATAACAAATTGGCTTATAAATTTCGTAGAGATTTCCCAAATGCTCATGACTAGACCTGAAAGAAATTAAGGACAGACTTAAGGTAATTGTATACAAAACTACTGTAGCTGCAGATTCAAACCATGACAATAATTATTGTAAATATGCTATGTGCTTAAATAACTATTATGTAAGCTTATGACCATAGTGCTTGCGTAAACCATAAAAAGCTGAAAATTGACTAAAAAACATCATGATTTGAAGACAAAAAGACAAAGAGTAAACTATATAACCATACCTGTGTCACCCACTGAAGCCACTGAGGAATACTTTAGATTGATATTAGGTGACCTGAGCTTTGAACTTAGGAAGCCAATATTTTATTCCTGTAAAATATAAAAAATTGGCTTTACAAAATTTATAAAGATTTCCAAAGTGCTCATGACCAGACCTGAAATAAATTAAGAATGACATACTCAAGGTAATTGTATACGAAACTATTGTAGCTGCAGATATTTGTAAATATGTTATGTGCTTAAATTACTACTCCCTCCGTCCCATAGGGTGCAAAGGGACCCGAGACAACTTTTCTCCAATTTTACGTAGCAAGAAAGACTGCAGGAAAGGATAGAACTTTTGTGCAACACAATGTTAGATTGTTTGGAAGGTAACATATACTGCTCAAGTGCATGGCTTGCTTTAGACATCAAACAAAATAGACATTGTGGTTCCTTAAGAAGATGTCACCAACAAGGTTCACCTGAATTGCTCTTTACTAGGCATCATCAGGAACTCAAAGTACCTTACTAATCACAAGTATATAAACCAGCTGTACAGTCAAATGAAAGTTCTTTACTAGGCATCATCAGGAACTCAAAGTACCTTACTAATCAAAACATGTTCTGTAAGTTGTGTGTCGTCTTTAATGCAGTCATCAATGCCTCTCTTATTATCACAATATTCAGATCATCTCCAAGTGCAGGAGCCTTTGATAGATATATGCCTGATCATGATGAGTTGAAAACAGATCTCAAACCAGTGTCGTTACTAATTATGAAGTATAGAAAATTACAGATGACAGTCAGTATTGATGTATTTCAGGATTGTTAACAGTAAAGACGATTCTCTCCACACGACAATATTATTTGTCTTCACATCATTAATACTTGCAAGTTGAAAAGAAGAGAAATGCACACAGCATGAACGAATAAAATATCATCTCGCCTTTCATAGTAAGCCTCTCTGCCTATTATACATCGATCAAAATAACCATTGACATACATGTGCACATCTGCACCAAAGGTGCGCTCGATACTCTAATATCAATTTTAAGCATCAAGAATCCAGTCACGGATAAAATTTAAGGATGAGATTCATGGTAATTGTGTAGGGAAAACGATTGCAGCTGCAGACTATAACAAATGCTTATATGTAATTATGGTGCTTGCAGCTTGCAGAAACCATGTAGTACATTCCAAAGTCACTGAGTATCAGCTGAAGCCACTCGGGAGTACTTGGGATCAATATTAGGTGTCAAAAGCTTTGGACTTAGGCAGTCAATGTTTGATTTCCTGAGACAACTTCTCTGTTCAAACTCCTCTGCTCAAGGTGATTGAGCCATCGGGCACGCAACTTAGTACAAACTGGATGTGGAGAATATTAATTTCAGGGGAACTTTGGGTAAATTACCTGGCGAAGCACTGCCGAGGTGAGCTTGATATGACTTCCACACTAAGACCAGAGCTCTCTGTCATCAAAGGGAGAAATTACAAAAGGGTGGTCCAACAAGGTGACTGGAATCTCGATCTCTAGGTAGTAAGGCCAGGCCACTACAAGAAGGACCAGCGAAATTAGATACAAAGAAGAATGGTTGTTTGGAGGAACTTTTGGTATTTACCTGATGAAGCCCGGTTATGTATTCAAGACGAGTTTGAAGGTGACTGGAATCTCGATCTCTAGGTAGCACGAAGTATGATTTCTCAAGCTGTCAAAAGAAGGGAGAAGAGCTGATAGAAGACTTGAGAGTTCAGAACGTAGATGTGAGATCTTAAACCGGCTCCTGTCAAAGGAAGGAGAGAGAGGATGGTGAGACTTCAGTTAAAGAAGCAGACTCCCAAGAGAACAGTATTACTAATGAGCTACCACTTTTAACACAAATAAGGAGACCCCCTACATTTTACCACAGCATATGTTGAGGCAATCGACTGCAAATGTGAACGTCTCAAACCAATCAAGCACACATGGAGTCAGTAGGATGTGACCTTGGAACACGCAAAAGATGTTTTACTTGCACTGCAGTATTGCAAATCCTCATCCCCCAAGCTTCATTTTGTAACAAGGTGGTTTAACAGTGCAGGTTCCCTTTAAATTAATCAAATGGCTGGATCAAGGCACCGGCAGCCAAGGTGCACTTGAATTACAAAATATCCATTTGCAGTAAGGAAAGCAGTATGTCTCAACTTGCAAAATCTCAGCTCAAAATACCTTGTATTCTAGGTTGTGCAAAATAAAATTAACAAAATCTGATATATTTTGGAAGATTTGTTTAGAAAGTGGCACGTATTGTTCAAGTACATGTCTTCCTTAAGATCATGAAACAAAATAGGCATAACGTGGTGCCTAATTAAGGAAGAAGTTTCTAATCCCGTTCAAAATCAGAGATGAAATTGCAAAGAAATAAAAGTTTCTAATCCCGGTCAATGCACAAAGGCTAAATTAACAGGACGCGAGTAGTTAAAACCCGAAAAAGATCCGCGTGAAAAGCCCCCAAAAAAAAAAAACCCGATAGCTCGATATATCCGGATCTTGCGCCGCTCCGCAGAAACCCCGCCGGATCCGCCTCCCTCGCCGGCCGCCGGCCGCCGGCCGCAGCAAACAGAAAAAAAAAGCAAAATAGAGTGAAGGATGTACCCGGCGCTGGCGGCAAAGATTTCTCCGGTTGATCTGCAGCGAGCAGCCGACCTTGGTCTTGAGTAATGTGGAGGGAGTTCTTGGCTAGGTGGAGGCAGGGAGTTCTTCCTCGGCTGGAACTCGGCCTTGCGTTAACCCCTTCGCCGGACACAAACTCAATCATCACTAAAGTCCATTACAGCCTTTGTCGGGTCTTCACAGAGGCGCACATGTACTGCACTGAGTGACTGTGCCACCTACCATCATCACACCCTCTCGTCGCCTCGCAATCATGATCTGCACTGTAGTACAAATGTATCCGGACAGAAGCGGAGAAATACGTCCTTATGAACATCTCCAAACCCAGGGCGAAATTTAGTTCGGCCGGACTGAATTTTTTTTGGGCCTGGGTACGTCCTCTCCCACCCGCGTACTCGAGTCCCAAGTTCGGCTAAAATTCATTAAAAGGCGATTTTCATTAAGTTTGGCGAAATATAGACGGATTACATCAAATTTAAACGAATCTAGTATATAACTAAACTTAAAAAGGCCGCCGTCGGTGCCTTCGCCGTTCTATATGCCGAAGTTGTCGTAGAACGACGTGTAGTCCGGGTTGGCCTGGCCGTCATCCTCGCCGCCGTCGTCGTCGCTCGGCGGCTTGTTCTGGCGGGAGCTGCCCTGGCCAGGGTCGCCGCACCTTCATGGCTGGTAGGACGGGCCTGCGTCCTCGTCCTCGTCCAGGACGTAGAGCGGGGCGCCCTGGTAGACGAGCTCACGCCCAGACAGCGCTCGACGACGTGCGGCCTGCTCCTTGGCCCGAGGATGCGCTGATGCTCCGCCTTCTCCCAGTCCCTCCTGGACCATTCCAGGATGTCCGGCAAGGAGGGCTCGATGAGCGGCATCGTCGGCGACTGCTCCAGCGCCATCTTCAAGGCGGCGTCCTCGGCCGGCGCCGAGCCTTCTGTCTTGGGGCGGCGTAGGCGCAGGTGGCCTATTGGCGGCGTGAGCGCAGATGGCTCGCCGATGACGATACCGCGCGCGCGTGTCCGCGGCGGTGAGCGCGCCGGCGAGACAGCTTTGCGCTTCAAGGCCGTCGGCGTGCGAAGCGGCGCGCTGCCGGATGAGTGGGACGCCGAAGCGGAGGAGGACGAGCTCATGCTCGCCATCCTCCTCGGTGCCCAGTTCGCCGGAGGAGCACGCCGACCCGTCCTGGCCGCCGGTGTCGGGTTGCGCGAGAAGCCGAGCCGCGGAGTGTTCCCGCGGTTGATGTGCTCCAGCACGGCGGCGAGCGTCCGCCCCGGTGCGCTCCACCAACGCCGGCGTCCCGCCGAGTTTTTGCGCGCCGGCGAGGACTCGTTCGACGGCCCCTCGTGGCGGGCGAGCTCCTGTTGGCGCCGCTCCTCGAAGAAGTGCGCCCAGTAGACGAGGTCGTCGACTCTCACCGCTTCGGCGGGGTTGTCCATGTCGGCGATGTACTCTTGTACATCGTACGGCAGCTCCTCCGGCGTCGGCCCCGGCGGGATTGGGATGCCGTCGGCGCTCAGCGTCCACCCCGGAGGAATCCGCGTGTCCGGTGGCGCCATGTACGCCGCCTCGTACAGCATGCGCGCCTCCCAAGTTTGGAGGGTGCGCCGGCCGAAGCTGTTCGCCGCAGCGCCGTCGCCGGGGTAGCGTTCGCCCATGGTGAGAGAAGGGGAAAGGTGAGAGCTCGCCGAAGTTGGGCTTGTGGGTGGGGGAAGCTGTGAGAGAGTGCGAAGATCTCCGGCGAGGAGTACGGCTTATAAAGGCCGAGGTGCGCGGCGAGGGCGGGAGGGGTGTAGCGGCGAGGGCGGGAAAAGTGGAAACGGCAGGAAGTTAGTGAGCGCCGGTCCTTCGCCGGAGCCGAGGCGGCGACGGTGGCGCCATAAATCGGCGACGCGTGGCCGACGCGGCGAGCAGTTATTGCCCGGCGGTCGCCGCGTGGTTCCGAGGATGACGACGACTCGGCTTCCGTCACTGACTCGGTGGGTCCACACGCCGCTTTGTTTTTTTTCGCCGATATCGCTGAGTCCGGTGTTCCCAGGGCGTACCCGGAAACCTGGGTTCGGCCTGGGTAGCCCAGACCAAAAATGGCCGAAATTCGGCCGAAAACAGGTCCTTGGATACGCGACTGGGCCAGTTTTCGGCGTCCAGACTGAAATTCGGCGTCCGGATCGGCCTCCTGAATAGGCGAGTGGAGATGCTCTAAGGGCTTATTTGGTAGTCAGGGAAGTACAACCCAGGGCAGCAGACCCCCGTCGGGGAATTTTGAGGGACAAGTTGTCCCCTCCCACCAGGGGAGAGATCTTCCTAACCCACGTTACCGTTTGGTAACAGGAGAATGGGGAAAACTGTCCTGGATATCTCGTGTTTAGCTTCTAGTCCACACATATTAAGTTAAGAGACAGTATAACTGGTCGACCTACAGCACCTCACAGCGCTTTGATATCCCTGGCCGTCCGATATCAGTATGAATCGTCTCTTGGGCTGCTGCTCTACAGATTTACCTAGGACGAATGTGGTTGATCGGGCCAGCTGTGGTTGATTATTTGCTAGACATGGGCTATTGGTAGGAGGAAGGCCTGTACATGAGGGGAAAACAGACCGACCCAGCCTACCAGAGACCGATCCATGGGATCCTCTCGGACACAACAGGGAGAGGCGAATCCTCGCAGCTGATGCGGCAGGTCGAGGCGAAGCGTCGCTGCGCCGCCAAAGCTAGATTGATGCATCTTTGATGGCAGTAATGGAGATACGTTTATGTCCCGCAGGCCTTTCAGCTCCTACGCCTGTATATATTAAGTTCTTCCCCCGACGATCTCCCATCTCATCTCACTTCATATTCTGGCATCATCACATTGATATGAAGCCTCAACATCTTCTTGTTCTATTCTTCTATCCAGATGCGATCAAAGACCAATACTGTTGGGGTAATGTGCTCATGGTTTTAGGCTAAGTACTTTTCAACCTCCTATGCCTTCTATCCTGGTTTTAGGCTAAATACTTTTCATGTTAATTTCTTTCTAAATACATGGTACAACATGCCAAGGAAAATCGGTTGGTTTCCCATCGCTTCTTCTCCCGAACAGTAGTTTATCTGATGCCGGATGTCTCAACAGGTTGCTGGAGACTCTGGACTCATCCTCAAGATCTCAATTTCCTAGTGACCATCTCCACATCAAGCTCTATTTATTGAGAGTAATCTTTTTGTGAAGTTTTGTGGTAAATCTGATAGCACTGCGTCAGTGCTTGTATAGATCCTCAAATTGATTGAAGATATGTGTACATATGAATACGAAATTATCATCGACCCCAACAGAGTTAGAGAAAATTTGTATGACTTAATATATTGTATACAATATCGAATTATTTTGCGCCTGACCTTCAGTTTTACACTAGATTTCTCGATATACTATTTCTGAAGACAGACCCGCAAACTGATTTATTTGTGACTTAAATTCTTCCCATTGGCATGCATATGGTAGTGTCAAATCGCTGAGGATTCCTGAAAAAATATTCTGGTGGAGCCGGTGGGTGAGCTTCGTGGAAAAAAAGCGCACTATTTCGGCGCTAATAGGACACAACGGCATATCTAAAGATCCCATGCTAAATTAATTAGTGTACAATATCTCAATAACAGTGTATTATAAATACAACACTATTTTGTTGTAGAGCGCTATTTGTTTTCTTGGTGAGCTTTCAAATAGTCATTGAACCGTGTTGTTTATCAGGATATACGGGCTGCATAAGGCCATGGAGTCTCATCTTCAGATGCAATTGGAGAGATGGTGTTATGCCAAACATTTGAAAGCTTGCTCCAGTTTTGTCAGCATCCAGACGACTTGCATCTTGAAAAGGTAAGAATCTGGTGTGCTATATTACTTACTATTGCGAGCCTTTTCTTCATGCATAAAGTTTGATGTTCCATCTACGTTGAACGCGACACACAAAATTACAGCCCACTAGACAGGTTCTACTTATATGACCGAAGTCTGCACCTCTATTTGTTAAAGATAGGGTCACACAGATGTAAGAAGTTTATTCCTGCGCTATACACTCCGGTAGTTTATAATATTTCTATAACATATATTACCTCAAGTGGTTTCGTCCCCCGATGAAGATGGCCTGGTTTTGAAGTTTGCATCTTTTTTTTTTTTTGAAGTTTGCAAAAAACGAACACATGCATGCAAATGATTTCTTAAGGCATCATTTTAATCTAATTGGGGACTAATTCATCTTCCGGTGGCTTGGAATATTTGGTACATTGGCACCATGTCTAGGAAGGATGTAATAGTCTGATCGTCACTCTAAATATGATACTCTCTCGGATCCATATTACTTGTCACTGAAATGGATGTATTTAGACATGTTTTAGTGCTAGATACATCCATTTCAACGAGAAGTAATATGGATCGGAGGGAGTACAACACCTTTTCATATATTGAACCAACTTGCATATTGCAGAGGCATTGGTACTTATGTTGAGCCTAGCCCACGAGTGGTTACACTCGAATCTAAGATGACATAGAGGATAAAGAGAAGGCCACTACCATTGAACAAAGTAATAGCTGTACTGGTTTACAGTGTTTTTCTTTGGCAATGTATCATTGGCATGTTCCAAATTTATCACGGACAATGTTATTATTTTACGTATGTATGCATATATTTATGTTACATATTGGATCTTCCAGTTTTTATATTTACTATCCATGTTTTATGTTTCTATCCATTTGTAATATCTCTATCATTGCTTTGAACAAATGGACGGGCGCGGCAACGCGCGCTATAATGATCTAGTGCTATTTGTGATGCGTGTTGGCGACTCTTCATGTACTACTCATGTACTGTATTTAAATTGGTCGATGCAATACGCAAGGCTACTGCTATTTGCTTTCAAAAACTTAGCAACAGGTAATTTCAAAAAGAAACATTAGGAAATTAAAGAACTTCACACAAATTTCTGAAATATCCCAGAAAAAACCACAATAATTCTAAAATATACATAGGAATGTTTAGACATTACAAATACTTCCACAATTTCGAAATATTTAGAGGAAACCAATTATTTGCAAGAGGATAAATAATCACAAATTGAGAAATCATCTCGATGCACTCTTCAGAACATCATAGGGAACAAGGATGCTTAGATAACAATAAAGACATCACTGATTATCTAATCTTCCTCCCCTCTTTCCAAATGAAGATCTAGATGGGAGTATGACATGTGGCCTAGAGATGCAAGCACGTGCCGGCTTCCAACATAAATTGCTCAGGTACCTCGTTTAGGAAGTCGCGTACTCCCCCTGTTTCGCGGAAATGAAAAAAAGAAACCAGCAAATTTATTGGACCGAACCATTAGAGTGCCGTGAGATTGGATTGTGATCAATCAAAAACTGAAAACATATGCCGCAAAATATCATCGCAAAATATGAATTAAATCAAATCAAAACCAAGAAAGGGAGCAACTGCTTCGCTGATTACCTTTGTTCCTGGAAGAGTCACTCTACTAGAACTTCTGCCATCAGCTTCTTGTGAACAACAACATGGTCTTCTTCCCATTGCGTTCTTCTACTCCCCTGATGAAGCACCCCTGTCCTGAGAATATTTTGGCAAAAATATTCAGCAATCAGGCGTAAGCATGGTTGATCGTTACAATGGAAAAATCTCTATATATGAGTATTGGTAAATGAGGTGAGACCGAACATTGTCATATCCTACTTCTAATATTGATAAGCCATACCAAACAAAAAGAAAATACAAAGTGAGTTTTCCAATAATAGACACATGTGCAAACAATGGTAATACATAGACCAATAGAATCATTAGCAGGTTTTGCTAGATTTGAAGTGCCTGTGAAAAGGAATTACAACAACTGCCTAAAATACTCAACAAATGTATATAAGAATATTTCAAAGCCTGAAAGAATCATTATGCAGGCAACAAGTAGAATAATTGTTATTAAAATTTCAGTCCTTGCACAACGGTCTACAAGGGCAATAACAGATACATCAATTCACTCATTGGGACCAGATTTCGTCCAACCTAGGCTAGCAGAATTATCACTACTAAGAATCGGCTAAACTATAAAATGACAGATTGTAGAAACACTCACTACTCACGTTCTTGACATAGAAAAACGAGCTAGATCTGGAGAAATTTTGAGGATTTGTTGCAGCTCTTCAATGCGGGAAAGGGAATGAATGAAAAATAAAACAACTTGATTTGGATTCGGTTACTGAAACATCAAGTTGTAAGTCATAAATTAAGAGATCAAATACTAATTTAAGGTGGTCGAGAAGCAAATTTAGTTATTATGCAGAGACAACATATTAGCTCTAGATCTGGAGCAGCACCAATCGTATATCCGGCTATGCTAAGAAACATAAAGAAATACAATAAGAAGGCGGTGCTCACGTTTCTAGATTTGGAGTGGTAACTCATCAGTGCAAGGACTAAGATATGAACTAGAGAAAGCAAAACAAGGAGGGGAGAAGAAGTAGGGGACTCACCTTCGTTGACGGAGGAGACAATGGCGACCGCCGGCTGTTGTCGTCGCCGGAGGGGGCAGGAGATTTGCGGTTGAGAAGATCTTGGGAGGAGAAGGACGACCGCCTGCTCGAGATCTTGGGAGGAGAAGGACGACCGCCTGCTCGAGATCTTGGGAGGAGAAGGACTAGCTGTCCGGCCACCGATGGAAGAAGAACCGTAGGTTGGGGTGCCGCCTCTCTGCCCGTCGCGAGACGAGAGCACCCCGAGGATTTCCTCCCCGACGTCCGGACTAGCGGATCGTTCTCCCGGGGAAGGGCGCGGAAAGGCCCGGGTCAATTTGGCCCGACGACAACCAAATGGTTACATGGGCTCGCCCGGGGAAATTCGAACCTGTGGTTTCCTCGCCCTGGATAAAGTCACGGATCCCCCGGGAAACGCTGCAACCAAACGAGCCCTAAGGGCTGTCCCATTTCTAAAGGACTATGCTGAGCGTCCCCGGACGATACAACGTTTCCCATCATCCTGGTCCGTTGCCTGACACATGTCCTGTTTTTTTCCATAGATCCCGTTTTGCTGCAAAACATCCCGCTTTTGCTACACAGTTCCCGCTTTTGTTTCCGAAGCAAAAAAAAGGTTCATTTCAAAAATAGAACGTCTCGCCAGAGACCTCGCCGGAGACCATGCAGCAAAAAAGTTGTGCTAATGCAGCAAAATCGACTTCGCCGGAGACATCGTCGAAAAAAACTCGTCGGCGACTCTCGCCGAAGACCTTGTAGCAAAAAGTAGACACTATTGTAGGAAAACCACAAGACGGTTGTAGCAACAAAGTTCTTCTAATGTAGCAAAAATCCTACTTCGCCGGAGAATTTAACCGGAAAAACTCGTCGGAGAACTTGTAGCAAAAATTTTATGGTATTGTAGAAAAACAAACAAATAGAGATAGCAAACAAAATATCAATGTAGCAAAAATACATAAACTTTTTAGTAAAAAGAATTTTTACTATTGTGGCATCATAGCAAAATCCAGGATCTTGTAGCACCGCCGTCGTCGACGCATGTAGCAAACTCAGATGCCGCATGTAGCAAACATTGACGCCTTTTGCAGCCCAACAAATCGACCTCACGTAGCAAACTATTGACGTCATGTGACAAAAACTAGCAAACACCGGCGCCGCTCGTAGCAAACGCCCGGTCTGTACGTGATTTGGGGAAAGAAAGGGTTCATTTTCTAGGGCGAGACCTGGAGACCATGCGTTTGCTACTAGCCCGAACGATCGCTAACCTAGTAGCCCAGGACGTCCCATGAGCCCTTCGCCCAGTACCCCAGCATGGCTCACTTGTCACCTTGGTGTGGAGGTTTGTCCAACGCGTCACGTAGCAACCCACCCGAACAAAACCCGTCCGTACATGCTCGTATCGCTAACCTGACCCGGATGATCATCGTTATCGTTCGGTGTAAGGTAATCATTTTCCATTTCTAAAGGACCCCCGGATCAAAACCCCTTTGATAATAGTAAAATCGACTTTTCAAAAATATCTTAACTTTGTCTAGATACGAATTCAGTCTAGATATTTTATTAAATAGAGTAAATTCTGGATTTTACCTCCTAGTTGATAATTTTGACACTAATTACTCCACTTAACAATATTTTCGTTTGTATTACCCCATTTAGTTGAAGCTTTGCCAATTTTTATCCTCCCTAAAATTCTACGCGTGATTTATCATGTGGGTGTTGTTGGTAATTTTCCTCCAATTTTTTCTTGTACTCGAAGAAACAACGAATTCAAAAAAATTATGTCCATAAGCACTATCTTGTGAAAATAATAACGACACCCATTATGACGCGATGCATGTCAGCGTCCGTGTGTCCCCATTGAGTTTTATTTCATCAATGGTAGAATTTGTACATTGCCATGCACGTATATAATCACATATACTAGTCACATGATCTTTACACCCCGCAAAAAAATAAGAAATATGTAGGCACGTTTGTGTAAGTGGTAAATTTTGCTAGCTACTTGTAATAGATTTTAATTGAGCCAGCAAGTTTGTACTTGTTGTTGCAGTTGGCCAAACGCATCGTTCCAACATTTAAAAAGAAATTCACTTGGTCTCGGCTCACTGGTTCCGGCTGTGAAATCGCTAACGATCACTTTGACAAATCCTTTATCATCGACTGTTCTATCAAAATAATATTGACGTATACCAATGAATCAGCCATCGAACGATTTGGGTATGGAAAAAATCTGATAGGATAAAACGAACGACATCGCATGGCATGTGTACCAGAGGGATCCACCTAGTAAAGGGCTCTCGGATTTTCAAAATGGGGTAAAAGCTAACAAAATTTCTCTAAATGGGGTAACATGGATAAAAAAATGTTACATGGGGTAATTGGAGTCAAAGATATGAAACTATGAGGTAAAATCTGGAATTTACTCTATTAAATACATACGAATCTAGATAAAGTTGATATTAATAATATGGACGGGAGGGAGTAGCCAACAATGGTGGAACCTCTTCCCTAGTCCATGTAGCATGCGGCGGCGCGTGCGGTGCCAGCGGTGCGACACCACCATCACATTGAGCCTGATGACGTCGTCCAACCCAACCCATTTCGTGTCCTCCTCCTGCTTGTATAGCTCAATGACGCGTGCGGTGGCCGCCTCACATCGTAGTGTGGCGGGAGGCAGAGCGCCCTCGTGCTTCACGATGACACCTGTGTCGTTGTTGCTGCCGCCCTCCTCCTTGTCATTGGAGTCCTCGTCGCCGTAATGCGTGGCAAATTACCGTAATCTTGCCCTGGCTGGAACTCGCCCCGGTACGAGCACGCTTGCCGCGTGTCGTGCTCCCACGCGAGAAACTTTCGCCAGAAGTCCTTCTGGCAGCGCGATGTGGCCAAGGTAGTCAGAATCACGATCCTACTAGTGAAATCCTACCATTTTAGGACCCTAGGGCATCATGTCGCTAGTCGGGTAGAATCCATGTTGAGTCGCGATCCCAATCACAAAATCCTTTCCAAAATTATAAAATCCTGATCCTACTTATGGAATTTCTCAATTCTATTAACTAATTGTCCAAGACTTCTGCTTAACTATATCAGCATATATACCAGGCCAACCTCCCAAGTCTTTTTCACTTGCTTCACCACTCTTAATTTACCTTGCAAAGAATTAAGATGCAAGTAGTTCAATGAAAGTATTAAATTATACATGTTTATTTGTTGTGAAATTTGCACCACGTACAAATACTTTCCACTTTTTGATATTCTAGTGTAAACCATATTGTTAAAAATATTATGTGCAAACCATGTTTCTGGAAATTTTATTGCTTAGTATTTTCATGTCTCACAGAAAATTTCTGCACATATGAGAAAAGATCTTCCGCAAGTAATCTAGGATTGATTCTATGGCTCGATACTACAACTCGATTCTGTCAGAGAATATTCGATCCAACTTAGAATCCTAGACTCTGACTACCTTGGATGCGGCGATGCATCTCCGCTTCCAGCGCCGCCCCGTCAACCGAAGGAGGTGGCGGCACCAACACACTATCGACATTAAGGTGCCAAACGCTAGTGAGGGAGGCGTCGTGGTGATCGTACCGATCCTGCTCGTCCTACCGCCGAATGCAGTCCTACACCGGCATGTATCGACGATCGTGCTCCCGTCGTTCAGGCCACGCCACGGCAGGTGCCATCGGACCCACAAAATCTGCCGCCCATGGAGGCGACAACAGATTTCGACGGCGTCTGCATGGAGCTGCTCTCGCACGTGGTGGATGCGGCGGTGTTGGAGATCATCGAGGGTGGCGACGACCCAAGGACAAGCCCGCTCGTGGTCTGCATCTTCATGATGATGGCTAGGGCAAGAGGCGATTGCTTGGCTAGAAGTGCCAATGGCACGGACGAGGTGTGGGCTGGAGATCAACTGACGCAGCGCCAGCCTTGGCGTTAATTCCTGGACACGGCAGCGAGGTTTACTTTACCAAGGTTTTATTTTTGGCTTTTTTGGAGCCGTTCGGTACGAAGTGCTAGTGGCAAAGTGAAAAGTTCCTGCACTTTTCCGCAGGGAAAATGATCCGGTTCCCCCGGACGATCGCGTGACACCACGTCGTGGTGGACCCACCTACCTTATCTCACCATCCCGCGATTCAGTTTTTCTCGATGCCCACACACATCTGCCGCCACGCCGTCCTTCACCTCTGGGCGTCGTCCTTCACCTCTGGGGCACCGTCCTCCGTGCTCCGCTCCCTCCTCCGACGTCCTCCTCCTAGCACCGCGTGCTTCCCTCACGCCTCCTCCGCGACGTCCTCATCTGGCCGGCGCCGCCGCGTTTCGCCACCAACCGCGCCCGCCGCTGCCCTTGCTTACTCCGTGACCGCGAGGATCTGCCGACGGGGAGAGTCACAAACAGTGGTGGAGCTCCTTGGCACAGACGCCATGGCCGCTGCCCCAAAGCTCCATGTCCACCTCGACTCCATGGTCCTGCCAAGCACCGTTGCCGGCTCCCTAGCATGTCCCGCCAAGCACCGTTGCAAGGAACGGCGGCCCCTAGCTTGTCCTCGTTGGAGATGCCGGCCTCCCCGGTAGTCGTGGTTGCTACCGACGGCTGACGGCGCTGCTGCAAGGGGTACGAGGGGCTGCTAGAAACGGCTGATGTTATTGCTACCTGTACTGCGATGGATTTTTGATGGTCGGTGTCGTCGCTACCGACGACCAATGGATTTGCTACAATAGTACAAATATTTTGCTACAATCGTTCTTCTATTTATTTTTGCTATGCGGCATTCCCGGTGAGGTCCCCGATGAGGTGTCTAGAAAATTCTTCGGCGAGGTCTCCGGCGATGTCAGTTTTTTGCTACATTAGAATAACTTTTTTGCTACAACCGTCTTGTGGTTTTGCTACAACAGTGTCAACTTTTTGCTTCAAGGTCTCCGGCGAGAGTCACCAGCGAGTTTTTTCTGACGATGTCTCTGGCGAAATCGGTTTTGCTGCATTAGCATAATTTTTTTTGCTGCATGGTCTTCGGCGAGGTCTCCGACGAGACGTTATATTTCTGAAACGAATTGTTTTTTTTTTTGCTTCGGAAGCAAAAGCGGGAACATATGTAACAAACGCGGGATATTTTGCAGCAAATGAACACGTGTCAGCACGGGAAGCAGGACGATGGGACCCAGCCGGTCTCAACTAGGACCCAGGCAGTGTACTCACGTGGTCAATATATTCGCATGGTTCCGAGCTCATGCAACCTAAAACAAGCTCTAAATCGCTCCATCCAAACTCCAAGTCCTACTACCCCCGACCTTCATACAGAGCGAAGGTAGATGTCGCCGCTGTTGCGTGCTGCCGCTGTCGCTCAACGAGGCTACTCAGCCGGACGCCCTCCCTGGCGGCGGCGGCGACGACGACAACTATGCTTGGTCGTCGCACCATGTCATCCACCTCCTTCGGCTATGCCTGTCCTGGCATGGGGTTTCTGGTTCGTTCAATCGCTCTACCACCTCTTCACACGATCGACGCATGCATGATGACGATTAATTTCACTGCATGCTTTTGCAGGATTTTACGGCGATCATTGCGGTTCTCGGGATGAGCATCGTGATGAACGAGAAGATCAACCGCATCGAGGAGGAGACGAAGAAGCTGCGAGACTCCAACAACGAGATCCTGCTTGCCCTGCTCAAGAAAGATGGAACTCGCGGCCCCGGACAGTGATCGTCGTGCAAGACCCACTGCCACCACCGGATGTATACCAACCTAAAGCATATATGTTGACGTAGCATGTTTATCTTAAAAAATTGTAGTAGTACCAAACGTTGGTACAATTTAGTTAAAATATTCGGACGAAGTACTAATGATCAATTACGGGATCTAGAATTTCCCCATATTTTTCTTGGTCAGATACATTCACAAAATAAATAAATAAATTAGAAAATGGTATAAAGCTATATATTTGTGGAAAGCCATAAAGCTATATATGAGCACCATCTTCCTTATGCATCCCTCGACCGGCACCCCGTGATCGAAACTCAACACCATCTTTCTTCATCCCTCGACGACGCGTCGTGAGCAAAGCTCGATGCCGCCTTTGGACCTAAGGCGCTTAAAGAAGCAGCGGCCGAGAAGTCGTCGACGTAGACCAGGAGATGCCGACAACCATGATCTAGAGAGATCGCTGTCCCAGGAAAGCTACTACGAGAAGGACCGGGAGATAATAATCCTAGCTTGGACCAGACGAAGATGGAGGACACTAAACTCGCAAGTTCCCCGATGAAGCCGTGCCTGGCTAAGCTTCATGGCACATGCAGAACCTGAGGACACCAATACGATGTGACATCATCTCCTCGACTAAACACTGCTGCTGTAGACAAATCTTTATCACGCTAGGCCAATGCCCGAAAATCGACTCAAAACTCCAGTCCGTCGGCTGTCATCCGAGAAAGAGCACCGATATAGAGCAGGCTGAAGGACCATTATTAGTATCACTGCTAATGACCCTACACCCGAGGCTAAGAACTCTAAGACCCTTGAGGACCGGTCATCCAATCGCCACAACTAACGCCAGAGGGCAGGGGAACCAGCCGCGGAGGAGTTGGCGGCCGAGGGTAGCTAGATGTGATCTGGTAGCCTCTAAATTAGAAAGGGTTTTTCTTTCGATTGCAATCATTAGCAATTCAGTCCAAGTAATTAATAGACATTGGTAAAAATATATATATGAATATTACGGTCACAGGTCACCGCACATCTTGTGTGTTATTTTGTTTGCGTGTCATATATGGATTTTATGTTGACCGAGGATGCCTTGTTGCGGGCTTGCCGCCATGATTGACGGCTGGCCATCATGCGGAGGAGGTCTTTTTAACTTTGTTGTCTACTTCTCCGTCCGTAAATAAGTGTACTTATAGTCTTGTCCTAAGTTAAAGTTAGTAAAATTTATCTAATATGGCTCGGCTGGTCAAGTCGGGTATCTCTGATTATCTTTGTAATGCAACACCGTCCTGCATGGCGACTATTGCTGTAAACGATGTAACCATACGATGATGAGGACAATAGGTTTTAGACGCACTTTTTTTCTTCCAGGTACCTAAGGGGACTGAAAGGTTTTTAATGAGGCGGTCTGCTTGTCAATTTTAATATACTATGATTACACTAAAGAAAAGAGTTAGTCAAGTTTGACTAACTTTATACAAAAACGAAACAATCACTACAGGACGCGCGTGCTACGACGAGGGCAAAAAGCCGTCAGTGTAGGCCAAAATGCCCTCCGCGTATGGTACGCCGACGGCTGCCCTCGGCGTAGCCTCCTCGGCAAAAGTCTCCCTCGGCGGAGCACACACAAGTCATCGGCGTATCGAAATACCGTCGGCGTACGCTACGCCGATGGCTTTGTCCTCGGCGTAGCGGCCGTAGGCATAGCCTGTTGGCCGGTTGCAAAAATAATTTCTTTTAAAAATTATTTTAATTTTTCTCAATTTTTTTAATCTTTGAATTGTTTGACTCGTTAATCTCTTACTTGGATTTTTTAACACTAATTACACTTAACCTTTGATTAAATTGTCATTCACCCATCCTAATACTACTCCAGCTTCAGCACGCTTAACTTACTCGTTCCTTCAGAATCTGTCTCCGCAAAGTAATTCATACATTGTTATCAATACTATGATATCAATCATATTAAGTCTTATATCATCATGTCACATGTTTGTATTTTTTGAAATTATAAATACTTATTTTAGTAAACATTAATGAATAAGTAAAATATTATTGAATTCAAATAAAAATATAATAATTTTACTTTTTGTATTTTTCTATTTAATATGGAATAATTAATATCTTTAAATCCGTAGATCGGAATTCGACAAATAATATGTCTAAATTGTTCAGAAAAATGAGAGGAATCCAAATATGATATCCATATCAACTAATCACAAACCCATTGTTTTTGAATTAGCTGTTTGTTGGTTGCTTTAGAAAATTCTTATTTTTTGCGCTCGGAAAATGAAAAATGGCTTTTTGGTGCGACAAAAAAGGAAACTTGCATTGGATCTTCGATAAAATAGCATATTGTGAACCTAAAAATGATTTTTGTAAAAAAACATGAGCATCGGATCATGTAGTTCATATCTGACCCACTTCCTACCGATTCCACATGAATTTATCTTTTTTACCATGGGTGGACGAAAAGGTTTAGGATCCCCTGTTGGGACATTGTCCATATAAGGTGGTCTAGTATTTTTGTAAAATATGATCGTAGCATTTTGAATTAGCTATTTGGTGGTTGCTTCACAAAACCGTCCGTTTTTTGTTCTCGGAAAATGAAAAATGAATTTTTGGTGCGACGAAAAAGAAAACTTTCTTCTGCAACATTGTTCGACATCTCATGATGCACATATATGCATAATATGGGCACATTATAACAAATTATGCCTTGATTCTACCCATAGCATTGGTCATTTGACCCGAAAGCCAAGAAACCTCGAATGAGATAGGTCATTTTGTGAAGTTTTTTTCAGACATAATGAATATACCAGATTTGATATTTTTCCTTGTAACTATGTTACATAATATGACACCACGCGAAGATTTCACATTGTTTCGATCGTTTTTGAATTTTTTATGCCTGTTTTAAACTATCGTCAAACTTTGTCGAACGGCAGGCATGGAGATTCTTAGCTCGGGGCCGAGCCTCGCTAAACTTGCATTGGATCTCTGATAAAATAGCATATTGTGAACCTAAAAATGAATTTTGTAAAAAAAATGAGCATCAGATCATGGACCTATAGTTCATATCTGATCCACTTCCTACCGATTCGACAGAAATTTATCTTTTTCATGAAAAGGTTTCGGATCCCCCTGTTGGGACATTTTCTATACAAGGTGGTCTAGTATTTTTGTAAAATTTGGTGGTAACATTTTGAATTAGCCATTTGGTTGTTGCTTCACAAAATCGGCCGTTTTTTATGCTCGAAAAATGAAAAATGGATTTTTGGTGCGACGGAAAGGAAAAATTCCTCCTGCAACATTATTCGCCATCCAATGATGCATATGTATGCACAATATGGGCACATTATCACAAACTATGCCTTAATTATAGCCATAACATTGGTCATTTTACCCGAAAGACAAGAAACCTCGAATGAGATAGGTCATTTTGTGAAGATTTTTTCATACATAATCAATATACCAAGTTTGATATTTTTCCTTGTAACTATGTCACATTATATGACACCACAGGTTTCGCATTGTTTCGATCATTTTTTAATTTTTTATGCCCATTTTAAACTATATATAATGTTTTATGTTTCACTTAATTTTATTTTATAAATATGTAATATTTGAGTGTAGATAGATATATCTTATTTTACTGCAAATTTTGATATATTATTTGTATTTTTCCGAATTAGAACGATTTAGTTATGATTTTTCAAAGTTTAATGAGGTAAAAGAAAAAAGTTGCCACGCCGAGGGCAGCCGTCGGCGTAGCATGGGATATGCCCAGGGCAATTCTACGCCGACGGCAGCCGTCGGCGTAGCATGGGATATGCCCAGGGCAATTCTACGCCGACGGCCGCGGAGGGGAGCTGGCCTGGATGATGGCTACACCGACGTCCCGACGTTTGGCCGTCGGCGTAGCTCCCAGCCCTCGGCGTAGCTTCCTATTCCTGTAGTGAATATTTATGACTCCAAGTTGATAACAATATACATGTTTTCAAATTTAGTTTCATAATATGTTAATTTGATGTAATATATGTTATTATATTTTTCTATAAAGTTGATCAAATTTGAAGATTGCGGAAGTATTGATTTATTAATATGGCAAGAGGTGATTACAAGTGAGCCCTTATACTGTTTATATAGTACTAGAAGACTTAGAAGGCAAAAAGACTACTAGAGAAAGAATTGAATTACAATATGAAACTAGTTAATATAACGTAACCGACATATACTCTAACACCCCCGCAGTCGGATCGGTAGTGACTCGGACGGTCTGACTGGAGCATAAGCCGAAGGTGAGGTGGTAGCCTCTGTTGCCGATGTCGATGTAGCCGGGAGTAGGACGTTGTAGTCGTGGTCGATAGCGCCGTTAGTGAAGTTTTCGCCGTTGATGAAGTCGATGAAATTGATGTTGTTGTGTTGTGGTCGATGTCGTCGTTGAGTCTGAATAATTTACCGTAGTAGTTGAGGTAGGCGTAGTTTGAGTTGGAGTAGTCGAGGTAGGCGACACGCCTTTCCGAGCTTTCCAAACTCGAGAGCACGCCGGGGACGAAGGCACACATCGGTGTTGCCAATACCGGGCATGCGTAGACAGAGACCATCACGAGACATGCAAGCCAGAGCCGGAGGGAAAGCAGAAAAATTCTCCATGAACGGTCGATGCGTACAAGTTGTCCGCCGATTTGTCGGAGTAGATGAAGTAGTTGCAAGAAGAAAATAGATTTAGTGCAAAAATAAAATTTAGACTGCGACCCTGGCGGCGAGGTCGTGGTGGACGAAGACGACGAGGTAGTTGACGATGACGATTGAATTGTTGCGATAGTCGATTTCGGGGACCCATATTTTTTTTTTGGATGAGCGCGACGTTGCTTGTGGTGAAGAACTTGTTGGCATTGACGATTACCACGATTGGTGGTGATGGTGACGATGTGGCGATGTTGTTGGTGTAGATGGTTGTCGGCGATGATGACCACAGGTAATAAAGGTGCAACCCTTTGTTGACGGCGAGGCGCATACTCGGGGACTTGCGTCTTGGTCGATGTTGGGAAAGACGGGCCGGCCTGGTGATGACATGAGGGCGGAGAAGCCGTCAAGGTGTCCCTTGGAGCGCCGCGCAGAGCCTCTTTCACACGATCGTTGGCGATGATTTGCCGAAGATGAGTCGACGCCGAGGTTGAAGTAGAGGCGCGTGATGACGACATGCGGCTGTGGACGACGCAATCCGATCTATGATCGGCCAAAGAAGAGGAAACACCGGTCAAGCGGCCGGCGAGAAAATTTTGGCGAAATAAGATCTAATCTACTTTTGCACGGCCCCGCGCAGCGGAAGAAGTGGCTAAACCCTAAGCGGAGCGAACCGCTTTAATACCATGAAAGATTACGGAAGTATTGATTGTATTAATATTACAAGAGGTTATTACAATGTGAGTCCTTAGGCTGTTTATATAGTACTAGAAGACTTGAGAGACAAGAAGACTACTAGATAGAATTGGATTATAATATAAAACTATAACCGACATATACTCTAACAAAATTTGATAAAATTTAACTTAAATAAAATATAGAAGTACACTTATTTGTGGATTGAGGGAGTATAGAAGGCATCCATGATCGCTTGTCGGACTCTTAGGAACGCACGATAGATAAGATATATCGCTCCATCAAAACTCCAAGCCATCCCTAACTCAGATAGACCCACACATTAGTTTAATATAAATAAATATAGAAAAATATAGATGTCGCCGCTGTGGCGTGCTGCCGCCGCGACAGCCGCTCGACGATGGCTCGACTGGCCGCCCTTGGCCGCAGCCGCGACGACGATGTGTGGTCGTCGCACCATGGCTTCCTCCTCCTCCTCCTCCTCCAACGTCTCTCCCCACATGGGGCTGGAGGTTTGTTCGCTTCTACCAGATCTTCATCGATCGATCAAATAATGGCGGATGCTTGATCGATAAATTTTACTTTGCGCATGCGTGCAGGCAAATCTGGCATTCTTGGTGCTCTTCTTAAATACTGTTAACTTGGATAGCGAGATCAGCGTCATCCGTAAGGAGGTCAAGAGCATCCGGAAGGAGATGAAGACACTCCAAGCCTCCAATAACGAGATCCTCGCCATGCTCAAGAGAGACCCCACTCGTACCGGAGAGTGAGCGGACATGCAAGAAGGCAGCCCAAGCATACTACATACAGATAATAACATCTTGAAGCATGTCTTGTTATGGGCTTATAGCTCCTATGCGACGTCTTTACGTGGAATTGAAAGGAAAGCGACATCGTTGCAAACAATAGATCGCATGCGACACTTCCGAAGCGGCAAATAGCTCCCGTGCGACACTTCTACTTAACCCCACGAGACCGTCAACGAATTCGAATCAGCTGAGCACAGTAGGACCCACAGCCTCTCCACGTCACGGCGGAACTCACCTGATGTCCACCTCATATCGTGGGACCCACCCTGTGGTCGAAGAGAGCCGTTGGCCCCGATCCGTCCCCGCACCCGAGCACTCCCGCCACCGTTCCAGCATCTCATCCCCTTCCGTTTTCTTCTCCGGCAAGCAAGTGCGGCAACGCCGGCGAGGGATGTCGAGCTCTGCTTCCTCCCACCGCTCATGGCCTCGGTATGGTGCGGTGCCGATGAGGAGGTGCCCCGATTGCCCCCGTACCGCGCCCCTGAAGTGGCTTGTCACATCCACCAACAAGAACGACAACATTGGCCAGGAATTTGTGAATTGTGAGAGCAAGCCCGAGCCGGGAAAGGTGAGATCTGAGTGTTCTGAGCGCCAATTTCTCGCTTTTCTTTCAAAATTTCATGCATTTCATCGAATTTGGGATTTAGGGTTCATCTCTGCGATTTCAGGAACTGCCAAAATGTGGGCATTTTGAGTGGCTTGATGAGTACATCGAGCGAATTGGGGTGGAGGTAGCATCCCGGGAGCTCGAAAACCCGTCTGTGGTGGAGCAATTGGGATGTGGCAACCCCATTTCCGCTGGTACTACGGTGGATGCGGAAGTGAAGGCCGAGCTGAAGAAGATGAACAAGCAGCTAAGGCAAATCATCGAATTGAAGAAGCAGGACAATCTGATGGCCGGTTTTTTTATTTTTGTGTAATTTATCTCGGATTAATTTAACTCCTCATCGTTAGTCATTAGACAGCGCAGTAAGTGTTCGAGTGATGCTTTGTAATGGATGTAATGGTCTTTGTCTTTAGCTTGAATAAAATGCAACACAAATTCGGGCTAATTTTGAGCTGCTCTGTTTTCGAAATCAGTGTTCCTTCAGTTTCGTCAGTTTCATCAATGTTCCTTTTATCAGTGTGTAGGGGGCGCCCGTGTGCAGGGAAGGGGGAGAGGTTGACAAGTAAAAAAACAATTGACGAGGATTGAAAAAGGCCAGGCCCAAATAGAACTTAGCCAGGCCAAAATGGACGTATCCAGGCCCAATAGTAACTATATGTTGATTGGGCAAAAAAAAATGGTACTCACGTTACAATCTAAATAGGGACGTGTAGATCTGCAGATACTCGTGCTTAGGTCGCAATCTTTTTTTTCAAAAATAAATATATAAATAAAGTCCAAGGACATCCATTTAACTAACATAACTTGGGCGCTCCTTTAACTTATGTAAATATGTAAATGTCTTATTTGAAAATAAACCATGTGTTGTATGAACTTGTTTTTGTGTCTTTTGTTTTATACGCTTGTAAATATATAAATATTGCATGAGTATTATATGAACTTGTTTTTGTGTCTTTTGTTTTATACACTTGTTGTTTTGGGTGTTTTGACAAATGACAATACAACAAAACACAGATTACAATAAAACAAGGAGATAGATAATATTGGGATAACATTACTTATATTAGATAGGGGGATCGATAACATTACAATACAAATAAAAAGTACAATAATATAGAAGGGAATAGGCGCCCCGCCTAAACCCTGGGCTAGCCCCTAAACCCTAACCCTAGCTACCCTACTCCATCGGCGGTGGAGGCAGTGCCGGTGCAGCCGCCTTCGCGGCATTCCACGCCGCCAGCCTGTCCCGCTGCTCCCGCTTCCGCTGCTCCTCCTGGAAGGCCCAGCCATTGGCCTTCCGTTGCTCCTCGTCCTCCCGTCTTCGCCTTTTCTTCAAGACTGGCCTGCTTCTCCCACTGGCAGCAGCCTCGCTTTGCCTCGCCCTTCGCCGCCTTAGCCCAAGAGGCTTGAGGGGAGGCCCGCCGGAGAGGTTGGGGACTGGGTTGGTGATGATGGGGCCCTGCTCCCCCCAGGGGCAGGGCGGGGACTTCTTCTTCTTGCCACGCTTGGGGCGCGTGGGCGCCTCCTGCTCCCACCATTGCTTGTGGTCTGGGTGGTTGTCCTCGTCGCTTACTTCGGTGTCGGAAGGGAAGCGGAAGGGGAAGGTCGCCATGGTCGCCGGAGTGTTTAGGGGCTGGGAGGAGGCAAAAGGACGGGCTCGAGGTTGAAGATGAGGGGCAAGATGAGATGAGGAGGCAAAGGAGTTTTGCCTATTTAGGGCGGGGCGTGAAGGGCGGCGTGGGAATCCAGCGTCGCGTTGGCGCAGACGCCGAGATGCGTGCGCTGCGTTGCGTGTGGGAAGCGGGCGATCAATGCGAAAGAGAGAAAAAATAGCTAGGATGCGACATACTGTAACCCCTGCACCGCCGCCCCTGCCCCTGCATGCATGCATGCATTAATGCGAAAGAGAGAAAAAAACATCCAAGGTAGTTGTTCATTGGCAGTGAAAAATAGAAGGGAAAATATAATTTGGCCTTGATTTACTTCGATAATAAATGCAGGAATCTAGTACCAAGGTACTCGTTCGTTTTTACACACTGCATGCAACAAACTCGTTCTTTTTTACATACCCAAGAAAAATCGGTGGGAGTAATATTGACTTTTTGTATGGCGCATGAACCAGATGGGAGTAAGTTTGACTGAAAAAAGTTGTTCGACGTACACTTATTTAATGGGGCAGCGCTGTTGCACGCAAAATAGCTAGACTGCGATGCTAGGAGCAGCTGCATGCATGGTGCAGCCCGCCCCGCCCAGCGCCCTCGCATGCTACGCTCGGTCCAATGGTCAATGGAGTGTGCCACGTTGTACGTTATATTTATTACATATTTTAGATTTTGATATTTTTTCTTAGGCTGGTCATAGTGACATGCATACTCCCTCTGTCCACAAATAAGTGTATGTTTGGCTTTAAAATTTGTCCATAAAAAGTGTACTTCTACCTTTCCAATGCACTTAGATGTGGTATCATGCATACGTTACTAGTCTAAGTTACTACTTCATAGTGCAAAATAACATAGATGTGGTATCATGCAAAGTCTCATTTATTACAATGAACCTGAGGGGAGTAAGTCTGACTGAAAAAAGTTGTTACACGTATACTTATTTAATGCGACGGAGGGAGTAAATACGCTGCAGCGCTGTTGCACGTAAAATAGCTAGACTGCGACGCTAGGGGAAGCTGCATGCATGGTGCAGCCCGCCTCGTCCAGCGCCCTCGCATGCCACGCTCGGTCCAACGGTCAATGGAGTGTGCCACGCTCGCATGCCACACTGTTGCACGTAAAAACGATGAAGCCAATCAGATTTCAGAATCATCCATCCCACGGATCACCAAGAGCTAGCCACGAAATCCTTCTAAGAGACGCCAACCAATCAGGTTGCAGAACAAGCCCTTCCACGGATCGCCCAGAGACACCCGCGGAATCTTTCTAGAAGACGCGATCGGACGGCCATGGTGTCGCGCTAGGGTTAGATCTAAGTTCCTCATTCGGCCTTAGGGTTAGCGGGGTTTAGGATGCAGTCAACGGGGTTTCACAAGTTTGACCAGACATTCAAATGTGCATAACTAATTCAAAAAAATCAAAAAAAATACAAAACCTTCGCATGGTGTCATGTTATGTGACATAGTTCTGAGGAAAAATATCAAACTTGGTTTTAGAAATGGTCGAAAAAAAACTTGCTTAGAAATGTGGTGGTTTACCCTAGCTTTGGAGCCCATTTCTACCCCATTTTGGGTGAGGGTGAGTTGTACTTCACAAAAGGGATCAGGGTGAGGATGAGTTGTATTGTACATATGAGAAAAACGTTGGAATCTCATACAAACATAGAAAAGTGACATAGCTACATTTGTTGAAATTCAAATTTACCATCATATTTGAATTTTGTCCAAATTATCAACAAGTGACAAATTATTATAATAACAAATGTTTACAACAACAAGTGCCAAATTATTATAATAACAAATGTTTACAACAATAACAAATGTTTACAATAACAAATGTCTATTTATTTTGGCTCTTCTTACCCCTCGTTTTCTTCTCCTTCACAAGTTTCACACCACACAACAGGTTTATGCTCTTCTTTTTCTTACCATTACCATCTAGCCTCCCCACAGCACGTCCAACAGTCTCCTTCACCTCCTGCACCTCCTCAACAACCTCATGATCATGATCCCGAGCCTCATCAACATGGTCACTTTGCACCAGAGCCTCAACAACATGGTTAGTTTGCACCAGAGCCTCAACAATAGGCTCATTTTGCACTAGAGCCTCAACAACAGGCTCATTTTGCACTAGAGCCTCAACAACAGGCTCATTTTGCCCCTCATTTTGCACCAGAGCTTCCAAATCGACGGTGCCCTAAAGCCTCAACAGTTTGCACATCATCCTCCAAAACAAGTTCAGATTGCACCTCAAGACACCAAACATGATCCGTTAGTTCTCTTCTTTCTTTGGCCATTGATTCTTGCCCTTTCACTGGCCAGCATTAAATCAACAACAAGAGGTGGGCCTTTTTCTCCACGCTTCCTCCTGAAAACAAGCAAGTTAGCTGGGGGAGAAAAATCATCAACAAGAAATGGGATAGATTTTGGATGAACATACTTTGGATTTTCAGCAGTGTATCTGCACTTGGTAGAGCCAACTCGGTGTCCAAGTTCTTCACAGAGTTTGCATCTATTCTTGTTACCTTTTTGGGCCCTTTTTGGCTTGGCATCTTTCTTTTCATCTTTCTTTCCCTTGCTCCCACTGTCTCAAACCAAGCCTTGAATCTACTCGCTTGGGCTGCCACTTTCTTTTCATCAAAGGAGGACACAAGGAGAACTGAATGTCCACTTGTGCCACTGAGACTGATCTGTAAGTGCTAGAATTGGTGTTCCATATGCAGCCTTGAATTTTGCTACAGAATAATACTCATGCAAATATGGGTGCATATTTAGCTTGTGTTTGGAGGCCAAGAAAAGTATGGCATGCTCACAAGGCTTCCCAGTGTGTTGCCACTCAAGGCATGTGCATTCATGCAATTGAGTGTCAACAACATGCCTCCTGCCAGTCTTTGTATCTCTGACTTCAGCACCCCACAATGAGGATTTCTCAACACTCAAATGTGCAAGATTTCTGCTCCTGTTGACCACCTGCTGCCCAACATCAGGAAGCTTATCTCCTTGAAGAACATCACCAAGCCTTCTTCTCAATTCCCACAACCTCATGATCATGATCCTGATCTGGTTAACCATGTCATGGACAGGCAAGTCTTTTAACTCCTTCACTTTGTTGTTGAAACTTTCTGCCAAATTATTGTTGATATGATCACATTTGATGGCAGTGTTAAAACCAGACCTATACCATAAAAGAGAATGGTAGGTTTCCAACCATGTACAAAACTTGACCATATCCTCCTCAGAGCATGCCGCCTTAATCTTCTCAAGGTGATATGAATGTGTCTGCCTGGTGTAAGATCTTGCTGTTGGCCACATGCGTCCAAAATCATCTCCTCTGAATTTTTTGATCAAATTCATTCACATATGGTCAAGCACTCCTCTTGCAAAGATGAGGGAAAACAATCTTCACTGCATTTTCTAAACCTTTACATGCATTTGTGTGCACTGCCAATGGAGAGACTGGCCCTATGCATCTTTTCAACTGAAACATGCCAATAGCTACAGGGAACATCCAATTGTGTCCATCTAAAGCATTGCATGCTGCTAGTTGACCATTCCACTTTCCAGTCAAGAAAGATGAGTCTATACTCAAATATGGACGGCACCCTGCTTTGAAGCCATCGATGCAAGGCTTTAAAGCCATGAAGAATTTAGAGAAGAAGACTTTCCCATCAGCTGTTACCTCAGTATCTATCTCCACAACACTGCCAGGTGACCTCTTCTCTACTTCTGATTTGAAGTTATAAAGCATTCGAAAGGTATTTGCCCAATCACCATATAGATATTTCATTTCCCTTTGCTTTGCCTTCCACACTGTAGTATAATTCAGCTTAATGGGGTACTGCTTTTCCAAGTCTATTTTCAGTCTCTTTGCAGTGCTTTTTGGTGTTGTGGCTAAAATGGGCTTGATCTTTTCTGCAACCCATAATTGTGATGTCATCTTTGTAACTGTTTGAGAACTTGTAATGCAAGTATGAGGTTTTGGAATTTGATTCACTCTTATCGTCCTTCCATCAGGTTGGCGTCTAGCAGATATATACCACTTGCAAGGCTTGGCACCACCATCATAACTTATGCATTTTGCATAGAACTTCTTTTTATCAGTCCACATAGTCTTGGTAGCAAACTCACGTTTGACTGCATATGTCCTGAAACACATCCTGAATTCATCCATGCTTGAAAACAATCTCCTAACTTCAATAACTGGGTCCTCTTTGTCATAAACTGTTACTAGCTCATCATCATGTGCATCATCTAAATGAACTGCAGCATTTTCCAACAACTCTAGATCTATATCTGCCTCTTCATCTCTTAAATGGTTGTCACCATCATTTGCAGCTTCATCCCTCTTCTTCTCCTTGTCTCTGTCTATAGGAATGCCAAAAAGCTTTGCCATTTCAATGTCATCTATTGGTGCAATGACCAAATCAGTCTGGTCATGTATCTCAACTGAATTCCAATCAACAGTTACAATCCTTTGTGCATTACCATCTGCAGCCTCCCCTTGTGCATTAGCATCATCATCCTCCACCGTTAACACTTCCAACTCAGTAAGTATAGGCATTACTTGCCTTTGTGCAGCCCAATCATCCTCGACCATCTGAGCAGCCAGCTTCGAGGCCACATATCCAACCCTCGAATCAGGTTTCAGATCAATGAGCTCTGCTAAAAACAGAACAGTTTTGCTTGTCTAACCGTTTCGCTCATTGATTTCATCAACTATATGTTCCCCTGTCTCAACCCTAACATAGTCACATTTGCAATCATCAAATCGTAACAAAGAAACTTCTTGCTCTGGCCCCCAAACCACACTATCCCCAATTTTTCCACCATTTTCCTCACCGCCTCCTCTCCCATGTTTATTAGCTCTTGGGGATCAACATGTTCTAATTCCACCTCCCATTTAACAACCGTGTCTCTCTCAATGATCTGCGTGCTGCCATCAACTAAAACAACCCTAGAGGGAAAGAAATTGATGCGAAATTCGAAGGTTTGGCGCGCAACATCGTCTCCCCTGTTTTTGGCGGGCACTGTGAGCTAGCGGAAGCGAACAAAGAGCTCAACCTTAGAGAAATTAAGTGCAGAGATACGGGATATACCGATTAGAAGTCCCCTCTCCATGCTCCATATCGTTCCCCCTCGCCCCGTTCAGCACACCCTCGCCTCCACAATCTAGCATCAATGGGCACGCTCAGATCTCGAATTGAGAAGAATGGGAGAGGAATTAGCTTTCAAATGGCACTCACCACCTTCGCCGTCGAACGAAAGCGCCGCCGCCTAAATTAATTGCCGTGCCGCCGCCGCCGGCGCCGAGAACGATGGGTGAGGTCCGCCGCCGCCGTCGGGGAAGCTACAGTCAGTGTGACGCGCTCTCTCAGTCGGAAGAGGTTGGTTTGACTGGCTTGACTGGCTATCCCAACCAACCGGTTTGGCTTAACCCTAATCGCAAGGAAACACGACGAACTTGGATTACGACAATTATTATGAAAAACCTTTCACAGAACCGAGCAACCATGAACAAAGTTGCATTGCTTTTAGGACAAATGCGCAAGACCTTGACGTTAACCATGTCATGCTTGGTCAGAACGTGCCCATATTGCACACATGATGCACCTTAGAATTATCCACAATGTTGTCAAAGTGAGCTTTCAGATGATTTCCGTTTGCGTATCAATCTGTGTGATAAGTACAACGATTTCTAGGTCTGATGATGTCGATGCTTTGGGGTGCCGCCGCTACGCCGCAACCGCAGCCACTCGACGAGGAACCGGCTGGCCGCCCTCCACCGCCACAACGATGATGAGGATGCTTGGCCGTCGTACCATGTACTCCTCCTGCCACGGCTCTCGATGCAGCGTAGGGTTTCTAGTTTGTTCATTCGCTTGCCCGACCACTTCTACCAGCAGCTCTTTGCAAGATGCATGCGTGATGGGCTATAATGGAGAAAATTATAAAAAAACCCACCACATTTAGAAATATGGTTTAAAAAAACCACCAAAAAAATTAAATCTTTTATATAGCACCGGATTTGCACACGGTTGCAGATAGCACTGATCTGACTCTGATACAGCTCTAACGATGAATCTGACCGGTGGGGCCCGGTTGTCAGGCTGAACGGCGCGGTCGGCAATGCATCACCTCCACCAACTCCGGGGACTCCTCCACGCATCCAACACGCACCCCGGCGATGGAAGGCCAAGGGCCTGCTACGTGTTTAGGAAGAGGAGGCCCCCATGGCCTGGCGGGGCCTTGTCGACACAGTCGACGATGGCGGCGGCGGCCGGGGCGAGGTCTCAGCGGGAAGCTCCACAAGGACCAGGTGGACTCCGTGAAAGCTACATGGACCGTCGGAGAAGACTGGGACTCAAAGGAGGGGACGAATCGATGTGCGGCAGAGCTCAGCCAGAGCAGAGGAAGATGGAATCGTGGATGACGGCGCAGACCACCTCGCCTCGATTCCCTTGTAGGTTAGCGGCGCAAGGAAACAACGAAGACGATGGGCTCAAAATATTGATGCAAGCGATAGCCTACAGCAAGCACACATCAAGGATTCGACGGCGTGGCCGGCCGCCGCTGATCTCTCAGCCTCAGGCCCATGTATGGGGTTCAGTTGGATTGGTCAATGTACGCTACAGTGGAGAAAAAGAAGGGATAAAAAAGTAAGAGAAGAATAAGAACAAATAATTGGGCCTCGAGGTCAGTCACAGTTACCTCTTCGCTGAAATATTGCGAAGTATAGGTTGTATTGATATTGATTGTGGTTATTACAACGTGAGCCTTTAAGCTGTTTATATAGTATTAGAAGACTTGGGAGACAAAAAGATTACTAGAGATAGAATTTGATTACAATATGAAACTACCTAATATAACATAACCGACATATACTCTAACACCCCTCCCCCTCCCGTACTCGGATCGGTAGTCACGCGAACAGCAGGAGCGTCACGGACGGTCTGACTGAAGCATAATCCGAAGTCGCGGACACGAGAGGATGTCGGTGGATGCCGATGTCGATGTAGCCAAAAGTGAGGCGCTATAGTGGTGGTCGATGGTGTCGTTGGTGAAGTTGTCGCCATTGATGATGTTGTGTTGTGGTTGATGTCGTCGTTGAGCCTGGAGAATTAGCCGTAGTGGTTGAGGTAGACGTAGTTTCAGAAGTAGCTGTATCCTCAATGGAGAGCTTGCGAGACTCGGGAGCGTGTCGGGGACGAAGACACCCGTAAGTGTTGCCTATACCGGACGTGCGAAGACAGGGACCATCATGAGCCATGCGTGCCAGAGCCGGATTGAGGAGCAAAGAAAATTTCCTGTGAACGGTCGGTGTAGAAGTTGGCCGCCGTGTCGGAGTAGACGAAGTGGATGCAAGAAGAAAATTGAGCACAAACTTTTGCAAATAAAAAAAATAGACTGCAACTCTGGCGGCAAGGTTTTGGTGGACGAAGACGATGGTGGTAGATATCGATGGCGATTGAGTTGTTGCGATAGTCGATTTCGTGGATTAGACCCGTATTTTCCGCTTGTATGAGTGCGGCGTCGCTCGTGAAGAAGAAGAACTTGTTGGCGTTAACGATGACCACGATCGGTGGTGGCGGCGACGATGTGACGATGTTGTTGGTGTAGATGGTTGTTGGCGATGATGACCACGGTTGATGAGGATGCAGCCTTGTATTTGACAGCGAGGCGCGTACTCGGAACGTGCGCCCTGGTCGATGTTCACGAAGAAGAAATGTCGGTCAAGGCCGGGGAGAAAATTTTGGCGAAGTAAGATCTAATCTATAATTGCGCGGCCCCCGGCGGAGAACGATCTCCGGGGGCGGCGCGGCAAAAGTAGTGGCTAAACCCTAAACGAAGCGAACCGCTCTGGTACCATGAAAGATTGCGGAATTATAGATTGTATTGATATTGATTATGGTTATTACAACGTGAGCCCTTAGGCTGTTTATATAGTACTAGAAGACTTGGAAGACAAGAAGACTATTAAAGATAGAATTGGATTACAATATGACACTATCTAATATAACGTAACCGACATATACTCTAACATTCACCACAAATTCAGATTTTATGACCACGTCATTGACGCCATCCACGTCTGGCCGTCCAAATGTGCCATATCATCCTGATGACCAGAGCCCATCAGTCAGATTCGTTGTAAGAGCCGCGTCAGAGCCATATCAGTGTTATCTGCAACCGCGTACTCCAAATCCGGTGCTATATGATTTTTTTTTAAATGATGGTCTTTTGAAACCCTAGCCCCAAATATGGTGATTTTTTTTGTAATTTTCTTGCTATAATGACTTCGAGCATCTCTAGCAACAGCGATTATACCATGCTCGCGCTACAATAACCGCAGATTTGCACCACCGCATGTTTATGTTTTTTCCTCCGGCACGCGTTGCAAAAACGTGCGTGTAAATATTTTAGTGCATGAGGCCCTCGGCGCTATCGCACGCGGAATATTTCGGACGCATGCGGCAGCACGTTATATTGTTGCTCGGGGCTCACGAGCGAAGAAACGACCACGAAATTTCCCCTCCCGCACGCAACCTCACCGTCCGTGCGGCCACCGGCGCCATTCCGGCGAAGGACGGAACCTCAGGGACGCCGCTGAGACCTCCCTGCTCGGTCCCCTCACTGCCGATGACGTCCGCGTCAAACCCTAGCGGCGTCACCGGGAGCAATTCAGCCGCCGCTCGCGTACTCTTTGTGCCGCCGCGGCCGACGACCGGTGGCGTCACACAGCAGCCGCAACAAGCGACGAAGCATGGTAAAAATCCCGCAGGCGCCAAGCGATCGGCGGCAGGGGCTCTCCAAAATATGAAGGCAAAATCGGGGAAGGAGAACGGCGGTCGACGCGTCCAACGTCTAGTGTCACCTTCTACAGCGACGGCCAGCTCTCCGCCTCGTCAGCGGCACGGTGATGAATGTGAACATGTTGTTAATCTTACTGTACCTATCACTATCAGGTAAGTTACCTGAGCTAAGAGTTAAGTGAGAAATCGTTAGATTGATAGATAAATATATAGGTAGTTAGCGACGATCAGTGTCGCTGATGTGGCATGCTGCTGCTTGCCGCCACAGCCAGCCGCTCACCTCTGGAAGAGTTCAGTTGTGCTACTTGTGGTGGCTGGTCAATAATTCCATTATTGGCCTAAAGAGTCCAGCAAGCTGCAGGGTTACCATAGTTCCTGAACCATGCGCAACAACTCAGGTGAAAAAAACACTTCATTCACTGTTGGAGGTCAGGATGTAAGCAGCGGTGACACGTCCAGCAAACCCACCTGCGCCGCCCGCCCGAAAAAATGTAAGTGGATGAACTCCATCGTGCACACCTGCGAGCCCACCGGTTGAAGACGCTTCCACCGGTTGAGACCTCCCACGTCAGGGTGTAAGCGGTCACGGGCTGTCCATGGCGCCGCCGGCGCATCGTCCGGAGGTGGAGGAGCAGACGGCCACAGCACCAACTAATGTAGAGGCGACTGGATGGCTTTTTTGGGAGCGGAGGTGCAGCGCGGACAACGCCCGTCGGCGGCGAGGCACCATGTGACCATGAGTGAGCGTTTCCCGGACTAGCTTCCCGTGCGCGTGTAAATCTGGTGTGGCACACGATAGACTCCAGTGCAGATGCTGAAACATAACATAGAGTGCATGATTGCATGATTGCATTAGACCAACTACTCCCATAGAGTGCATGATTGCATTACATAACAGAGAAGCGGACAACAGCTAGCTGGAGGGTTCCATACTGGAGTAGTAGGAGTACATGGATGGAACTTCCACACGGACACTAATAATCAATAAATAAATTGTTTAAGCAAACAGGTAAGAGTGCACGATTTATATGCCCAGGAAGTGGCAATTCAGACGAGAATCACCAGAACATCAAGGCAGCGCTGGGATGATGCTCCTCAAATGCGACCTTCAATGAAGACTCCACGGCCTCTTTTCTTTCACCGAACATACTTAACTGGATATCTCTGAGGCCAGCTGGCAAGTGCTCAATGCCATCTACTGGACACTCCACAGACCCACCACTCTCGCAACCACTCAGTTTTAACATTAAATCAAGCTGCTTGAGCATAGGCATAGCACCTGCTTCGAAGGTCAGCAACACATTATGATCACACCAGAAACTAAACACTTTGAGAGCTCGGAATGCCATGCGGCTGCCAGGGATGTGCACCCTTTCTTCTACAGGTTCTGTTGCGTGTAACCAAAGATAGACAAGTGATGGCAGCCCTGCAAGTATAGCAACACCATCATCCTTCAACCCTGCCCCCCTGACCCTGAAATACAAGGTTTCAAGGTCGCGGAGTTGACCAAACCAGTTGGGGATCGCCAAGAACACGCAACCCACCATCCGCATCTCTCGGAGATGGATAGGTGGAGAGGAAAATGTGCTCCAGCCATCCAAATACCCACCACCACAAGAATACATCTCAAGGGTCATGAGGCTGTCGCTGATCCTTTCTAGAGAAGAGCGCAAGACGTCCATACGTCTCGCCCCTTCAACCAAGTCCTCTCCCGACCATTGGAACTCAAAATCTCTTAGGCTGGACATCTCGCCTAGGCCTTTGATATTCTCCATAGAGTTCTTCCGCAAATCGAAAACCCCTATAGTTCGCACATGTCTCAATCTGCCAATGCCGTCGGGAAAAACTGTAGCCTTGCGAACACTAAGATGCAGCAGCAGAGGCAAACTAGCAATGTCAGATGGAAGCTTGGAGGCGGCGGGATTTATTAGCACAAGTGTCTCCAATTGTTGTAGCTTACCAATTCGGCTAGGTAGCTCAACCCTCACACCACCGACCACCATTAAGTATCTCAACAGAAACAACCTAGATATACCAGTGAGATCTACCACATCATTTCTGCTGATATCAAGATGTAGAACTCGGACATATTTCAGCAACATCAGAGATTGGCAAGAAAACCCTCCGAAAACATAGACTGACCGGACTTTTGATAATGACCCATTGACCATTGCCGATGTCACTACACACTCTTCACCGGAGCATTGGAGTGAAGCTCTCCGGATATTTTTGTGCATCCCTAACACAACTTCCGGGTCATTTAGCAAAGAAATAAAATTATCTTCTTCAATCTTGGATCTGATGACATCTAGCATTATATCATGTACTCTACAGCTCAAGACCTCTCCATTATGGTCAGTACCCACGGGCTGGATCATGCTTTTGTTAATAAGCTCATTGAAGTAGCTTTTTGCAACATCCTCTGCATCCATCCTAGAGATTGCACACACGAAACCCTCTGCTATCCATTGCTTCAACAAAGAAGACCTGAATATCTTGTGGTCTTCTGGATATATACCAAGATAGAGCAAACATGTCTTCAGATGGTTAGGAAGGTTTCTGAAGCTAAGCTCCAAAATTTTCCTCATCTGATCAAGAGTAGGATTTCCATCAAATATGCATCCAAGAGACTTCTTTACATACTCAAATTTTGGCTTTGGCTGATCGGCTAGAAGGCTTGATATACTAATAATAGCAAGTGGGATACCACCACATTTTTTCAGTATATCTATTGAAATATCTTCTAATTCAGTAGGGCAGGAATCTTCTGAACCAAATATTCTGCTAAAAAACAATCTTCTTGAATCCTTGTCCGTAAGAGCTTTCATCTTGTAAACACATCCTCTGCTTCTAGAGCAACAAGCAGCAGCAACAGAATAAATCCTTGTAGTTGTTAGCACCCTACTGCCATTATTGTTTTCTGGAAAAGCACATTTAATAATATCCCATGCTGATGTGTCCCATAAATCATCAATTATAATAAAGTACCTGAAAATCACATCACATTGAGAACACATAAAGGTTAGTTAATAGTGAGATCTTATAAACTTGAAAAATTATAGTCCTATTTACCTATATCATAAATTCTCTGTGTAAATGTCTACAATATACACCATGATAACACGTACGATTAATTAGATTTACATAAATTATATTGTACACAACAAGTGGCCTTTGAATAGTCCGTGATGAGATATAAATACAGGTAGTAGAAGTCGTTTTACAGTATATGTAATAACTTCAGTTTCCTTGTACTCGGCACTTCATCATTTGTTAGTATATATACTCCCACTGGAAGAGTTAAACCTTTGTTAGCAAAGGCCTAACATTAGTGTCTTTATTAAACGTGTGAGGCTAAAATTAGTGCTTATAACACCAATGTATTACCAGTACGGAGGCTTTATACACCAACGTGAGGGTAAACAGTTGATTTGGCAGACATCACTTCATTTGATCTTGTTCACTTCCCCATTTCCACCCCTCGTACGGTGCTCGCGGACAACCATCAGCACTCACTGGAGACCAACTCACCAAAACTGCCCCACGTGCACCAATTCCAACTGCGTCAACAACATCTGGCTGCTGTACCTCCTACTTTATGGTCCAGCCTCCACTACGCCTCCACTACGGCACTGCCTCTTTCCCCATCGATTCTATGACAACGCTGGTGCCAGTGGCGAGCTAGTTCTTGCTGAGTTGTTTACTCCTTCATAGTTATAAATTTTAGTATTCTATATCACGAAATAAAGTTTATATTAAATCCTCGCAAGTAAAAATTGTGAAACATTTATACTCTCTTTCGTCAAAACAGTTTGCTTTTTATTTAGCTATAACATAATGTTGACAAGTTTCAAGGTGATTTGAGTTGTATGCGAAGTTAGTCTAGGAATACAGAACTTCATTATATTAAAAAAAGTTCTTAGTCCAACAATACAGTACAATAATTTGTTTTGTGTGACACTTCTCTAACAAAGATAGGTATGTCCTAATGGTGAAGGAAAATGCTATGGTTGCACTGGAAATGGTAATTTGAAAATGATTTATCTAAAAATACTTTTAGAGTGCATTAAATCACTATTACTTGCTAAGATATATTGGTAAAAATGCATAAAGTGTATATTGCTACAATAAAACACACATAATAAAAATACCTCTTATTTAATAAATACTCTCTGATATTTCGAATCAATTCATCCAAACTACTACTTTCAAAGGACTGTTCTCTGGTAAGCTTCAATAATAAATTTTGGAGAAGCCTTGGTAGATCTGGCTTTAGAGATACCGATACAAATGCATGGCAAGTGAACTGCCCTTCGATCTTGCGGCACACTTCACTAGCAAGGGTGGTCTTTCCGAGACCTCCAAATCCCACAATAGAAGCCACCTTCAGCTCTTGACCTTGATCCGTCAACAACTCAACAAGATCATCTCTAGGAGTATCAATACCCATAAGACCAGCGGCATCCGTGAAAATGGCGAGTGCTCGTGTGTCAATATGGACAATACTGGACGTAGGTTTGTACTCATCAAGATTGTACCTTATGCGCCGCTCATGCACTTCAAGTACACGAGCCTCAATCCCCTTGATCTTGTTGGCAATTTGATGACGCACCTTAAGCTTTTTAAGGCGTTCAGCACTCTTCTTGAGAAACCCAGTAGTTGCACCTTTTACTTCAAGGTCATGCATGAAGTCATCAATGCAGTCTTCAATATCATATGACATGTCCCTCACTTGGTCTCTCCACGCCTTAGCCTGAACATCAAGCTCATCCATTCCTACAAGCTTCACAAGAAGAGCATTCATGCTACTGAACTCTTCATGAAGGGACGCCACCTTATTTCGCACGCCTTTGAGCTTCCGATATTTTTCCCCCATCAGGGTAGTAAGCTTCCCAAGGAGGGAGTTCATCACACCCATGGAAGCGCTCACTGCCATGGTTGATAGGGTCATATTCCTGTAAAACAGAACAAAATTGGATGAATTTGTTATAGAGATTTCCCAAATGCTGATGACTAAACCTGAAAGAAATTAAGGATAAAAGACTCAAGGTAATTGTATACTAAACTACTATAGCTGCAAATTCAAAGTATGACAATAATGTTTGTAAATATGTTATGTGCTTAAATAACTATTATGTAGTCTTATGACCATAGTGCTTACAAAAACCATAAAATTAAAATTCACTAAGTAAATATCATGATTTGAAGACAAAAAGACAAAGAGTAAACCATATAAACATACCTGTGCCACCCACTGAAGCCACTCAGGAGTACTTCAGATTAGTATCAGTTGACCTGAGCTTTCAACTTAGGAAGACAATATTGTATTTCCTCTGTGCACACCTGGGACAACTCTCCACGTTTAAGGAGCATAGAAGACTGCAGGAAAGGGTATAATTTTGTGGAACACAATGTTCGACTGTTTGGAAGGTAACATATACTGTTCAAGTGCAGGGCTTGCTTTAGACGACAAACAAAATAGGCATTGTGGTACCTTAAGAGCATGTGATTAACAATTAATTGAATTGTTCGTGGGAGTAACTTTACTCATTCAAAATCAGAGTTCAAAATGCAAGGACATTAGGTTATGGTCTACACTAAACTCTGATTTTCTATTACAACAGCTTACAATAACTCTTCTCACAACTATATAAACTAGGTGTACCGTCAAATGAAAGATGTCTACTAGGCATCATCAGGAACTGTAAGTACCTTATTGATCAAAACATGTTCTAGATGTTTGTGTTGTCTTGAATGAACCCATCAATTGTCCTTTTATTATCACAATATTCAGATCATCTCCAAGTGCAGGATCATTTGGTAGATATATGCCTGATCATGACGAGTTGAAAATAGATGTCAAAACCAGTTCCGTTATGAATTATGCAGTATAGAAAATTATAGAAGACAATCAATATTCACATATTCAGAATTGTTAATAACAAAGACGATTCTTTGCACACGACAATATTATTTTTCTTCACATCCTTTATCCTTGCAAGTTGAAAAGAAGACACGATAGTATCAAGTTAGGTGATAGTTCGTGGGAATCAATGCACACAGCTCGAACGAATAAAATGGTTAAAACAACAACCAAGTAAGCCGCATGCCTATTATGCGTCTGCACCAAAGGTGCGCTCGCTACTCTATATCAATTTTAAGCATCAAGAATCCAGTCACGAACAAAATTTAAGGATGAGATTCATGGTAATTGTGAAGGGAAAAGGATTGCAGCTGCAGACTATAATAAAGGCTTATATGTAAGCACGGTGCTTGCAGCTTGCAGAAACCATGAACATTCGAAAGCCACTCGGGGATCAATATTATTATTAGGTGTCATAAGCTTTGGACTTAGGCAGTCAATGTTTGATTTCCTCTGTTCCGCGACATGAGACAACTTCTTCTGTTCAAACTCCACTTCTCAAGCCCATCTGGCAAGCAGTGGATCTTGACGCTAGATTCCCAGAACCACCGCTGCATCACGAGGACCGGCGCACATGCCTCCACGAACAGGACTAGGGGCCGCCGCCCCGGCTTCCGCTAACTGCCGACCAGATCGATGCCGTGCCCCGAACTCCGCCTCAGCAAACTGCCGACCAGATGGTCGATGCCGAGCTCCCAACGCCATCCGACCACAACACGCCGCCGGGAGAAGTCACACCGCTGCCGTTCGCCACCGGTTGAGAGCGAGTGCAGAGGAAGGGGGCTGGTGGCAGCTCGCTCCCGTGAGAAGGCCGAGCAGGTCATTTTTTTGCCGCTGCCTGTTACTGTTTCCCGATCTCTCCTCTCACTGGGAGGACGGTGGAGCGCCACTCTCCCAAGCTACGCGCCGCTCCGCACACACCGCGCCAGCCAGATCCACCTCCCTCACTGGCCACCGCTCACAGCAAAAAAAAACAAGATGGAGCAAAGGATGTATCTGGCACTCAGACACGTCAAGACACGCTAACCAGGTACGACGCCAACTGGCGGGCGCTGACTCCCTCCTTTTTAACACACCTATTCTTCTAGATCTTGTTTGGACTTTTGGGTCCTACAAGCTGATTCAGTCCATTGGGATGAGCAGGAAGTTTGAACCTAAATGTGATCTACAATTTGAAATATGTTATATTCTATGCCGATCAAAAAAGATTATATATCTGCGTAGGTGAATAGTGCACAATCAAATCTTGTCAGATTTTGTGTTTTTTTTTGTAACCCAAAATACAACGTAATTCAGATTGAGATATTGCACGCTTGAAATATACATCATTAGCTATACGTACATATTGTTTTCAGAAATTTTTGAAACATGAAAAAACATTTTCATATTTTTAAAAGGAAGGGATCTAGTGAGTTCTGACTCTAAAAGCATTTTTGAGTCTATCTGGTGTATAAATAACTAGTGTATCTCGACCATGCCAAATGCTAAAGCATCTTCAGCGGCGGGTCATAAACCCAGACTCCAATGGGTCTTCCCTCGGTCATTTCATGGGCTCGTTTGTTTAGACATCTCTCAGCCCCTCAACATTCGCAAGGGTTGTTTAGACACGTCAGGACACGTTAACCAGGTACGACGTTGACAGGCCAGCCCTGACTCCCCATTTTTCTAACACACCTATTCTTCTAGATCTTGTTTGGACTTTTGGGTACTATAAGCTCATTCAGCCCATTGGGATGAGCAGGAAGTTTGAACCTAAATGTCATCTAACCAAGATGAACCAGATATCTCGAGCACAATAGCTTACTTTCTCTCATGTGTAGTTAGTTCATACAAATTATACAAGTGCCAAAGATCTCAGGCCCAACAAGGTGCGAAGCACTGCCGAGGTGAGCTTGATATGACTTCCACACTAAGACCAGGGCTCCCTGTCATCAAAGGGAGAAATTACAAAAGGGTGGTCCAACAAGGTGACTGGAATCTCGATCTCTAGGTAGTAAGGCCAGGCCACTACAAGAAGGACCAGCGAAATTAGATACAAAGAAGAATGGTTGTTTGGAGGAACTTTTGGTATTTACCTGACGAAGCCTAGTTATGTAGTCAAGACGAGTTTGAAGTGATGTCCACCGTAGCACGGAGTATGATTTCTCAAGCTGTCAAAGGAAGGGAGAAGAGCTGATAGGAGACTTGAGAGTTCAGAAGGTAGAGGTGAGATCTTAAACCGGCTCCTGTCAAAGGAAGGAGAGAGAGGATGGTGAGACTTCAATTAAAGAAGCGACTCCCAAGAGAACAGTATTACTAATGATCTACCACTTTTAACACAAATAAGGACACCCCCTACATTTTACCACAGCATATGTTGAGGGAATCGACTGCAAATGTGAACATCTCAAACCAATCAAGCACACATGGAGTCAGTAGGATGTGACCTTGGAACATGCAAAAGAGTTTTACTTGCACTGCAGTACTGCAAATCCTCATCCTCCAAGCTTCATTTTGTAACAAGGTGGTTTAACAATGCAGGTTCCCTTTAAATTAATCAAATGGCTGGATCGAGGCACTGGCAGCCAAGGTGCACTTGAATTACAAAATATCCATTTGCAGTAAGGAAAGCAGTATGTCTCAACTTGCAAAATCTCAGCTCAAAATACCTTGTATTCTAGGTTGTGCAAAATAAAATTAACAAAATCTGATATATTTTGGAAGATTTGTTTAGAAAGTGGCACGTATTGTTCAAGTACATGTCTTCCTTAAGATCATGAAACAAAATAGGCATAACGTGGTGCCTAATTAAGGAAGATGTGATGGCTGAATTACTGGTGGGAGTATAAATGATTAATTTTTTAATCCCGTTCAAAATCAGAGATGAAAGTGCAAAGAAATAAAAGTTCGGATCTACACTTGAATCCTATTACAGCAGCTAGCAGCAGTTCATCAGGAGAAGTGAAGATAAAACGAAGGTGGAAGTAGCTGAATTAACAGGAATTTAGCGATGCGTAAGCTCCGCAGAAACCCCGCCGGATCCGCCTCCCTCGCCGGCCGCCGGCCGCAGCAAACAAAAAAAAAGAAAGAAAGCAAAATAGAGTAAAGGATGTACCCGTGGCTGGTGGGAAGAATTTCTCAGGTTGATCTGCAGCGAGCAGACGGCCTTGGTCTTGAGAGTACAGAGAGAACGAGATGGATACTGGTTTGTTCAAGAATTCAGGATCACAAGTCAGGACCAGGCCCGTATTACAAGCATGTGCAGAAGGTGCGATGGCACAGGGCCTCCAAAAATTTAGGGCCCCAAAATTCATCTTAAGTACTCTTGATGATGAGTACAAGTACTAATCAAGAAATTAAATCTGTGTTAGCCAGTACAGAATACTTCACCTCCTGTCCAATGTTCCACCGTCAACTGGTCACCACCTCACACCAGACCATGTCTCTCTGTGTGCAAATCGTAATTCATACTCCCTCCGTTTCGGTTTACAAGTCGCGCGCGTATATCTAGCTCATCAATTTAAGCACTAAAATATTAATTTTATAGCACAAAAAATATACCATTGAAAACTTTAGATGTTACATTTTTTAATGATATAATTTTTGTGTTATAAAATTAATATTTTAATAGTCAAATTAACTGACCTAGGTATACGCGCGACTTGTAAAACGAAACAGAGGGAGTATCTTTAATTGGACAGTTGCCCATAGCATTTAATTCCCGAGTGAATTATTAAGGTCTCGTCTCCTCTTACGAATAGCAAGAGAAAACTGACCAAGTTCCTTCGCCGACAAATTACTTTTCTTTTTCTTGTTGAACCCGCATTTTAATTTGTGTCCAGTCCTACATTCACAATTTTCCAATGGCTGTAATTTGGGAAAAATTTGTTTTGGCCACACTGGTTTTTGCTCGTTTTGCTTTTGCTACTCTAAATTTTGTCATTAGGCATTTTCCCCGCCAGTTACTGGTAATACATCATTTTCGCCCTCTATGGGGAAAAACAAATGAAAAAAGGTGAAATTTTCTTTGCTTTTGCCCATTCTGTAGTTGTCTGGCTTTTACTTTTGCCCCACAATGTGAGAAAATGAGGCAAAAGCAAAATATTAAAATTTAGAGTGGAAAAAGTAAAATAGGCAAAAACTATTGTGGCAAAAATAAAAAAAATTCCCTATAATTTTCTACGGTCATGTCTTTGTAAAATAGTAGAAACTATAAGTAGATTTGTCTCGTCTTCAAGTTTTCTTTTTGGTTTTATCCACATGCATATTCCACCTGGGAAGAGTAGTCTATTTTTAGAAAAAATAATCCTATTTGCTATAAAACCAGCATAGCGATTCAAAACTTCTTTTTTAGAGGAGTGTGAATGTAGATCTAGTTGAAATTTGTATCAATTGATGCATATATTATATCAAGAATTGATAGTTGTATTAAGAAGTTTTACAAGGATGTCATGTTACAATAAAAAGAGACGTACAATTTATAATGTGACTTTCAAGACTTCTGGGAAAAATATATTTTTATAGCTAATTATTATTCTATATTAGTCCCCTATGTACAGGGTCTACTTTTATATTTTTGTACAGGGCCCCAAAATTCTTAGACACGGCCCTGGTCAGGACCAACTGCAGTTTTGATTAGAGCTAAAAAAAAATCTCCAAAATTAAAGCCACTATTCTAGAAATCACCAAAGAACGAAATTTTTTATCGAGCATCCGATTAGTCTGAGTTTCTTCCTCGTTGGGCTTCATACACCATGCGCAAACAATTACCGACAAAAGGTTGATCCCCTAGATCAACCTGCCCGCGACCACTCTAGATCGAAGATTTAATCCCAGACAGTAAACACGAAACAGAGGCGAGGAAAGAAAAATGGCCCTAGCTAGGTACCTGTCACCCCCGATTGCTGAAGCACAAGAACCTAGTCCGAGAGATTGAAGGGGTGTTGTTGAGCGCCAAGAAATGGAAGACGAAGAAGGGTCCTTTCGCCCCAATAATCTGCTAGCTCGGCGGAGAGATGGCAAGTTGGCAAATAAAGGGTGGTGGGGTGGCGGACGTGAGAACAGCTCAAAAGCTAAACGGGAAAGCCACTATCAGCACCTAATCCCACTACTACTCTAGTGCTCAAAGGTCTAAAAAGCTAATTATTTTATGGAATCCATCAGCCGACTGTTTAATAAAAAATGCTCTCAGTGAATGCTTTGTTTAAAGCAAGGGAAGCTACCCTCGAACATGTTGTGAATGTTCGCGCTCAACTGCGTCTCTAATAATACAACCCCATTCATCTAAAAAAAGAGTGCCTAGGTGTTTTGTAATTCGGAAACAAACACTTTTTCTTCTCCAATTAGAGGCCGACAGCTGTACCATAAAAAATAAAAAAATTGTGTTTCTCATCTTGTAAAACAGGAAGATATTTGGTCGTTCTCCGTCAGCCTCTCATTTCGGGCTTATAGCTTCCATGCGACGTTTTTACGCGGAATTGGAAGAAACACGACATCGTTGAAAAAGAATAGCTCGCATACGACGCTTGTGAGGCAGCTAATAGCCCAGGGCCACACGGACCATAAAACGGTCGTTAACTTTGTTCCAAGATTAGGATTAAGCCAAACCGGTCGGTTGGGACAACCAGTCAAGCCAGTCAAACCAACCGCTTCCGACCGAGAGCGCGCGTCACACTGACTGTAGCTTCCCCGACGGCGGCGGCGGACCTCACCCATCGTTCTTGGCCCCGGCGGAGGCGGCAGGGCAATTCATTTAGGCGGCGGCGCTTTCGTTCGACGACGAAGGTGGTGAGTGCCATTTGAAAGCTAATTCCTCTCACATTCTTCTCAATTCGAGATCTGAGCGTGCCCATTGATGCTAGATTGTGGAGGCGAGGGTGTGCTGAACGGGGCGAGGGGGAACGAGATGGAGCATGGAGAGGGGACTTCTAATCGGTATATCCCGTATCTCTGCACTTAATTTCTCTAAGGTTGAGCTCTTTGTTCGCTTCCGCTAGCTCAAAGTGCCCGCCAAAAACAGGGGAGACGATGTTGCACGCCAAACCTTCGAATTTCACATCAATTTCTTTCCCTCTAGGGTTGTTTTAGTTGATGGCAGCACTCAGCTCATTGAGAGTGACGGTTGTTAAATGGGAGGTGGAATTAGAACATGTTGATCCCCAAGAGCTAATAAACATGGGAGAGGAGGCGGTGAGGAAAATGGTAGAAAAAAGTGGGGATAGTGTGGTTTGGGGGCCAGAGCAAGAAGTTTTTTTTGTTACGATTTGATGATTGCAAATGTGACTATGTTAGGGTTGAGACAGGGGAACATATAGTTGATGAAACTGATGAGCGAAACAGTTGGAAAAGCAAAACTGTTATGTTTTTAGTAGAGCTCATTGATCTAAAACTTGATTTGAGGGTTGGATATGTGGCCTCGAAGCTGGCTGCTCAGATGGTCGAGGATGATTGGGCTGCACAAAGGCAAGTAATGCCTATACTTAATGAGTTGGAAGTGTTAACAGTGGAGGATGATGCTAATGCACAAGGGGAGGCTGTAGATGCCAATGCACAAAGGATTGTAACTGTTGATTGGAATTCAGTTGAGATACATGACCAGACTGATTTGGTCATTGCGCCAATAGATGACATTGAAATGACAAAGCTTTTTGGCATTCCTATAGATGACAGAGACAAGGAGAAGAAGATGGATGAAGCTGCAAATGATGGTGACAACCATTTAAGAGATGAAGAGGCAGATATAGATCTAGAGTTGTTGGAAAATGCTGCAGTTCATGTAGATGATGCACATGATGATGAGCTAGTAACAGTTTATGACAAAGAGGACCCAGTTATTGAAGTTGGGAGATTGTTTTCAAGCATGGATGAATTCAGGATGTGTTTCACGACATATGCAGTCAAACGTGAGTTTGCTACCAAGACTATGTGGACTGATAAAAAGAAGTTCTATGCAAAATGCATAGGTTATGATGGTGGTGTCAAGCCTTGCAAGTGGTATATATCTGCTAGACGCCAACCTGATGGAAGGGCAATAAGAGTGAATCAAATTCCAAAAACCTCATACTTGCATTACAAGTTCTCAAACAGTTACAAAGATGATATCACAATTATGGGTTGCCAAAAAGATCAAGCCCATTTTAGCCACAACACCAAACAACGTTGCAAAGGGACTGAAAATAGACTTGGCGAGGTTTAATCTCGTCAATGCCCATTGTTATGGACTTGGGTTTTGGAGAAGGTGGGGATGCTGGAGATCACGGAACGGTTAGCAAACAAGCAACACGGGGACACGAGGTTTACCCAGGTTCAGGCCCCCGGAGGGAAAATCCTACTCCTGCTTGTCTGCTCTGATTATGGTGGAACCGAAGGTTACAGGGGTGCGCAGATGTAATCTGGCGTGGAGGTGTGTATGTGAGAGGTTATGGGGGAGCCTCCTCGTCGTGCCCTCCTGGCCTTTACATAGAGGCAGGCAGCTCCCAGGCACAGATCGAGTCGGTTACAGGTTTTAGGGTTTAGCCTTTTGAATTTTCTATCTACTCTAGTCTTGCTCTCCAAGGATCCGAAGGCGTCATGGGCCTTGGCCACCCAAAAGTCTTCATGGGCCGGCATGTATTTGCTGTGGGCCTTCCTTGGGCTGGACTAGGTATGCTGAGATCGTGTACCCGCGGGGTATAACCATGTCAGTAGCCCCCGAGTGTTCAGTCGAATCATGGATTCGACTGAGGACTCTTCAATCCTTCGGGTGCAACTCTGTCTTTCAAGAGAATGTGTAGGGATTGTTGATGTGTGTTCCTGACTTTCCCGACGGATCAGGTTCAGTTAATTATCTTAGGATAAAACAACACGATCTTCTTCAGGTTCGAGTCCCTCGACTCGAACCCGGAACATATGCTGGCGTAATTCGACTCAGGCCGCGGAGGACTTACAGGAGCGGAATTCCAGTGACTTTAAATGATGTACCCAACGCGTCTGTCGGGATTTTTCATCGTGCCTGTTGACACGGATTCATACTAGCAGAGCGCATTCGTGTGCGTTGCCAGGCCATCAGATGATATCTGTAGGTCTTATCTTTGTGTCGTAGACACAACATCCGAATTTTTATCGCCGCGGAAACGTTTCGGGTGGCCAAGGAGGATACTTCTCACTTAGCGTTATTCTGGGCAGAGTTGCTGAAAAGTTTTTGCATTTTGATCCGAAGGATCACAATCGAAGAATTCATAGGGTGCGCGACCAGCGCTCCCTATGGGAGTAGCTCCCGAGTGTCTGTTCGAGTCGTAGACTCGAGCAGAGACTTTAGCTCAGCCGTTGTTTGACTCCAGGTCCGTAGGACACAAATTTTTCGGATACTTAAATCCAGCCTCCCTATGGGAGTAGCCCCCGAGTCCGTAGTGGAGTCGCAGACTCGACATAGGACTCGAAGAATAGCTTTGCAGTGTGATATCTTGAATATATCTCAGGTGCGCGGCCAGCGCTCCTGATAGGAGTAGCCCCCGAGTAGTTATTCGAATCGTAGATTCGAGTGAATACTCTTAGCTGTGTATCAGAAGAATTGTAACCGTTGCTAGTATAGCTTTTGATGACGTCAGTTCTGACGATCGGTGACCTCAAGCGTCTGCTGCACTAGAGATAACATGACTATACAAACATGGGTCCCACGTTCTGACCTTGACTTGACTGGTCACGCGCGGCGTGGAGATAATTACGACGTCGCCTCGATTTCTGCGCGTAGTGGACGGCGTGTGAGCGACGGTTCGCTACTGGGCTGACACGTGGCCGGTCAGATCTTGTTGTTGGCTCTAGGTCTTCCCGATGGACGGTCGTCATGCATCGTCTTCGTCCTTATAATCATTGGGGAAAAGTTAATCAGTTTTCACCGCAGCCATTCGTGTTTCACTGCTCCCATCTTCTCTGAGCTTTCTTGTTGCGCGCTGGAATATCCTCGAACATTTCCTTCGTTGATCCTACGTTCTCGCCGCCGGCACCGCCGCACCGCGATGGGGAAGCCCAAGAAGTCTTCTTCTGCGGTTGGCACCAGCGCTGCTGGTGGCAAGAAAGGTTCCACCGCCGCCCGTGTTACTGACGGTGGCTGGCGGCGATCAGAGACACGGGAGGGTGATCTCCGCAAGCTCCGTGAGCGGGGCTTGATCCCGCAGGATAGGGAGGCTGTCAGGCTCCCTGGTAACGAGGTAATTCCATGTCCCCCCACTGGGTTTCGGGTTATGTTTCTCGCATTTGTTCTTTGGGGATTTTCCTTCCCAGTCCACAATTTACTTCGTGGATTGTTGTTTCTTTACGGCATCCAGCTGCATCATCTTTCCCCCAACTCTCTTCTTCACATTGCTTGTTTCGTCACTTTCTACGAGTGCTGGATCGGTATCGAGCCGCACTTTGGCCTCTTCCGGAAACTACTGTGAAGAGAAAATCTGGTTCTGATGGTGTCTATCCCATTGGGGGTTGCATCATCTCCCTTCGATCCAATCTTCTTTTCTTCTCCTTTTATATGTCTGAATCTGTCCAGTACCGGCGGAGGCGATGGTTTTACATCCGCGACTCCACGGTAGCTGGGCAGGATTTTGATCTTGCTCCTTTCGACCCCTTCTAGAAAATCGAGCCAAAAAGGTCCTGGAAAAACCAGATCTTGGATGGCGAGGTGGCGGAGATAGAGGGGCTCTATCATCGGGTGGAGGATCTCCAGTTGACTCCGGAGAAGGAGGTGAACGGTGTGGATATCATCCGCACCTTTCTCAAACGTCGGGTGCAGCCGCTACAGGCTAGGGTGCACCCGATGTTTCTCTATTCGGGTCATCGTGATCCGACTAGGGTTTCGGATGAGGAGTTATCCAAGGTGTGGATATCATCGCTGACTTCTCCGTTATCCGCTTCTCGTCCGGTTCCGCAGGTGTTGAGCTTGGATATGCGTGTAGCGCTATTTTTCGACTGCGTTTTACTTGTTATTTATTTGTCTGCTGACAAATTTGCTTCTTTTGCACAGGATTTCAAGGTCCCAGGCATGTCGCCTCCGTTGCCCGAAGTATTCTCGGATGCTACGGACAATGAGGTGGTGGACTCCATGTCCGAGCTGCCGTCGGCTCGATCTCCGGTGGAAGAGGCCAACGAGTCGAGTGAGGATCACACTCGCAAGCAGACGAGGAGCTCCAGCGAATCGTGGATGCCTCGACTCCGCCGATGCCTAGGAACCTGCTTTTCCTTGGGCATCACAGTGATGGGCAGGGGGCTCTTCCTCTCCAATTCCTGCCGTTCCCGTGCGTGCTGTGGCACCGCACCCGCCGGCGAAGCGGAAGAAGGAAGAAAAGAAGGAAGAAAAGAAGGAAGAGAAGAAGGGCAAGAATACCCCTCCTGTCTTCGACCTTAGCGACCTCGACTCGTAAGCTTACTCAATTCCTTTTTGCTATCTTTCGATTTTGCTTGATTGTTCTTGGCTGACATTTTTCTTTTGCAGCCACTCCTCTGACAGCTCCTCCAGTGATGGTGCTCGAGAGATGGTGGGGGAGTCGAAGATTCCTTCACCTCCTCCTCAGACGGTGTCCACCTCTGAGGGTGCTGCTCCGAGGTCTTCTCCGCAGGAGGCTTTGGTGGTGGTCCCTAAGAAGACTGCAGGCGAACCTTCAGAGTCGCCGTCTATTCATGTAAGTAACTTCAGTTTTCGGCCACAGGGGAAGCCCCCGAGCCTTTTCGGATGATCTGTTGATCATTGATTCTTCGCTCCTCGAGGGGAGCCCCCGAGCATCTGTAGGGTTTTTGGTTGTTCGTTTTTCCTTCGAGTCTCGGGAGAAGCCCCCGAGCGTTTGTGTGCCTTGTTTTTGCTTGTTCTTTTGGGCGTAGCCCCCGAGCCGTTCTTTTGACCAGTAGTTCTTTTTGCAGCCTTTTGTTCAAGGCGCCAATTGAAGGGTTTCGCGGCATAGTAAATCAAAATTTTCTACGGAGTGAACAGAGGGAAAGCCAAGATCTAATCTAGGAGATGCAAACAACGAGAGAGATTGGATTAGATCTTCATACCCTTGAAGATTCGCACAATGAACGTTAAATCGGGCGTGGGTGATGATGTAGTCGTACTCGCTTCTCCTCCTCGCGATCCGATCCGATCTAGCACCACAAGTGGCGGTGCCTCCGTGAGATGCACACGTGCAGCACCTCGACGTCTCCTCCTTCCTCGGACCAGCGAGTATGGTGGAGAGATAGATTGGATCTACAACACGACGGCGTGGTGTATATGGTGGAGAATTTCTGCTGCAGGGCTTCGCCTACAAACAGTCGGGAGGGAGAGAGGAAGGTAGCAAGGCTGCTAGGGCTTGGAGGAAGGTGTGTGTGGGGGGAGGGGGCGCACCACCCCTCTATATATAGAGGGGGGCGGCCAGCCCTTGCCCCTCCTCCAAGCCTATCTCTAGTTTAAACAATTTAAACTCTCCCTTATCTAGAAATCCTATCTCTAGATTTAAACGATTTAAACTCTCCCTTATCTAGAAATTCTATCCCGAGATTTAAACGAGTCAAATCTCTCTAGAATCGGCTGGGCCCTATGGGGCCTTGTGCCCCTGGCCCAATGCGGCCAGGACACTCCCTCATAGGCCCATGCCCCCTCCCGGAAGGTGGGGCCACGTTGGTCCCCTTCCGGAAGGTTCGGGGCCACCAGCTAGGTCTTCTTCGTTGCCAAAATGAGTGCTGAAGAAGTGATCATTCCAGTCTTCGTCGTCCTCGGCCGGATCCTGCGCCATGTGCATATCATCAACATGATCATCCGACCCACCGCGTGGAGGTGACGGCGATGAGGGGCCTTGCCGCTTGTTGCTGACAGCGGTGCTGTTGTGCTGGCGTGATGGCCCCTCCGTCCCCAAACGGATCATGCTCTTTGGCCATAGCAAGAACAAGCCAAGCAACTTCGAGACAGACGACTCTTCTTCATCCGCTCACGGGGTTGAATGGGAGGTTCAGTCGTCGCAGCCCCTTAGCACCGACTAATTTTAACCCCATGCACGCTATCCGGCATCGACTTTGAGTGGAACGTGCGCTGCAAGGGTTGAACGATGGTACCCTTGGCAACATCCTCACCGTTGTTCACGTAGCATAAGAGAGTGCAAGGAACATCCGTCTGCGAGAAAACATGTACGGCGTCGTCGAGAGAGATGCCACAAGAGTAATATATAGATGGCATGAAAGGCGTTAATTAAAGCAATTTGTTTACCGTGATGGCGTCGAGATCGGCTAATGTCGACGCACCGCATACGGGCGTGCAAGAGACGGAAGGGCTGCTTGATGGCGCGGTCTTGGCCGGTGTATTCACCCTACCGACGGGTGCTTGGAGCTCCGGTGCCGCGCGACGATGGCGGGGGCACCAACATGTACTCGGCGCCCGGTGATGGCAGGAGAGTCACCAACACTTGCGGCGCCAGCGGTGCGGGCGGAGTCACGAACACGTAGTTCGCCTGATTCGTCGGTGCCGCGTTGTTCGAGTGGCTGCTGACCATGCTTGGAATCGGGCACAGCCCTACTCGACCACCCGCACTCCAGTTCGCTATTGACTCCACCAAGGTAGGCAGGAAGGGCGTAAGGGTGATTGCCGGTTGTCTTGGACGATCTGCGGGATCGCGCCACTTGTGCCTTAAGTTCTTGAACCTCTGTTTTCCTCCTCGCTCCTTCCCGGCGCCACATGCGTCCTCGGCGGTGGACCAAAATGATCCACCCAATTCTTACCCCGAGGCGGCCAGACGGCCAGCAACGGCTTCTTCAGAATCGCTCTATTTCCTTGGCCCGGTTCATCGCCTGTTAAAGGGTTATCCCACCGGTGGCCGCCGTCGACCCACAGGATGAGGAACCACAGGATCCATGACTAGCAACAATTTCCTCCTCCTGCGGAAGAAGTAACGTGAATCATTTAGATCATCGATTAGATTGCAATCGTGTTGATCCATGATAATTAGATTATACTTACCACAATTTCCTCGAATTCCTTCACCGCAGGATCCGCGGTGAGTTGTTTTTTTTGGGTCCACATGGTAACGGGCCTGATGAAGTTTCGAACCTGCCCGGTTTGAATTTAGCAAAGGGTTTTCTATCCCTTGGATCTATACTCTTCGTCCTCCTTATTCCATTTGGCCTCCGCGGTTCTGTATCCACCAGATCCGAGATGGTGATGACCTATATTCATCGCCTCAGCACCTTTCCCCGATTACTATTGGCCAGGGCTCTTTTGGATTCACACCTCTCCTTGAACTCCCGGAACTGATCTTCGGTGATCGTGGGTCAATCTTCCGGATCTCCTCGAGACTTTTGCCTTCTTTATAGATCTTCTTCTTTATCCGGGTTCTCCAATGGCGGCGGTGCTCATCTTTGTGAGGGCGGATTTGTTTACGTTGTTCCCATGATAATTTGTGTTCTGATACTTAGCGGGGAACTTGTATCTTGCGTGCAGCTTCTCGAAGAGGAGTGTGCGCAAGTGGCCATTATCTTTATGCCGGAGATTCTCGGTGTTGATCGAGATGGTTGTCCGGGTGATCACCGCCACTTGCCCACCGTACCCTTTGACGACAAGGGCGGGCTCCAAAGGAACCCCTGATGGGCTCACTTCGGTAATTTCCTCCCTGACCGTGCCGACCGTGTTCGGGCGCCGGTCCTTCGGCTTCTTCTTCTTCTTCTTAGGAGGGTTGCTACCACTCCCTGTGCCCTCGCCGCCATCAGTGGTTTCATCGTCCGCCGTTCCTTCGGCTTCTTCCTCCAAGTCTTCCATCTCATCATCCTCGCTCTCCGAAGGATGGTATTCTTCATCGTCTTCTAGACGCTGGGCCGCCTCCCAGAATGTCAATTGTTTATTCGGAGGTCTGAGTTCTCCTTCAGCGCTGATGCGCTTAGAACATCCAGCCTCGTCGTTGTCACACATCTTTGCACTAATAAAAACAAATAATTGGTTAAATGCGGAAAAATTCGGCATGACCTTTGCTAATTTTGGACCTCTGACGCCCAGTTTCTCAACGGAAGTGAATCAACACTTCGGGAGAAATGGGCAACTCAATTGAAATCCCTAAAAGAAAAAACAGCCCCAGCCCCAGTGATAACCCCATTGACCCCATCCATCATTCACACACAAAGAAAATAGCCCCATCCATCATCGCCGCCTCCGCTTCCATCATCCATCATTAATGATTAACACAGATACACAACAGTATATAACATATACATTGAGATAGTTTATAGTATATAACATATACACAGATACATAAAGAATATAAAATATACAGTATATAACATATACACAACAGTATATAACAGAGCACAGATATAACAGGGAACATATATAATAGGGAACATATATAATAGTACACACAGCATAGCAAATATATGGCCAGCATAGCAAATATATATGGCCAGTACACACAGGTTTCACAAATAGTACACACAGCAGCAAGCATAAAAGTTTATATTGCTTGCAGTAGTGCCTTCTCAGCACTACTAGACCATCACCAGGATCAGTACTAAAACCATACAACATAACTAGGATTTCAGCAGGAGCATTTCAGAAAAACCTATGTCTCTAAGATGAGCTTCCTGGGGGAGAAGATCAAGCAGAATATGGGGGGTTGGATGGGGAGCACCATGTCCATTGGTGGAAGAGTGACTAAGACTGATGCTTGTCTCTCTAACGATGTTGTATATCAAATGTCAATGAAAATACTACATAAAACAAATATTGTCCAGATGGAGAAGCCTACCAAATTTAACCTAGCTCTAATGTGCAAATGGTGGTGGAAGGTGGAAAAAGGGAATGGCCATTGGCAAGATTTTATGAGGAGAAAATATTTGGGGGATTCTAGAATTTTTTTTGTACAAAACATAGGTCTAAATACTATGCTCTTTGGTCTGAAATGCTCCAGGTCAAAGATCTTTATCTTTGTGGCAGAAAAATGCAAGTTAAAATACTTGGTGTGGCCAGAATTCTTTGAAGGATACTTTCCCTGAGTTGTTTGATATATGCAATGAACAATATTGGACTGTGGTTGTTGCTGCAAGGAGAAGATGGTAGTTTGCTTTCAGGAGATGGCTATCTATGGCTAGGATGCCGTGAACCAGTAACGAACCTAGGCTAGGACGCCGCGAAGAAGATCGCAGGCAGCCTGCAACATTGGAGGCACCGCTAGCGGGCTGCAGCGGCCCCCTCCTCCGCAACCGATTCGAGTGAGACGACGACATCATTGTTCTATGGGAGGAGCTATAGCAGCATCAGGGCTTCTGGTACTAGCTAGCAGAGAGCCCTGCTTGCGGGGATGCCCGCTACTAGGGTTGCAAAGCCTAGGATGCCCCCAAAACAGAGGGAGAGAGGGAGAGAGGGGAGAGGAGATGCTCACCTCTGACGGGCGGACGACGATGGGCGGACGACGACGGGCGGACGACGGCGGCCTCCACCTCCTGAGACGCGCGAGGCGGCTGCTCCTCCTCGGACACGGGCCTCCTCCTGAGACGCGGGCGGACCTCCTCCTCGGACACGTACGGGCGGACCTCCTCCTCCTCGGGCGCGGGCATGCCTCCTCCTCCTCCTGAGCCTTGGGCGGATCGAGAGCGGGCGGCGGTCCTTCGGCTCGTGAGAGATGGAGAGATGGGGATGAGAGAGGGGTCGGGCGCCACGTGTGGATAAAGGCACTTAGGCGTGGCGCCGAGCCATAGTGCGCTACGGATATCTCAGCGCACTATGGGCTAGTGCGCCACGCCATCTTCTAACTCTTGGATAAGAGAACTACAGTCCACTAGCTAACAACTATACTAGCCTATCCCACGGTTACGCCCACTACTCTATTCTAAACACAGAGCACCAGGTTGAATCCACAGTGCCCCAATTTTTGTTTTGATTTTAAAAACACTTTTAAATATTCCAAAAAATGCCCAAAAGTGGTGATATATGCCATAGAAGTTTTATTTTGATTTTAAAATACTTTTAAATATTCCAAAAATGCCCAAAAGTAATAATATTCCAAAAATGCCCAAAAATATGATTTAAAGTATAACTAAATTTCATAATACTTGGTTCATGAATATTACAATCTTTTTTGACCACGCGTTTACAATATTTTTTTAGCTAGCGTTTTACAATCTTTTTTCCCTTCTTTGTCGCGGTTGAATAATTTAGCCCCGGCACTTTAATGTTTCTTCTTTCGAACGGGCTACCTTTTTTGGGTAGGGTTGTCCTTTTTCTTATTGTGATGTATGTTGCTGCATCGTAGTCGTCGTCATCTTCAATCTTTGGATCGCCGTACTGGTTGAAGTCTTGCTCGTTGGCGACTCCATCCATTCCGATGATGTTTCTTTTTCCTCTCCTCACGACAACACGGCTAGGCTTTGTCGGGTCGGTAATGAAAAAACATTGGTCCACTTTGGTAGCCAGTACCCACGGTTCATTTTTCGCGGCCACGTTTGCACCGGCGGCCTTGGATTTGGCTGCTTCGGGTATAACCATGGTTGTGAAATACCGGTCTTCTCTTTCGACGCTCTTTGCCCATCCGACGGAACATCGGCACCTTTTCTCCACATGAGTCGAGCTACCGGATCTCCTCGATTCTTCCGTAGAATCTTTCCTTCACGTTGTCATCGGTGTAGAATTCGACATTACGCTGAGTTCGATAATCACACTTGTTGTCCTTTTCCTCCGTGTAGAATGTGTAGCCGTTGATATCATCGCTGATAGGTCACCAGGTATTGCATCGGTCCCTGCGCCAAGGAGAATATGATCATTTCCGTGTCAGAAGAATGCGAGAGCGGGGGATTATCAAGGAGCTTCTGCCTAAACCAACGCGTGAAATCTGAGTTGTGCTCTTTGATTATTTCTCCTGCGTCCTCTGTATGCCCGGTCACATACTTCTTCTCGATTAACCTTTTGTGCTTCTGTACTCAAGGATCGACCAGTTCTAAATGCTGTAGCACGACGAGGTTTGCTCGATCAAAGTCTGCGCATCGAAAATCGAAGTCTGCATGCAGTATGCGACGACCCTCTCGGTGACCAGATCCGTCGAGCTTGCCAAGGTGTCTGTTGACGGGAAGACCGATAGGGTTCTCGATGTCTAGATAATTAAATGCGTAAAGAGATGCACTCTTCGGCCAGAAAGCCCTTGGCTATGCTTCCATCTGGACGGGACCTGTTGCGAACGTATCCTTTGATGTGTCCGTTCATCCTTTCGAACGCCATCATGCTGCGGAGGAACATCGGCCCGAGTTATACGATGTCCTCCACGACATGGACCAGCAGATGCACCATAATGTCAAAGAATGCGGGTGGGAAGTAGACATCAAGCTCACATAGTATCACCACGATATCCTCATGTAGCCTTCCGAGCTGATTCAAGCCAATCGACTTCCTAGAGATGACGTCGAAAAACTTGCATAGGCCAAATAACGTTTCACGGACGTGCTCGTCCATTATCCCTCTTAGTGCGACCGGAAGTACCTGCGTCATTAGCACGGGCATCGTGAGACTTCATGCCATGAACCTCGCTTCGCCTCGTCTAGGTATCTCTTATCTTGCCCGCATAGCCGTAAGGAAATTTGACTCCTAGAAGGCACTTGAAAAACTGTTTGATCTCATCCTGGCTTAGAGTGAAGCAAGAAGGAGGGCAGTAATATTCGTTCTTCTTGAACTTTTTACCCTTCCGACGACCTTGTGTCGTCTCCGACTCATGATCATCGTCATCTTCACGATCATCAGGAGTAGTCGTCCTCCGTGGAGCTCCTTAGGATACCCAAGCATATCAGGTCGTGCCTTGCTTTGGACCATCTTTCGTCCTATCGGCATGTTGATTATGGTGGCGACCGGACTCGCACACGTTTTTCGTGATATGCATGATGTCGAGGCTATGAGGCGTCTGGAGAAACTTCCAAAGATGGCAACTCCCGGAAAACAGATCTTGTTTTCATACCTTCATCAGCGGCTTGTCTTGTTGCTGCCTCTTCGCTTCTTTCCGTGCTTAGGACAATCTTTCCAGTTTTTCAAGCAACTCTTCCACTTCTTCGCTGCTCCTATGCTCGGGATTCCTCGGGTCTCGATTTGCCATCGAACAGGTCTCCACGTTTTCTCCATGGATCATTCTTGCCGAGCCACCTCCGTGCGCCATGAACACGGTTTTCGATGACCGGATCTTTCTCTAGTTGGAGATAGCTTGTGTTATCCATGAACCTAAAGCATGCGCGGAATCCTTGGATAACCTGCCCTGAGATATACCCGCAACCTGGATAGTCTTGCACCGTAGTGACCAACGCGGCTCTCATAGTGAAATAATCTTGTGCGACGGCGTTGTAAGTATTGGCTCCAGATTCCCATAACGTGGCTAGCTCCTCTTTCAACAGCCGAGATACAGATTGATGTTGGTATCAGGTTTTTTCGGCCCTTGAATTAGCATACTCATTTGTATGTACTTCTTCCTCATGCAGAGCCATGGAGGGAGGTTGTACATCCATACAAATACGGGCCAAGTGTTGTGCGTTCTGCTCTAGCTACCGAGCGGATTGAGTCCATCGGTTCGCACCAAGCCTGATGTTCCTCGAATCTCCACCGAATTACGAATTCGAGGTCCAATGCTTTCCAGCTGCTAGCATCGAAGGGTGCGTCGGCAGCTCATCCTTTTGGGTCATCATCATCTCTGGCTTCTTCCTTTCCGCATGCCATCGCATGAGCTTCGCTCTTAGGGTCCACGAAATAGCGCAGACGAGGAGTGATAGGAAAGTACCATACCACTTTTCGAGGTGCTTTCTTCCCTTTCTTGTATCGACTCACGCCGCATTTGGACATGTGGTTTTCTCCGTCCTCGCCCGATAAATGATGCAATCGTTGATGCATACGTGATATCTAACGTGCGGTAGATCGAGAGGACAGACGATTTTCTTGGCATCCTCGATACTAGTTGGACATGTGTTCCCCTCCGGGAGACGATCGTGCCAGAATGCCATCATATCGTGGAAGCTTGCGTCGCTCAATTTGTGCTTTGCTTTCATCTCCATAGCCTTGAGCGTTACATTCAACCGGGTATCATCGGGCCTGCATCCTTCATACAATGGAGTAACCGCGTATTTCTCAAGTTACGCAAGCTTGGCTTTCTCTCTAGCGGCAACCCTGGCGTTACTCGTCTGCTTGAGAAGCAGCTCTTGCACATAAGGGTCCCGCACCCAGCCTGACGTTGTTCCATCGTTGTCTGCTCCTCCGGCATCTAGATCATCATCATCCCGGTCTGCTTCCGCACCTTCACCATCTCCAGGAGACTCTTCATCATATCGCCCGTTCTCGCCGTGATGATGATCATCGTCATGTTGGCCACCTTCTTCACCGTCTCCATCATCTACGCCATCGCTTATCCAACGAGTGTATCCATCCACGAAACCATGGCGGGCAGTGCGCTGATTCCGGAATGGTCGATCACCCAGTTGAGTTCGCATCTTCTGCACGGACATCTTATATCTGTCTTGTTATTTCGTATCATGTCGGCCATCGCACATTTCAAAAATCTAGCCACAATGCCTTCGCTCATTATGCGGACCATTTTTTCCTGCACGATGTACACGGTACAATTTTGAAGTCTATTAGAACCACATAATGAATGCATGCATGCAATGGTCGATAGAAAATTTCGGCATGACCTATCCTAAAATTAGGACCTTTGCGAAATGCCAAAGTCTTGCCAAAATGGAAATGAATCAACATTTTGGCAAAACAAATGGCAACTTGTTCACATACAAACACAAGAGAGAGAGAGACCGATCCATACACACATGAACATATCATTATCCTCTCCATACACACATGCATGAGCATCATCGATACTCTCCATATACACACACATATGACCATCGATCCTCTCCACATACACACATCATGAGCATCGATCATCTACATACATATGAGCACATCATCCATATACACATGAACACATCCTTACATGGACAACTTACCGAGATGAGAGACCGATCGATCGCGAGAAAGATGGAAAGGAGAGGTGCGCGCGTCGACCAGAGACGGATAGATGAGAGACCGGAGACCTCCTCTATTACTTATGTAACATCCAAAGCAAGTTTTACATGCTAAAAATGGTGAATGTGTGGAGAAATTGAGGTGGGAAGGAGAAGATCCCGACTAGATCTAAGGAGGAAGAAGAAGGGGAAAGTGAAGTGTGGGGTGGTGGATGTGTGGGCACACATGTGCACATAAAGTGCTGTCCTAAAAGAATCGACACATCCGTGGCGCTGCAGCCCTAGTGCGCCACAGGGAGTACAAACATCTGTGGCGCACTATGCCACGTGCGCCACAGATGCTCCTACTCCCTGTGGCGCACTAGGCCGAGTGCGCCACAGAAGTTTGTGGCCGTTTCAGAGCAGAGGGGGGCATGCGCTTAGTCGTAGCGCACCAGGCACACGTGCGCCACATATGACCCTAACAACCGTGGCGCATATGACTGTAGTGCGCTACAGATGTTTGGCATGTGGCCAACAGGGCCCTGGCCCACACACATCTGTGGCGCACTATAGTCATGTGCGCCACGGTTGTTCTAGTTACTAGCAGGGCACTGCCCACAGGTGAGCCACGCCTGTTTTAGCCATGGGGCACTTCAACCATGTGAGCCACGGATGTGCTGATTACCTATAGCTGTTTTCCTAGTAGTGATTGATATACAACATATTTGCAATAGTTTAGACTAAGTTTATGACAAATTGAGTTCTAATTAATAGTTAAATTAATCTAGGTGAACTCCCACTCAAAACAATATCCCTCACATTGTTTTAGTGATCACACGAACCAAATCCACCACATCAAAACCGATCATCACGAGAGTTGATGCAGCTTCAATGGCGAACAATCAACATGTTCATCATATCTACTATATGATTCATGCTTTACCTTTCGGTGATCCGTGTTCCGAAACCATATCTGTACATGCTAGGCTCGTCAAGATCAAACCTTTAGCTTCTGCATGAGCAAATCTGGCTTGCTCACGTTGTATACACTTGCAGAATCTAACACACCCGATCATCACGTGGTGCTTCGAAACAACAAGCTTTAGCAATGGTGCTTACTAAGGATGAACACTTTAGAACTTGAAATTTATGTGCATGAGGGATCATCTTATCATGGTACCGTCATTAACTAAGCAATACAAGATGCATAAAGGATTAACATCACATGCAATTCATAATATGTGATATGATATGGCCTTTCTTCTTTGTGCTTCCGATCTCCATCTTCAAGCACGAACATGATCTCCATCATCACCGGCATTGCATCAAGGTCAATGACGCTGCTCCATGATTGTCGTCCACCAGCTTCAACTATTACAACTACTTTGAATAGACACGCGGGTCTTAACAGAAATTAAAGACAACCATATGGCTCCTGCCGGTTGCCAACTTACAATAAGGAACATTGCATACATCAAATATAATCACAATCATGGCCATATCACATCACAGCACACCCCTGCAAAACAAAGTTAGACGCCTCTAATTTCTTTGCATATTTTACGTGGTTTGGGGCTTTCAATAAGTGTCGATCTAACTTACGAACAAGAACCACAACGTTGATGTTTGAACTATCAAGTGCCCATTGTAAATTGGATCTATACTATAATGTGAGAGAGACACCATAAAGCCACTTATGCAATACAAGTTGCATCTTGAGCGTGGAGCAAGTCTCATGAACGATGTCATGTAAGGTTAGCCCGGGCCGCTTCATCCCATCATACCGCAAGATGCAAAGTACACAAGAAGCAATTGATAATAAAAGCACCACCGCCCACAATGAACATTGTGTTCTACTCGTGCAACAGATCTACATATAGACACGGCTCTAATACCACTGTAGGGTTTCGTAGAATGGAAAACAAAAAAATTCTACCGCATACAAACAAACAAGCCAAGATCTATCTACTAGATTGTAGCAACGAGTCAATAGAATAACTCACCCTCGAAGATTCCAAAGTGTTTAACGTGACCAGATTCTCGTGGGTGATGTAGTCATACTCTTGCCGATCTCAAGATCGTGTAGACGATCCTTCCGGCGCTGCGTTCCGGCAGCGCTCCCGCAGTCGGTCACACGTTCGGTACTCGATGAAGACCTTCCTCTCCCTTGGTGATCTAGGGTGGACTATGAGTGAGGCCTTGGTGATCTAGGGTTTTGAGGCACCAAGGAGAGAGGGCTAGGCCGGTGGCTAGGGAAAGGGGAGGGCCCCAACTCGGCGGCTTGGGAGAAAACCGTAGGGCGGCGACGGCTGCAGGAGGTCCGGCGGCTAGGGTTAGGGTTTTGGTGGGGCAAGGTGTGTATCTAGAGGGGCACCCTTGCCCCTCCTTTTATAGGTGGGAGGGCGCGGCTAAGGGGAAGGGAGTCCTCCCCCAAGTCGGCCTCCTTGTCCGGCAGTGGAGGGAGGAGGACTTTCTTCCCAAGTAGGTTTCCTACTCTCCCTCCACCAAGCAAACTTGCCGTTTAACTTTTCCAATTGGCGTTTGACTTTTCAAACTAGGATTTGATTTATCCCTTTATTTTGCTCAGCGATGACACCTAGTACATGATGCAACCATTCCACATTGTTATGACACATTCATGTACGCTTCCCCTCCGGAGTGCCAGACCATCCAGACCCGTCTAGAACATTCCCAATGAAAACACCGGAATCATTCTCCAACTCCGAAGCAGGACTTTCCTTATATGAACCTTATTCTCCGGACCATTCCGGATCTCCTCGTGATATCCCGGATCCCATCCGATACTCCGAACAACATTCGGTGTCTTACTCATCATTCCATAACTACTCAACAACATCGAATCCTTAAGTGTGTCTCCCTACGGTTCGTGAATTATGCGGACATGATTGAGACACTTCTCCGAACAATAAACAATAGAGGAATCTGGAAATTCATATGGCTCCCACATATTTCTGCGATTACTTTGCGATCGAATGAACCACTTACATACGATACCAATTTTCCTTTATCTCACGATAGTTTACTTATCCGAGGTTTTGATCGTCGGTATCTCTGCATACCTAGTTCAACCTCATTACTGATAAGTACTCGTTTCTCGTTCCCGTGATATGTGATCCCTTGTGAGCAAGTCACATGCTTGCAAGCCAATTGGATGACATTCCACCGAGAGGGCCCAGAGTATATCTATCCATCATATGGATGGACAAATCCCACTCTTGATCCATGTGTCTCAACCCATACTTTCCGAACACTCAATGCCACCTTTATAACCACCCAGTTACGGTGTGGTGTTTGATGTCATCAAAGCATCCTTTCGGTGATGGTGATAAGCATGATCTCATGGTCAAAGGAATTAGGTTACTATGTATCAGAAAGCATATAGCAATTGAACTATTAAAATGACTTGATCTTTATGCTACGCTTATCTATAGGAGTATGTCCATCATACCATTCTCCTCACGATATGATATTGTTGTTAATAACATCTCAATGTTCATGATAGGGAAACCACAATCATTTATTAACCAACAAGCTAGTATTATGAAGAGGCTTTACTAGGGACTCTAATTTAGTTTACAAATCACACAAGTATTAATGTTTCCTTGTTAATACTGTTACAGCATGAACGTAAACATTTATCATAAACACAAAGATATAATAATAACTATATTTATTATTTCCTCGAGGGCATATCTCCAACAGCTGCTACAGCGGTCGAAGACCGCTGCGGTACCATGGTCGGCTCGCTTGCCAAGGCCAAGGAGGTCCTTGGGCGCTTCTACAAGGAGCTCGTCCCCAAGGGCGTGGCCCTCGAAGATGTCGATGCCTTGGTGGAGGCGCTGTCAGCCGAAGCACCTGCGGCGTACAAGTGCAAGCAGAAAGGCATCGGCGTGTCCGTCGGGCTGGCAATGGCCTTGGCGGCTGGAGTGGAGCTGGACCTTCCTCAGGTCACTTCCCGGATGCCGACGGCTCCTGATGGATCCGAGGTAGCCTTCGCCACCTATGCTGCTCGTTGTAAGCGTTTTAGGCCGAAGATGATTGATCTCCTGGCCGAGTACGCGCTAAGGAAGCAGGGGGAAGCCAAGGCGAGGCAGTCCGGCTCCGAGGCTACTCAGGGTGCCGCTTCGTAGGCGTTGTAGTTGTAGGATAGTTTTTGTTTTAGTTTTTGTAACTGTGTTGATGAACAATCCCTGCTCCACGTTGTGGCTTTTTTGCTGTACATAATGAATTTCCGAGTGTTGTCTTCATTTGTCTGCTTGTTCATATCGTTGTCTTCTTCTACTCTAGGATCCTTCGGGTGAGGCTCCCATAGACACTTCGTCTGCAGCGCAGCTGCGGCCATCTTTGGATGGTGCGTCGCAGCTTGTGTTTCTTCGAGACCGCATCCATAGCCTTGAGAGGGAATTGCTCGGAGTGCGTGGCCACGCTGATGTGTGGAAGTCGAAGGCGGAGCGAGGCGCTTCCCGAGAGGAGTTTTTGATGGGGGAGCTGCGTCGTCTGGCCGAACAGCTTGAGTGTGAGTTCTCTGAGCTGATGCTCACTGCTTCGGATGCGCCTGTTGGTCTTGCATCTTACTTTTGCAAGTATTGCAGGTGCTAACCTTGCTCCGAAGGAGGAAAAAGAGTGTGTTGTTGTTCGGCTTAACTGCTTGACCCAGCAGGACATGGAGGTCGGCGGGTTCTTCTGGATGGATCGTGATCGTGCCATGGTTCTTGGGACAATGCAGGATCGTGTCCACCAGGTTCGTCGTGTCAAAGAGTTGGTGCGACATCAGCTTGTTGCGGGGGTGAAGGCCGCGCTTTCCCTTGTGCGTTTGCATCGCCCTGATGTAGATCTGTCTGGTGTAGCGGATGGGCCGCCTCCTCGTCCGGATGGCGGTGAGTGGGATATGCGCCCGCATTATTCGGCTGTAAGGCAGTATGCCGAGCGAATTGTAGATTTGTTTGAGCAGCGTGCGCAGGCTATTCTTCAGAATAGGTAGGTCCTGTAAAAGAGATAGATGTAAAATTTGTATATATTCGACTGGGCGTGTCATGCCCTTTATTATTATAAAGGTTTCTTGTTGTGTAGCATGTGATGCTTTGTTTGCATACGTGTCCTTTTCGTTAGCCTGACGTGGTCAGCTACTCAGGTGTACACGCGCTTTCTTAGTCGACGAAGTCGTGAGGTAGGGGGAGCCCCCGAGTGTGTTGTAATATGTAGTAAGATGCAGGTAATAATCGAAAGATTTTGGGGCGAGACACTTAGCTTTATTCATATCGTAAGGATGAGGTACATTGTTCGGCTGAGTAGCCTTGGCTGAATAGCCTTATTGAAAGTAAAAGAGGGGGGTTCTAAGGGTAGAAGCGTTGCAGCTGTGCGAAGTTCCATGGGTTGGAGTATGCGACTCCAGACTCCACGTGCTTGAGACGATAAACGCCACCTCGGATGACTTCAGTGATGATGTAGGGCCCTTCCCATGGTGACTCGAATTTCTTCGGTCGCTCTTGCTTGAGTCGCAAGACTAGGTCTCCTTCGACGAAGGACCTTAGGCGTAGACGTCGGCTATGGTAGTTGCGGAGACTCTTTTGGTACACCGCTGATCGAGCTGTTGCTATGTCACATGCCTCGTCGAGTGTGTCGACGGCATCTTCGAGTGCGGCCGTCGATTCGGCCATTGTAGGCGACCGTGGGGCCTTGTATGCATCTGGCGGCAGCTTAGGCTCTGTGCACCATGAAGAAAGGCGTGTAGCCGGTTGAGTTGTTTGGCGTTGTGCGCAGGCTCCACAGGACCAAAGGTAGCTCTTGTGTCCAGGCACCCACGAGTCGCTCGAGTGGGCTCATTAGGCGCTTATTGATGCCAACACCGATGAGGCTGTTGGCCTTTTCGACCTGCCCGTTCGTTTGTGGGTGCGCCACAGAGGCGTATGTGATGTTGATTCCGAGGTCTTCACAGAAGTCCTGGAATTCTTTGGATATGAAGTTCGACCCATTGTCGGTGATGGTGTTGTGTGGCACGCCGAACCTGTAGACAATGGATTCAAAGAACTTGACGACAGTTTTTCCCTTTTGGTTAGTGACTGGCATGGCCTCAATCCACTTGGTGAATTTGTTGACTGCGACCAGGAGGTAGACGTGGCCTCCTTTCGAGGACCGTGGCAGTTTGCCGATCATGTCGAGGCCCCATTGGGCGAAGGGCCAGGCCAAGGGTATGGGCCTAAGCTCGGATCTGGGTGCGTGTGGTTTGTCGCCGAACCTTTGGCACCCGTTGCATCTTCAGACGATGTCCTTGGCGTTGTTCATGGCCGTTGGCCAGTAGAATCCGGCTCGTAGAGCTTTGGCGACAAGGGCACGGCTGCCCGCGTGATGGCCGCAAATGCCCTCGTGAATGTCTTGGAGGATGGTTTTGCCGTCGCCGATGGTGACGCACCTTTGGAGTACACCCGAAATGTTCCGCTTGTACAGCTAGCCATTGATTATGGTGAAGGCCTTGGACGGGCGAGATATGCGTCGGGCATCTGTCGGGTTATCAGGCAGTTCGCTGTCTAAAAGGTACCTGGGGTATGGTTGCGTCCAAGTTTCTTCGACTGCCATGACCTGCATCAGGTTGACCATAGCGACCTCTGTGTCGAGCTTTTCGGGTCCTTCCTGTCCTTCGGGTAGCGCAGCCCCCGAGTGCTCTGCCTCTTTGGGTGATCCCTTGTGGAATTTCCGCCCTATGGATGGCACGCAGATCTGTTCGAGGAACACGCCTGGTGGTACTCGTGCGCAGGTGGAGCCGATGTTGGCAAGTCTGTCGGCCTCCTCGTTGCTTTCTCTCCCGATGTGCCGAAGATCGCAGCCGTCGAATTCTCCCTCGAGTGAGTTGTATAGTACGAGATCATGTTTTCGGCGTGTGCGTCGCACTCGTTCATCGTCTACTGGACGACGAGGCTCGAGTCTCCATAGATGATCAGGCGCGTTGCGCCGCAGATCTTTTCCATCCTCATGCCTTGTATGAGGGCTTCGTATTCGGCCTCGTTGTTGGAAGCTCGTAATTTCATCCGAAGGACGTACTTCATCTTGTCGCCCTGCGGGGAGGTCAGTATGACCCCGACTCCTGCTCTAGCGTCGCGTTTGGAGCCGTCGAAGTGCATCGTCCATGACTGTGTCATGTCTGGTGTGTCTGGCAGCTGCAGCTCCATCCAGTGGACGAGGAAGTCCGGGAGGACCTGAGACTTGATCGTGAGTCACTTCTCGTAGACAATGTCTAGAGGTGACAGCTCGATGCCCCACAAGGCGACGCGTCCTGTGGCCTCCGGATAGTTCAGGATGCTGTTCAGGGGTGCCTCGTTGACGACCATCACCTGGTGCTCCTGGAAGTAATGGCTCAGCCGACGAGCCGTCATGAACACGCCGTAGGCGAGTTTCTGGTAGTGAGGGTACCTCTTCTTTTTCGGCGTCAATACCTCGCTAAGGTAGTAGATTGGGCGTTGGACCCCATGGGTCTTGCTTTCTTCAGGCCGCTCGACCACCAGTACGGTGCTCACCACCTGGTGTGTAGCTGCTATGTATAGCAGTAGAGGCTCGCGCTCCTTTGGCGTAACCAAGACAGGCGAGGTAGAGAGCAGCCGCTTTAGATCTTCGAATGCATCGTCCGCCTCAGGCGTCCACTCGAATTTGTCTGCCTTGCGCAGCAGCTGATATAATGGCAGGGCTTTCTCGCCCATGCAGTTGATGAACCTGCTCAATGCCGCGATTCGTCCTGCAAGCTGCTGGACACCCTTAGGGTTCTTCGGCTTCTCCATGGCCATTATGGCCCGGATCTTCTTCGGGTTCGCCTCGATCCCTCGCTAGGAGATGAAGTAGCCTAGCAGCTGACCAGATGGGACGCCGAAGGCGCATTTTTCTGGGTTTAACTTGATCTTGTATCGATCAAGGTTATCGAACGTCTCGTGGAGATCGTCGATGAGTGTCTTGGCCTCCCTTGTTTTGATGACTATGTCATCGACATAGACTTGGATGTTGCGACCGATCTGGTCCTTCAGGCATGCTTGCATGCACCGCTGGTACGTGGCACCTGCGTTCTTTAACCCGAAGGGCATTATGTTGTAGCAGAACACTCCGAACGGCGTGATGAACGCCGTTTTCTCCTGATCTTCGACTTTTAGTCGAATTTGGTTGTAGCCTGAGTAGGCGTCGAGGAAGGAGATATTATCGCATCCTGCAGTCGAATCGATGATCTGGTCGATCCAAGGGAGAGGGAAATGATCCTTCGGGTAGTGCTTGTTCAGCGATGTGAAGTCCACGCACATCCGCGGGATGTCCGTGTCCTTTTTGGGGACCATTACGGTGTTGGCGAGCCACTCGCTCTCCTTGATCTCCCTGATGAAGTTTGCGTCGAGTAGTCTGTTGACTTCGACTCCGATTGCTTTGGCTCGTGGTTCGGACAGTCGTCAGATGGACTTCTTGACAGGCTTGGCGTCTAGAAAGACGTTGAGTGCGTGCTCGGCGAATTCCCTGGGAACTCCTGGCATGTCCGCATGACACCAGGTGAAGATTTCCCAGCGCTCACGGAGGAATTCGACGAGCGCGCTTTTCTATGCGGGGCTGAGATCGTTGGAGATCAGCGCCGTCTTGGAGGCATCCGTCGGGTGGACCTGCACCTTCTTTGTGTTGACAGTGGAGTCGAAGGACATATCTGGTGCGTTCTGTCGTGCGACTGGGGGTGCCGCATTGTCCGTCACCTCGCGGAGCCTTACGAGATCCTCTTGCACGCCGAATGACTAGGAGATTATGAAGAAGGCCCTGTCGCAGTGGTCCGATTGGGTGAAGCTACCGTGGATCGTGATGACGCCCTTGGGTCCTGGCATCTTGAGCAGCAGATACGCGTAGTGCGGTACTGCCAGGAACCTTGCGAATGATACACGGCCGAGAATGGCGTGGTATTGTGATGGCCAGTCTACCACTTCCAACTCGAGTCGCTCGCATCGGAAGTTGTCCGGCTTGCCGAAGATGACGTCGAGCCATATCTTTCCCAGGGGGAATATTCCCTTTCCTGGGACGATGCCATGGAACGTTGTGTCTGACTGTTCCAGGCTGCATAGCGGGATCCGCATTGCTTCTAGGGTGCTGGCGAACATCAGGTTGATGCTGCTGCCATCGTCCATGAAGACGTGGCTCATCTCGAACCCTCCGATCTGTGCCTCAAGCACCTGGGCAGCATGACCTGTGCGAGGGACCTGGCAAGGGTGATCCGAACGGCTGAACATAATGCAGGACTCCGATCCACTGAGGTACTCAGGGATGGCGGGTGGAGCTGTCACAGCCAGGTTGATCTGGCGGGTGATTTTCTTCTGCACCCTATTCGTTGGGTGCCCTTTTTGGATCATCAACGCTCCTTTTGGCGGGGGATACCCGTGCCTACCGTTATTCTGGGCGGGTGCGATGGGGTGGTTCGGGCCTCCTACAGGTGGCGGTGGAGGAGCTCCATGCGCAATCTCGCCTGGTGCGGGTGCGTTCCCGAATCCAGGGTTTTGGGGCTTGCTGCCTCATCTGAGCCATGCTTTCGCTGAGTTTCTGGAACTCGCGATAGTCGTTGAGCATGTGGCTGTCCTTCTTCTTGCCATCCTGCTTGTCGATGTAGAAGTGGATGGTGCATGGACCCGAAAGTTTTTCGTATGCTGAGGGTCCGTCGTCGCGATCACGGCGTTGCCACGACTGTGCCGGACGTCTTCCATCACGGAAATTGATTCCGCTGTATCCGCCACTGTTGCAGTTGCCGTCGTTGCGGCGGTCGTCGTAGCCAGCCGCGACCATGTCGGGTCCATCGCGATCGTCGTAGACGCGCGATCTTCTCTTGCTACGGTGCTCACGTCGCCGGCCATAGTCATCTTCCTCCGGCCCACCTATTGGCGATGTCCATGAGGTGGTCAAGTGTCTTGGGCTTGACGCGCCCGAGCTCTTCCTTGAAGTCCTGGCGTTTAACGTCGTCCATGAAGGCGTCGATAGCTCTCTCCTCGGAGATATGTGCCGCGGAGTTCTTGGTGTTGGACTAGCATAGTATGTACGAGCGAATGGATTCGCCCGTTCGTTGGGTGCAGACCCGCAGCTCTTCGATCGAGTCGGGCCTCTTGCTGGTGCCCTTGAAGTTTCAGACGAAACTGTACGCCAGCTCCTCCCAGCTTCGGATGGATCCCGAGGATAGGCTGCTGAGCCAGATCCGGGTTGCGCCCCTCAGCTGCAATTGAAGGCATTGTATGGCGGTTTCCTTGTTTCCGCCATGTAGCTTGACGGATGACAGGTGGTCGCTAAGCCACGCCCTAGGGTCTTGTGTGCCGTCGAACTTCAGAGTGTCCGAAGGAAGCTTGAATTTTCACGGCATCCGCGTCCGTCGGACGGATCTGCTGAAGCATCGGGCTCCGCAGAGTTCTCCTTTGTCGTCATCTTCTTCAGATTCAGACGAGCATACGCGCTTAGCGCGCGCTTTGTCAATCTTGCGCTGCGTTAGCTCGTTTCGAGCGTCGTAGTCGCGGCTGCGACGGCGCGAGCTCTTATGCCTTCGAGGAAGGTCGTGCTCTTCGTCCTCGGATGAGGGTGTGGGGCTACGGTTGAACCTGACCGCGACCTTCTTCTTTGGCTCCGTAGGAGCTTCTCCGTGGAGCGTGGCTCCAACGCGTCCGAGTCCGGTGAGCGCGGACTTGTGCATGGCCCTTTTCGGGTCCCCCTCCGGAGGATGGGGCCGAGTCTGTGATGGCTGCCATGATCGCAGCTTGCGCCGTCTTCGGGATGACGTTGCCGTCGGCATCCATCTCCATGAAGGACGCGTTGAGGGATCTGGTCACCTCGCGGCGTGCCTTGGGATCCATGTTCTCTGTACGAGAACGGTGCTTGTTGCCCTGGTTTCCATGCGAGCTGGAGCCAATGCCCATGGCGGAGAGCGCAGCTCGCCGTGCACTGGACTCCGAGGCTGCTTGCTTGCGCTTGTCGAGCACCTCTTGCATCCGTACTTGTTTCTTGTGCTCCTCGACAAGGAGCATGTGGTATGCCATCAGCAGGTCCCGTGAGGCGTCTGCTGGCAGGATCTTGTTGCCTGCTACGACTTCGCGTGCTTGAGCCCATACTTCCTCGCCGAGGTGGATGACCCCGTTGTTGTTTTCCCTGTTGGGTGGGGGGGCTGACTTCTTCTGTTCTCGCTGTTTCTACCCTGCGGGTTGGATGGCGGATTGTGTTCCTGGTCTTGGATGACCGCGGCGCACTGGTAGCGCTTGTAGATCGGATCGCTGATGCCGCAGCTTTCGGATTCGGAATCGTAGGTCCCTTCATCCGACGGTGGATCGCACAGATCTGAGTTGCAGCTGCTGTTGTCATAAGACTCGTCTGTTGATGATGATGTGTGTAGCACGGGGTGTGGAGCCCATGAAGCAGACCTGATCTACGGCAGGGGCACCCGCTCCGGGAGGCGGAGAGCGCCGATCTGCCCCACCTGGAAGTAGAAGCTCCCGAACAGGATCTCGAGTCTGTCGCCAACGGGCTCGAAGTCCTTCAGGGTGGCCGGTGAGTGGGCGTTGAAGTCGAAGGCGCCGAAGAGGAGATGACTCTCCGTTGCCGCAGAATTGTAGATCGCTTTGGTTGGGACCGTCCCGATTGCACAATCAGCGCCCCCACTTCCCAGAGACGGCGCCAATTGACGAGGTTTAATCTCGTCAATGCCCATTGTTATGGACTTGAGTTTTGGAGAAGGTGGGGATGCTGGAGATCGCGGAAAGGTTAGCAAACAAGCAACACGGGGACACGAGGTTTACCCAGGTTTAGGCCCCCGGAGGGAAAACCCTACTCCTGCTTGTCTGCTCTGATTATGGTGGAACCGAAGGTTCTGAGTGCTTGATGTCTGGCATGGGGGTGTGTATACGAGAGGTTATGAGAGAGCCTCCTCGTCGTGCCCTCTGGCCTTTATATAGAGGCAGGCAGGTCCCAGGCACAGATCGATTCGGTTACAGGTTTTAGGGTTTAGCCCTTTGAATTTTCTATCTACTCTAGTCTTGCTCTCCAAGGATCCAAAGGCGTCATGGGCCTTGGCCACCCGAAAGTCTTCATGGGCCGGCATGTATTTGCTGTGGGCCTTCCTTGGGTTGGACTAGGTATGCTGAGATCGTGTACCCGCGGGGTATAACCATGTCAAGACTTGGAAAAGCAGTACCCCATTAAGCTGAATTATACTATAGTGTGGAAGGCAAATCAAAGGGCAATGAAAGAACTATATGGTGATTGGGCAAATACCTTTCGAATGCTTTATAAATTCAAAGCAGAAGTAGAGAAGAGGTCACCTAGAAGTGTTGTGGAGATAGATACCGAGGTAACAGCTGATGGGAAAGTCTTCTTCTCTAAATTCTTCATGGCTTTAAAGCCTTGCATCGATGGCTTCAAAGCAGGTTGCCGTCCATATTTGAGTATAGACTCATCTTTCTTGACTGGAAAGTGGAATGGTCAACTAGCAGCATGCAATGCTTTAGATGGACACAATTGGATGTTCCCTGTAGCTATTGGCATGTTTCAGTCTGAGACAGAGGCATCATGGACATGGTTCATGATGCAGTTGAAAAGATGCATAGGGCCAGTCTCTCCATTGGCAGTGCACATAGATGCATGTAAAGGTTTAGAAAATGTAGTGAAGATTGTTTTCCCTCATGCTGAGCAGAGGGAGTGCTTCGGCCATATGTGGATGAATTTGATCAAAAAATTCAGAGGAGATGATTTTGTACGCATGTGGCCAGCAGCAAGATCTTACACCATACATACACATTCATATCACCTTGAGAAGATTAAGGCGGCATGCTCTGAGGAGGATAGGGTCAAGTTTTGTACATGGTTGGAAACCTACCATTCTCTTTTATGGTACATGTCAGGTTTTAACACTGCCATCAAATGTGATCATATCAACAATAATTTGGCAAAAAGTTTCAACAACAAAGTGAAGGAGTTAAAAGACTTGCTTGTCCATGACATGGTTGACCAGATCAGGATCATGATCATGAGGTTGTGGGAATTGAGAAGAAGGCTTGGTGATGTTCTTCAAGGAGATAAGCTTCCTGATGTTGTGCAGCAGGTGGTCAATAGGAGCAGAAATCTTGCACATTTGCATGTTGAGAAATCCTCATTGTGGGGTGCTGAAGTCAGAGATACAAAGACTAAAAGGAGGCATGTCGTTGACACTCAATTGCATGAATGCACATGCCTTGAGTGGCAACACACTGGGAAGCCTTGTGAGCATGCCATACTTTTCTTGGCCTCCAAACACAAGCTAAATATGCACCCATATTTGCATGAGTATTATTCTGTAGCAAAATTCAAGGCTGCATATGGAACACCAATTCTAGAACTTACAGATCAGTCTCAGTGGCCTGAAGTGGACATTCAGTTCTCCTTATGTCCTCCTTTGATGAAAAGAAAGGCTGGCAGGCCCAAGCAGAGTAGATTCAAGGCTTGGTTTGAGAAAGGTGGGAGCAGCAAGAAGGGAAAGAAAGATGAAAAGAAAGATGCCAAGCCAAAAAGGGCCCAAAAAGGTAACACGAATAGATACAAACTCTGTGAAAAATTGGACACCGAGCTGGCTCTACCAAGTGCAGATACACTGCTGAAAAGCCAAAGTATGTTCATCCAAAATCTATCCCATTTCTTGTTGATGATTTTTCTCCCCAGCTAACTTTCTTGTTTTTAGGAGGAAGCGTGGAGAAAAAGGCCCACCTCTTGTTGTTGACAGATGCTGGCCAGTGAAAAGGGAAAGAATAAATGGCTAAAGAAACAAGAGAACTAACCAGATCATGTTTGGTGTTGCTGAGGTGCAATCTAAACTTGTTTTGGAGGATGATGTGCAAACTGTTGAGGCTTTAGGGCACACCGTTTCTGATTTGGAAGCTCTGATGCAAAATGAGGAAAAAAATGAGCCTGTTGTTGAGGCTCTGGTGCAAAATGAGACTGTTGTTGAGGCTTTGGTGCAAAATGAGCCTGTTGTTGAGACTCTGGTGCAAAATGAGCATGTTGTTGAGGCTCTGGTGCAAATGAGCATGTTGTTGAGGATCTGGTGCAAACTGACCATGTTGATGAGGCTCTGGTGCAAACTGACCATGTTGATGAGGCTCTGGTGCCAGATTGTGTTGTTGAGGAGGTGCAGGAGGTGAAGGAGACTCTTGGACGTGCTGTGGGGAGGCCAGATGGTAATGATAAGAAAAATAAGAGCATAAACTTGTTGTGTGGTGTGAAACTTGTGAAGGAGAAGAAAACAAGCGGTAAGAAGAGCCAAAAGAAATAGACTTTGAATTTGGCACTTGTTGTTGTTGTAAACATTTGTTATTGTAATAATTTGGCACTTGTTGTTTTAAACATTTGTTATTATAATAATTTGGCACTTGTTGTTGATAATTTGGCCAAAATTCAAATATGATGGTAAATTTGAATTTCAACAAATGTAGCTATGTGTACTTTTCTATGTTGGTATGAGCTTCCAACGTTTTTTTCATATGTAGAGTACAACTCATCCTCACCCTGATCCCTTTTGTGAAGTACAACTCACCCTCACCCAAAATGTGGTGGAAATGGGCTCCAAAGCTAGGGTAAACCACCCCATTTCTAAGCAAGTTTTTTTCGACCATTTCTAAAACCAAGTTTGATATTTTCCTCACAACTATGTCATATAACATGACACCATGCGAAGGTTTTGTATTTTTTTGACTTTTTTTTGAATTAGTTATACACATTTGAATGTCTGGTCAAACTTTTTAAAGGGTTTTCATAAATATTCTTAGCTAGGGGCTGAGGCTCACAAAACTAGCATTGGATCTCTGATGAAATAGCATGTTGTGAACCTAAAAATACAAAAAAATCATCAGCATTAAATCATGTACCTGTAGTTCATATCTTACCCACTTCCAGCTGATTCGGTAGGATTTGTCTTTTTCACCAGGGATGGAATAAAAGGTTTGAGATACTCAAGTTGGGAAATTTTACATTCTAGGTGGTCTAGTATTTTTGAAAAATAAGATGTTACCATTTTAAAACTTTAGTTTGGTGGTTGCATCACAAATCCCCCCTCTTTCGGCACTCAGAAAATAGAAAATGGATTTTCTGTGCGTCGAAAGGAAAACTTTGTACTACAACATTGTTAGTCATCCCATTATACACATGCATGACCAATATGGGCACATTATCATAAACATGCCTTGATTCTAGCCATATCATTGGTCATTTGACCCGAAAGCCAGAAAACCTCGGAGGAGATAGGTCATTTTGTGAAGGGTTTTTTGAAATATGATCAATAGACCAAGTTTTATATTTTTCCTCACAAATATGTCACATAACATGACACCATGCGGAGGTTTTATATTTTTGTGATTTTTGTTTGAATTAGTTATGCATATTTGAATGTCTGGTCAAACTTGTTGAAGGGTTTTCATAAATATTCTTAGCTAGAGGCTGAGGCTCACAAAACTAGCAGTGGATCTCTGATGAAATAGTATGTTGTGAACCTAAAAATGATTTTTACAAAAAATCATCTGCATGAAATCATGTACCTGTAGTTCATATCTTACCCACTTCCAACCGATTCGGCAGGATTTGTCTTTTTCACCAGGGATGGAATAAAAGGTTTGAGATACTCAAGTTGGGAAATTGTACATACTAGGTGGTCTAGTATTTTTTAAAAATAGGATGTTACCATTTTGAAACTTCAATTTGGTGGTTGCTTCACAAATCCCCCCTCTTTCGGCACTCAGAAAATAGAAAATGGATTTTTTGTGCGTCCAAAAGGAAAACTTTTTACTACAACATTGTTAGTCATCCCATTATATACATGCATGCCCAATATGGGAACATTATCACAAACTATGTCTTGATTCTAGCCATATCATTGGTCATTTGACCCGAAAGCCAGAAAACCTCGGAGGAGATAGGTCATTTTGTGAATGGTTTTTTGAAATATGATCAATTGACCAAGTTTTATATTTTTCTCACAACTATGTCACATAACATGACACCATGTGAAGGTTTTGTATTTTTTTGATTTTTTTGAATTAGTTATGCACATTTGAATGTCTGGTCAAACTTGTGAAAACCCAGTTGACTGCATCCTAAACCCAGCTAACCCTAAGGCCGAACGAGGAACGTAGATCTAACCCTAGCGCGACACTGTGGCCGTCTGATTGCGTCTTCTAGAAGGAATCCGCGGGTGGCTCTGGGCGATCCGTGTAAGGGCTTGTTCTGCAACATGATTGGTTGGCGTCTCTTAGAAGGATTTCGCGGCTAACTCTTGGCGATCCGTGGGATGGATGATTCTGGAATCTGATTGGCTCGCATAGTTTTTCCATGAAAAGATAAGGTACAGCGTGGCACACTCCATTGACCGTTGGACCGTGCGTGGCATGCGAGGGCGCTGGGTGGGGCGGGCTGCACCATGCATGCATGCCATGCAGCTGCCTTTCGCGTTGCAGTCTAGCTATTTTGCGTGCAGCCAACCGACGAAGCAGCGCTACAACGTATTTACTCCCTTCGTCGCATTAAATAAGTGTACGTCTAACAACTTTTTTCAATCAAACTTACTCCCCTCCGGTTCATGCGCCATAAAAAAAGTCAATATTTATAAACTTTGACTATATAAAAAAATATCAAAATCTAAAATATGTAATAAATATAAGTTACAGCGTGGCACACTTCATTGACCGTTGGACCGAGCGTTGCATGCGAGGGCGCTGGGCGGGGCGGGCTGCACCATGCATGCAGCTGCCTTTAGCGTCGTAGTCTAGCTATTTTGCATGCAACCAGCAGCGCTGCAGCGTATTTACTTCCTCCGTCGCATTAAATAAGTGTACCTCTAACAACTTTTTTCAGTCAAACTTACTCCCCTCCGGTTCATGCGCCATAGAAAAGGTCAATATTTATAAACTTTGACTACATGTGTAAAAATGAACGAATTTTCTGCATGTCGTGTGACAACTACCTTGGTCCTAGATTCCTGCATTTATTACCGAGTAAATCAAGGCCAAATTCTATTTTCTTTTTTTGTTCACTGCCAATGAACAACTATCTTGGACGTTTTTTCTCTCTTTCCCATTAATGCATGCATGCATGCATGCATGGAAGGGGGTGATGGTGCAGGGGTCACGTCGCATCCTAGCAATTTTTTTGCACTGACCACATTAATCACGCACACGGCTACGCCCGCTGCCTACACGCAACGCAGCGCACGCGGCTGCGCCAACGCAGGATTTCCATGCCGCCCTTCACGCTGAGCCCTCAATAAATAGGCAAAACCCCTTTGCCTCCTCATCTCATCTTGCCCCTCATCTTGAACCTCGAGCCCGGCCCTTTGCCTCCTCCCAGCCCCAAAAAACACTCTGGTGACCATGGCGACCTCCCCCCGCTTCCCTTCGGAATCTGAGGTCAGCGACGAGGACAACCACCCGAACCACGAGCAGGTCTGGGAGCAGAAGGCGCCCACGCGCCCAAGGCGTGGCAACAAGGGAGGCGCGACGCAAAGCCCCGCTCTGCCCCTGGGCCGAAGACCAGTTCGTCCACAACCCCCTCCCCAGCATCGGCGGCAACCTCCCCGACGACGGCCCCTCCGATGAGTATTGGAAGGCGGCGGAGAAGCAGGAGGCGAAGGAGCTGGCTGCTTACGCCAAGTGGGAGGAGAAGAAGGCCGCACGTGCCTTGAAGAAAAGGCGGAAACGGGGGGAGGAGGACCAACGGGAGGCCAATCGTTGGGCCTTCCAGGAGGAGCAGCGGCGGCGGGAGCAACGGGAGAGGGCGGCGGCTTGGAATGCTGCTACGGCGGCTTGGAGGGCGGCGGCCCCGGCACCGCCGCCACCGCCGCCACCGCCGATGGAGTAGGGTAGCCTCCCGGCGGCGAGGTTGACCGACAGCCGGGCTAAACTCACGTAGTAGCTAGGGTTAGGGTTTAGCCCAGGGTTTAGGCGCCGGGCCCTTAGGATTAGTTTCCCTTAGGGTCAATATTGTACCCTTTGTCTTATTGTAATGTTATCTAATATATTATCTATCCCTTGTTTTACTTGTGCAATATTTATAATCTGTTATCACTCGACTTGTGTTTTATTGTATTGTCATTTGTCAAAACACCCAAAACAACAAGTGCATAAAACAAAAGACACAAAAAAAAGTTCTCATATAATAGTCGTGCAATATTTATAAAATGAGTGAAATTAGAAAAGCTCAAAAGGAAGAATAATTTAACGTTATGATGGTTGATTATTTTCAAACAACACATGCAACACATGGTTCATTTTCAAACAACACATTTACATATTTACATAAGTTAAAGGAGCGCCCAAGTTAAAGTGGTCGGCTTGTTAGTTAAATGGATGCCCTTGGCCTTCATTTATATATTTACTTTCGCAAAAAATAAAAGATTGCGACCTGAGCACGAGTATCTGTAGATCCACACGTCCCTAGTTAGATCGTAACTTGAGTACTATTTTTTGCTCAATCTACAAGTAGTTACTATTGGGCCTCGATACGACCATTTTGGCCTGGCTAAGTTCTATTTGGGCCTGACCTTTTTCAATCACTCCTCGTCAATTTTTTTTTAACTTTTCAATCCCTCCCCCTCTCCTGCACACTGATGAAACTGAAGGAACACTGACGAAACTAAAAGAACACTGCTTTTGAAAACAGAGGAGCTCAAAATTTGCCCGAATTTGTGTTGCATTTTATTCAAGCCAAAGACATAGACCATTACTCGAACAAAGCATCACTCGAACACTGACTGCGCTGTCTAATGACTAATGATCAAGAGATAAACTAATTCGAGAGAAATTACACAAAAATAAAAAAACGGCCATCAGATTGTCCTGCTTCTTCAATTCAATGATTTGCCTTAGCTGCTTGTTCATCTTATTCAGCTCGGTCTTCACTTCCGTATCCACCGTAGTACCAGCGGAAATGGGGTTGCCAGATCCCCCCAATTGCTCCACCATGGACGGGTTTTCGATCTCCCGGGATGCTACCTCCACCCCAATTCTCTCGATTGACTCATCAAGGCACTCAAAATGCCCACATTTTGGCAGTTCGTGAAATCGCAGAGATTAACCCTAAATCCCAAATTCGATGAAATTCATGAAATTTTGAAAGAAAAGCGAGAAATTGGCGCTCGGAACACTCAGATCTCACATTTCCCGTCTCGGGCTTGCTCTCACATTTCACAAATTCCCGGCCAATGTTGTCGTTCTTGTCGGTGGATGTGACAAGCCGCTTCAGGGGCGCGGTACAGGGGCAATCGGGGCACCTCCTCATCGGCACCGCACCATACCTAGGCCATGAGCGGAGGGAGGCTGAAGTAGAGCTCGACATCCCTCGCCGGCATTGCCGCACTTGCTCACCGAAGAAGAAAACTTAAGGGGATGAGATGCTGGAACGATGGCGGGAGTGCTCGGGTGCAGGGACGGATCGGGCCAATGACTCTCTTCAACCACAGTGTGGGTCCCACGATATGAGGTGGACAGCAGGTGAGTTCTGCCGTGACGTGGAGAGGCTGTGGGTCCTACTCTGCTCAGCTGATTCGAATTCGTTGACAGTCTCGTGAGGTTAAGTGGAACTGTCGCACGGGAGCTATTTGCCGCTTCAGAAGTGTCGCATGCGAGCTATTCTTTGCAACGATGTCGTGTTCCTTTCAATTCCACGTAAAGACGTCGCATGAGAGCTATAAACCCTCTCATTTCTCGCCGATACTCAGTTATCTATGCCTATTTTCCTTCTCGTTAACAGAAATAGAAACAACCATTTTTGCCGGTGTATTTACAAAACATGGGCATCCTACAAAAGATGCACATCCAAAGTGGTGGGTAAAAGCCCGAAGACGGGTGAAGAATCTAAGTTTGTTGAGTGTAAGTACACAATAGACCATCAGACGTAATTTAATTATTTTCTATGGCAATAACATTTGATTAACCTACCGGGATGTTAGTTCAATTTAACATGATGTGATTTTCAGTAACATTATTGTTCTTCACGGCTGTGATCTTTCTAGGGTAAAGCCTACATGTAGTATAGTTTCATGTCCGGCGTAAAATTCTACCTGCTATCTATAGTTTAATTTAACTTTGTAACAAAGGCTCTCAGCTTAGATGGATGTTCCTTTTAATTTTCACCTAGAATATATATGAATCCAAATGAATCCGTGTTTTCTGCAATAGGATGTAGCAATCATTCTGTTACCTTTTTATATTTTTTATGCAATCCTTTTTACTCTGAATAGCAACTTTTAGGATGTAGCATGGCCACCGGGTCTCATCAGTCACATTCTCGTTAGAACCGCGTCAAAACCAGACTAGTGATATTTGCAACCTCTTGCCCCAAATTCGATGCTTTTAAACAAAAATTGGTGGTCTTTTGAAACCCTAGCCCCAATTGTGGTGGTTTTTTGTAATTTTCATTGTTAACGGCCGTCCACGCCCGTCCGTCCAAATGTGTCACGTCGGTGTGACGTTCGGACAAAACCAGTCAGATTCATCGTTAGACCAGCGTCAAAGCCAGATCAGTGCTATTTGCAACCCATGCCCCAAATCCGGTGTTTTCTAAAAAGAATTAGTGGTTTTGGTGGTCTTTTAAAACCTAGCCCCAATTGTGATGGTTTTTTGTAATTTTCTAGTATTCACACTGCATGGAAAGCCTCCGATAGACATACTATGATACTAACTACTAGATCGCTCTCCCTCCAAACTCCAAACCCTAACTCTGATTCCCACATGCAGGTTCGGGAAGTTCACATGCAGGTTTATTTTGGAAACAATTTGTGTCATTCAGTACGACATCTTAGTTAAGTTTGTTCACCATAGCATAGCTTACACAAATTTTCGTATCTATAAAAAGATGATTTTGTTTTCTCTCGTTGCAACGCACGGACATTTTTTACTAGTAGGCCCAATGCACGACGCTAGGTTTGTACCGTACGGCGAGAAATCAGATGAAAAAAAGGGGCTGCCTGAGACCAAGGACGTGGGAATGCAGGGATCATCCCGATAGCAAGGGAAGCCTTCGATAGACATAAATGATACTAACTACTAGATCGCTGATCTCCCTCCAAACTCCAAGCCCTAACTCCGATTATTCCCACGTGCACGTACGTTAGGTCGATATAAAAATAATATACTACATAGAAAACAATACTAGTATCGATCGACGATGTCGCCGCTTTGATTCGCAAAAAAAAAAAAAGATGTTGCCGCTTTGGCGCGCCAGCGCCACCACTAGACATAGCAACCTAGCTAGAATTTTTAAGCAAGTTGACCTATATCATGCTTAATTATATCTTCAATTGTAGAAGCAGCAAACATTGCTGGTACGGTTTCATCAAAATATTAGCTTAGATTCTTGCACGTACGTGCTGTTTTTTTTTTTTTGACACAACATATGTGATGGGTTGATAGATTGAAGTAACTATATGGCGGATATTGTATTTGACGGTGAGAGAAGAAGGCATTAGATTCAATACAGTAGAAGATGGTGACGCGGCCAACAAGTATAGCTGATCTCCAACAGTGGTGTCATTCAAGAGATGTGTCCGCATCCAACCACCGACAGACTTCATGTGTTCATCTGTAATCCATGATTCAGGCTTCCCCGGGTTTTTGGAGCGTACAATATTCTTGTGTTCCTCCATATACGGAGCTGCCAAGGTGGAATTATGTAGAACTGTGTAGTGTGCTTTAGTGAAAGAATCCCCGTCCCTACATATCAGTGCTTTCTTTCCCAGCGTGCCTTTTCCACTTAGTCTTCCCTCATGCCGCGAGTCAGAAACACCAATCGGCTTAAGGTCAGGAATAAAGTCAACACAAAACTCAATGACCTCCTCTGTTCCATATCCCTTGGAGATGCTTCCTTCTGGTCTAGCACGGTTATGAACATATTTCTTTAAGACTCCCATGAACCTCTCAAAGGGGAACATATTGTGCAGAAATACCGGACCGAGAATGGCAATCTCTTCCACTAGATGAACCAGGAGATGCGTCATAATATTGAAGAAGGATGGTGGGAACACCAATTCAAAACTAACAAGACATTGTACCACATCCTTCTGTAACCTTGGCAGAATATCTGGATTGATTACCTTCTGAGATATTGCATTGAGGAATGCACACAGCTTCACAATGGGTACTCGAACATTTTCTGGTAGAAGCCCCCTCAATGCAATCGGAAGCAACTGCGTCATAATCACGTGACAGTCATGAGACTTCAGGTTTTGGAACTTTTTCTCTGCCATATTTATTATCCCCTTTATATTAGATGAGAAGCCCGACGGCACCTTGATACTGTAAAGGACTTCAAAAAAGATTTCCTTCTCTGCTTTGGTAAGAGCATAGCTGGCACGACTTAAGTGACGCCCTTTATCCGTCTTGTTATCTGTATGCATGTTCTTTGGGTCTTTCATAATTTGTTGGTCCTCCCGTGCTTCAGGTGTATCTTTTGTCTTCCCATACACGCCTAGGAATCCTAGCAGGTTCACGCAGAGATTCTTCGTCACGTGCATCACGTCGATTGAAGAGCGGACACGCAGGACTTTCCAATATGGCAGCTCCCAAAATATAGATTTCTTCTTCCACATGGGTGCGTGTCCTGTAGCGACGTCGTTCGGAACTGATTGACCGCCGGGACCCTTTCCAAAGATTACTTCTATGTCCTTGACCATACCAAATACATCATCACCAGCTGGGAGTTCAGGCTTCTTCCGGTGATCTGCCTCACCTTTGAAATGCTTGCCTTTCTTTCTTACGGGATGATTGGTCGGAAGAAATCGTCGATTCGCTAGGTACACAACCTTCTTGCATTTATGCAAATATGTACCTTCGGTCTTATCTAAACAGTGGGTGCATGCCTTATATCCTTTGTTTGTCTGTCCTGAAAGGTTACTAAGAGCAGGCCAATCATTGATGGTTACGAATAACAACCCTCGTAGATTAAATGGCTCCTGTTTGTTCTCATCCCACGCACGTACACCTGGTTTGCCCCACAACTGTAAGAGTTCTTCAACTAATGGCCTAAGGTACACATCAATGTCGTTGCCCGGTTGCTTCGGGCCTTGGATGAGCACTGGCATCATAATGAACTTACGCTTCATGCACAACCAAGGAGGCAGGTTGTAGATACATAGAGTCACGGGCCAGGTGCTGTGACTGCAGCTCTGCTCCCCAAAAGGATTCATGCCATCCGTACTTAGACCAAACCATAAGTTCCTTGCGTCACCTGCAAAGTCTGGGAAGTCTCTCTCGATTTTTCTCCACTGTGACCCATCAGCAGGGTGTCTCAACTCCCCGTCTTTCTTACGGTCTTCTTTGTGCCATCGCAACAACCTGGCATGCTCTTTGTTTCTGAACATGCGTTTCAACCTTGGTATTATAGGAGCATACCACATAACCTTAGCAGGAACCCTCTTCCGGAGGGGCTCTCCCTCAACATCACCAGGGTCATCTCGTCTGATCTTATACCGCAACGCGTTGCATACCGGACATTTATCTAAATTCTCATACTCCTTATGCAGTCATTAATGCATGCATGTATCTTTTGCACATCTAATCCCAGAGGACAGAGAGTCTTCTTTGCTTCGTAGGTACTCTCGGGAAGTTCGTTATGTTTTGGAAACTTCGGCTTCATTATTTTCAGCATCTTTTCAAATGAGGAGTCAGTTAGACCACACTCTGCCTTCCATCGCAACAATTCCAAAGGTCGCATCGAGCTTTGTGCTGCCATCTTCACAATTTGGGTACAACAATTTCTTGTGATCTTCTAACATGCCCTCTAACTTCAACTTCTCATTTTACATTTCAGTCTCGCTTTGCATCAGAAATGACCCTACCAAGTTCATCAGCCGGCTCATCTGATGCCCGTTCTTCACCTTTTTCCTCTCCATTGTCTTCCATTGCAGTATCACCGTATTCAGGAAACATATGATGATAGTTGTTATCATCATCTTCTTCTTCACCATCTTCCATCATAACCCCTCTTTCCCGTGCTTGGTCCAGCAATTATAGTTGGGCATGAAACCTTTCATAATCGGTGGCCGAATGATTTTCGAGGAAGAGTACTCCTTGTTGTTCCGACATTGAACACATGGACAACGTATAAATCCATTCTCTTTGTTTGCCGTAGCCACATCGATAAATTTATCCACGCCTTTGATATACCCGGCTACCCGCCGGTCACCGTACATCCATTCCCGACCGTTCATCTGCATCATATAAGTAAGTTTATCAAAAAACAGGACATCATAAATAGTGAAATAACCAATTCACACCGACACATGAATTGTATCAATGACCTAGAAAAGATAAGATTGCTAACCTCGATCGAGGGAAATAAAGAGGAGAAAGCTCAAGTGCGTCTCGAACACCTTCTATATTTTTGTTCTATGAGAAATTCAACGGGATTTTTCACTCAAACATTTCAACAAACACCTTCAATGCATGCATGAAAAAAAACTAGCACACACCCTCACACCTTACACCATTCGAAAAAACAGAGTGGAGGCAGAGGGGGCTGGGGCGTTGCATTTATAGAGGGCAAGGGGTCTTTAGTCCCGGTTGAAGCCAGCAACCGGGACTAAAGGTGCGTGCCACGCCACGTGGCTGCGGCCAAACCTTTAGTCCCGGTTGGTGGCTCCAACCGGGACGCATGCCCCCTTACCAACCGGGACCCATGCCCCCTGGCCCCGTGCCCGCTCCAACCGGGACGCGTGCCAGCATTAGTCCCGGTTGCTGGCGCAACCGGGACTAATGCTCCGAGGGGTCGCGAACGGATAGGCCTTTTTCCACTAGTGGCCTGAGACCAAGGACGTGGGAATGCAGGGATCATCCCGATAGCAAGGGAAGCCTTCGATAGACATAAATGATACTAACTACTAGATCGCTGATCTCCCTCCAAACTCCAAGCCCTAACTCCGATTATTCCCACGTGCACGTACGTTAGGTCGATATAATAATAATATACTACATAGAAAACAATACTAGTATCGATCGACGATGTCGCCGCTTTGATTCGCAAAAAAAAAAAAGATGTTGCCGCTTTGGCGCGCCAGCGCCACCACTAGACATAGCAACCTAGCTAGAATTTTTAAGCATGTTGACCTATATCATGCTTAATTATATCTTCAATTGTAGAAGCAGCAAACATTGCTGGTACGGTTTCATCAAAATATTAGCTTAGATTCTTGCACGTACGTGCTGTTTTTTTTTTTGGACACATATTGTATTTGACGCTGAGAGAAGAAGGCATTAGATTGATGGACCTAGATCGTCCACATAGTAACTATAGCTGGCACAAAACTGTGCATGAGGGGCTTTTATCCCTCCCAGATATTACTATTTGTTCCCCTAAAAAAGATAATACTACTCGCTCCGTTTTAAAATAAATGACTTAAGTTTGTCTAGATTCTCATGTAGTATCTATAAACTCAAACAGGTCTAGATACGATGCGAATTAATCTACCCAAATTCAAGACACACATTTTGAGACAGAGAATATTTGAAATTATATCATCATTATCTGGGCCCATTCTTGCCTAGCTGACCACTATACAATTACAATAGGCCAAACGGACCGCTCGCGTAATCAGTTGACAATTAAGTTGTAGGGTGTCAAAATCCCAGGGAAACAATCCTAGGCAGGGAATTTTCACGTGCGCACGGTACGTGATCCCCTCCCATCTAGGGGTAAACATGCCCATTCCCTGTTGCCATTTGGTAGAAAGGAGAGGGCTTGGGGAGTGAAAGAAGGTTGGACACAAAATTTTCAGGCAAATAGAAAAATACAACACATTTATGAATATAATCGATTTATTTTGACAAATCTATTACATACTAAAAATAATATAAAGGGTTGTTTCGAGGCATTAGGTTGATCCACATCACCTAAATTATTTTAGCAGTTAGATTTAAAATCTACGGCTTTGATTTAATTAAAGATTATCTTTTACGTGCGTCTGTAGTTCCGGTTGACACGTCTCATATATATTTTGATTAGTGTCTTTAGTTTGAGGCCTGGAATCCGATAATTAACTAGACGTGGAAATCAAGGGAACACCTCCCACAAGAATAGCCGAGTCCTTTCCAAAATAAAACCAATAACCAAGTCCGTTTGATAAAAAAGGGTGCACCAGCTAGGTAGCCAGGTTCGTTCATGAAAAAAAAAGCACAATAACTGGCTGAGGCCTTTTTCAAGAAAAAAAAGGGTACGTACACAAAGTCTAGCTAGCTAGGATATTGCACGCTTGAGTGTGAAAACATTTTCTATGATTTAAAATTATAAGTAAATAAAGTAGCAGTGATCAATACGTACTTGAGTGTACAAATATATACAAGTGCATGTTTGCATATATAGAAATAGCCAAAAACATCTCATTATTTTAGATTTGAGTGAAAACAATTAAAATAGATAATCCATCCATCCTAAAAAGGATGTCTTAGACTGCTAAAATTTGAAATGTATCTACACATTAAAATGTGTATAGATTCATTGAAATTTTAAAATTTTGCGACATCGTTTTTATGACAGAGGGGGTACAAATATTATTAAACTCGATTTAATAAAAAAAAATCAACAGATGGCTGCAATATCACATCCTTTGCATATTAATAGGGAAAATACAAACATTTAATTAGCTACACCCTCCGATCCAAATTAATTGACTCAAGTTTTTCTAGATTCGGATTTATCTAGCACTAAAGCATATCTAGATACATCCAAATCTAGACAAAATCCGAGTCAATTAATTTGAATTGAATTGAGTACTTTTTTAGTTTAAGCATCTAGACCATATGGTTAGATCTCGGCACATTAATTTTTTAAAGCACAATCTTACTAGATCAATGTACATATCCTAGAAATTATCGACTCGGTCTACTGTACATTACAATTAGCATTAGACTGGAAACAAGAGATATACTGCAAATTATTATGAAAAATCAAAACACCGGGACGCCAATCCAATAGATTCTACTTTTGATCATAATTATATATACCCATCATAAGTAATATGCCATCACTAAGACTACAAACATGTAGAAATTCTCGCTGAAAGAAAATCATCCAGTTGTTAATATTATATCCTCTTTTATTTGTTACACAAGTATTATTTGTGAAAAAATCATCACTAAAAGGATAAAAACAATAAATCTCTGACTTTTCGTGAGATAGGTATCAACTAACATATCTTGGAACTCTACTAAAAAATTATATTACCAATTCCAATGACTACAGATGCCAAAATAGAAAAGATCTAAAGAGTTACCTTGAGGAGATGAGACTACTTTAGTAAAAGTCCTACAATCGAAAAGTGACTATATAGTATAGTCTTATTTGCCTTTTCATTTAAAAATATACAACATTTTATACTTATGAGAGTAAACATATAAATCCAACATTACCAAGGGTTGGACAAGGTGTCTTTATGGATACATGTTTTATTCCATTGAATTAATAGATATACTTCATCTTTGTTCTCCACGTCACCAATCCATAGACTAATATTTATTTTAAGAGGACCTAACATGTGTATATTTATTTTATTAGATATTGAACCGTTGGATTTTTTTTTATGGTTAGACATCCTAAGAATATTTTTATGCCTTTTTATGATATAGTGAAGTCACAATAAGAGCATAGATCATTCAATCACTCAATAAAATTGAACACTAATTAAGAGGCTCAAACTTTGTTATTGAGTATTTGAGTTACATTGAACCACAAATACAAGAAGAGTGTAGATAAACAATAAACTAAAGATCGAGATAATATGTAGATATTTTAATATATTTAGATAAAAATACTATATAAAATATATGTTATTATAATAAACTTGCAGTCATACTTTTCTAACTTTGACTACCAACATGTAGACATGTTAATGGATATGATGAGAAGAAAAAAATATTGAAGTGGTGCCGATTTCGTATTGATCTTTTTCACAATTATATTCATATACAAAGAAATGTAAAAGTTTCACCAGGAAGAGTTGCTAAAATTCTATATTCACGTCTTGAAGCTGCCTAAGTAGTAATGAGGAAGAAACACAAACCAATGTAACAATTCTGAATGTTTAATTTGACCTAACTATTAATGATGAGAAATTATTTTCTTTTACTTTCTTCAAGAAAAATATCCATATTAACTAAGCTCGCACAGTGATCTAACATCAAAAATAGTTTAACTATTGAGCTAATATTACATAAAAGCAACACACAATCATTAGCCCACAAATTTAATTTGGTTAAATCTATTACTTGCATATGTGATACTTTATTTACCACAACATTTTTATAGTCTCACATCCATACTATAACTCTATTTCTTCAACGCTCTCAATTCATTAAAGATGATGCCCTCGCATTTGCGAGGGCCACCATGCTAGTTTATATTAAATATCAATTTCACATGACCGCAAGTAGTCGAAAAGCTAGAAATCCCAATAAGGTACCACAATATTATGGGACATCTTGTAGCTTTTCTTGCAAAAATAAACACGTCTTTTAGCAAAAAATTGTGCATGTTAATTATCTAAATTTTACCAAAGATAGCACAAATTAAACTGTAGTAGAGAAGTCTCACATGATTAGGCATAAGACATATGCCAACATTCACGACTTGGTCTATTACTCCCATTCAAAACATAAATAGTTTATTAACATGAAATCCAAGAAAAAGATGCATCGGCATGATGATCCGTGTCCTTTCACCGTGCATCGAGAAGCCGGCCTTGGGGATCTCTTCCTCGGCTTCAAGTCGCCTCGCTTTAACTCCTTCGCCAATTAATGGTCTTCTCTTCTGCAAGTATGTACCGAGCATCTACGAGCCCCAAAATTTGTCCTTACTTTGTTAGCGTCCGCTCTACGTCAACGGGCACCCTTCAAAATGTGTCCAACAATATATTTTATAAAATACAAGTAAGACAAAAAGAGATTAAACACATTTAATACCCCAGCCGTCTCAAACTAGTAGTTGTCAAAATTTTGTGGATGTATCTATATACTAAATACTCCATCCGTTTCGGTTTACAAGTCATGCACATAGTTCTATGTTGCCAAATTGAGCAACTTAGTATGATGTATATATTACAAAAAATATATCACCGGAAACTTTAGACTTTGTATTTTCCAATGATATAATTTTTATATTATATAATTTAAATTATATAGGTCAAATTGATAACCTAGATATACGCGTAGGACTTGTAAACCGAAACGAAGGGAGTAGTGTCTAGATTCATGATAAATCTGTGACATCTATTTTGAGACAAAAAAAAATATTAGTATATTAGTTTAAACAATAATCATACAAATATCTGCATTAAATGATAAACAAGATAAAACTTGATTTAAACTATATAATACTCTCTGCTTTTAAAATACATGAGATGGTTTAGCTTTTGTGAAACAAATATATTTAGACATGTTTTAGTGTGTAGGTTCGGAGCGAAGCACGTACTAAACACATCTAAATACATCCATTCGTGTGACACAAGATAAAACATCATCTTATATTATGAAATAGAGGGAGTACTATAAAATTAAACTTGATCTAGTTCTAGTCTATTAAGATGAGACGCGGATGATCATCGGCTCCGGTGCCGACATGCCTTGGGGACGCGCTGGTATGCCGACCGGCGGCATGCGCTTCTCCGGTGGACTATGCATGGTAGTAGTGCTCTTCGTTGCGCCGGCCGCTTTGTCAAAGGTGAATGAGTTGGCGGATTCTCAGAGCCTGGAACCATGTTGGGGGGTGACTCGGCCGCTGCAAAGAACACCCGATCCCACTCTGTTGAGTTCCCATTGTATGTAGTGGGGGATCAGTGAGCTCATCCATCGATATCGGCAGGAGGAGCCTCTCTGGTGTTGGGCGATGGCATTAATTATTTTAGTTCTATACTAGTACCACTGCTTGTGTGGCATCTTTTTTTTTTTTGATATGGCTTGTGTGGCATCTTGACGTCGCTTACGTGGCGCTTTTCGCACCTTTAAGATGGGGTCTGGTATGACAGAGGTGCTTCTTCAATCCAGGCGTAGTCCACTATCAACAACAGCGTGTTTCCTTATATTTCTCGTCACACATGGTTTATGTAGTTCACGTGTGTGAGGTGTTGATACTTCACAAATCATTACTAGTTTTTGTGACACGGTCCAAATATCCATCTCCCAACCTTCGGTCTACGCGGTCTGGCAAACCGTGTGGATCGCTTATTTTAGCCGTGTGTGATTGGATAATTTGTACTTAGTGTTTGGTGCCAAGTGTATATGTGTTTAAAAAGAGTGTGTGTACACGTCAGCCCGAGTTTTATATTACTCCATCTCAAAATAGATGTCATAGAATTGTCAAAATTTAGATGAATCTATATATTATTTATATTTAATATATATAGATTCATTCAAACTTTGCAAACATGAGACATCTATTTTAAGACCGATGGAGGGAGCAAAAGTAAAAGATACGACAATCCTTTCATTGGTATTGCCTTCGTTTTCTTATTAAAATATATGTTTCACTATGTCTACCTAACGCCAACACCCAACAACGTGTCTTTCCCCACCTAATAATAGATAATATGAGAAAGGAGAAATGACCAGGCAACTTCTTGGCTGCTTCCTTTGGCCCATAACAAAAGAGTTCGATTTGTAGTGCTGACGCATCCTAAAGTAATTTACTGGACAATAATTGAAAAAGCGTGTTCTACCATATCAATAGAAAGAGGTAAATACTCTCTTAGTCCCACAACTTGCAATCCTGGAACAGTTTAGTCCCATAACTTGTAAAGTAAGCAAAACTAGTCTCACAACTTGCAATCCAGCAACAATTTAGTCTAATTTATCCAATTTTCAGCAAGTTTGACCGACTTCGTTCACATTTGCTGGTCTGAACCATAGTTTTAAAAGTCGACCGGTTCAACCTCAAGAAAACCGAAATAGACATGGACAGTACACGGGACCGGCTGAACTAAGATATGTTCGCATTAAGCCACCATGACCGGCTTAATCAGCTAGATTGTTAAAAACTATTTGGCAAAGATGGGGTTCGAACCTTTAACGTGCAGCCCAGCTGGGAGAAACAGCCACTAACTACTTGAGCTGTACGGTTGCTTCTAAAAAGAAACTAGAGACAAATGTATTTTGTACATACTATGTACAACAACATTTAAATTAAACAAACACAAAAACTAACACCTTGTTGACCTGCAGCTAGTACTACAGTACCTTTTGGAAGGTAAATTGCAGATCGTTATCTCAATTATTATGCCAAGCAAACATAAAAACCATTGCAACATCCAAAACGGTGTCAAAGATGGCGATGTTCCTCTGTTCGGCGGTGTGCAGAGTTGGGTACGCTGGGGCGGTGGCCCTTGGTAGTGGGAGTCATGTTTGATGGCGGGCGAACCATGGACTCTAGTGCTGGATAGAGACCACGATCATGATCACAGTGTGGTGTTCGGCCAGTTGCATGTTGTGGTCGTGGTCCGGGTGTCATTCGCCGCGGTCTTTTTTCCAATATAGTTGGCGAAGAGTTTGTGTTGAGGCGAAACCCTTGCCCGTTTGGGCCATGACGGCGACGTCCGCAGACGTCGTTCTCTTCCTGAAGGCGTCATTGATCAATGATAGTCGATTCCTGGTGGTTGTCGGCTTCCTTGTTGGGTTCTACTCTGATGCTTCAGCTTGGTGGTGGGCAGTGATGGTCGATTCCTGGTGGTGGTCGGCTTTCGCTGGTGTTGCGTGCACGGGTGGAATTGTCTCGATGATATAGCTTGTTCGTAGGTTCGCTTTGGTGAACTCTGGTCTGACTCTGTAGCTCGTTTGGCTTGTGCTCTTTTTTGTGTAGCTAATATAATGGTCGTCCCTGCTGCTTGTGTTTTTCGGCTGGAGCTAATATGATGGTCGTACCTGACTCTGCAGCTCGTTCGGCTTGTTCTCTTCTTTTGTGTAACTAATATAATGGTTGTACCTGCTGCTTGCGTTTTTCAGCCATAGCTAATATAATGGTCGTACCTGCTACTTGCGGTAGTGCATTGCTAGCTAGATCGAGTATGAAGCCGAACAGACGAGTGTGTGGTCATCCTTGCTTGACTAATATATATTTTTACTGTGTTTGGTTTTTTAAGATATAAAGTTATATATTTTTACATATAAATGATGCAATAAGTACATAATTGTTTATGCAAAATATTTCAAAGTCATAGGTTGACATAATAATTTATTTTGACAATCGTTTGACATAATAATTAAGATAATGAGGTGCAATTTGCCTTCCAAAACGTACTGCAGTACTAGCTGCATGCCACAAGCTAGCCCGTTATTTTTTTGTTGAATTATAATACTGCTGTACACGATATAATATCTGTCTTGTTTCTGCATGGAAGAAAAAATCAAAGCTCAACTCGTCTGGCAAGATCGTAGGTAGCCTTCAAGATAGATTTTAGTGCAGGGTTCGATCCCCACCTCTGCTAATTATTTTTCTAACAACGTTTAGCTATTGGACGGTCGTGGTTGTTTAATGCCTAAAACCATCAGCTGGACCGAACCGGTGAGATCTACGTTTATGGTTTTTTTAGGTTATACCAGTTCGGTTTTTAAACTATGGAATAGCTCAAACGTGGATAAATTCGGTCAAACTTGTTAAAATTTGGTTAAATTGGACTAAACTGTTTTCGAGTTGCAAGTTGTGGGACTAGTTTTGCCCAGTTTGCAAATTGTGGGACTAAACTGCTCACATACTGCAAGTTGTGGAACTAAAACTGTATATACCTCTAATAGAAAAGCGCAACTTGTGCTATAGGAAAATGACAGCCTTGAAAGTGCTAAGCAGGCAGGAACTAGTAGCAATTAAATTAGAACGACGATGATTATGGCGGACTGGAGTTAGTGCTCTCATTCTAACACACAGACGCGCGACAACCTATTTACTCATAATTTTCTCCGCGAGAAATGATCTACTCCTTCCGTTTCGGTTTACAAGTCATGCATGTAGTTCTATGTTGCCAAATTAAGCAACTTAGTATGATGTATATATTACAAAAAATATATCACCGAAAACTTTAGACTTTGTATTTTCCAATGATATAATTTTTATATTATATAATTTAAATTATATAGATCAAATTGATAACCTAGATATACGCGTAGGACTTGTAAACCGAAACGAAGGGAGTACATGGAACCATCGAGAGTGTTCTGGTGAGCGCAGCAACCGGATCCCCTAAAATCCTTTCTGGGGAAGCTGGCCACTCTGGTGGGCGATGAATACAAAGCAGAGTAATAGTCTCTTGTTCGTGGCAGAAAAATGTGATGGTCGATTATTGAATAAGGTTTGATCAAAAGTAATAGTCTCAAATTAGATGTCTCAGTTTCGTTAAAATTTGAATGAATCTAGATTTAATAATATAGATTCATCCAAATTTTGACAATCCGTAACATCTAGTTTAAGACAAAGCGAGTAGTAACAACTTATTAGATGGAATTTCAATCTCTCGAAGTAGTTACAAAACAAATATTTAGAATATGTCCGTCAGGTCTAAGCCCATCCGTACCAGCCTGCCAAGCTAAAGCATCTCTAGGACTCCAAGAGCCCCCGAGAGGGCCTTTTCTGGGCGCCGGTGAAATATAATTTTTTCGGTGGGGCCAAAAAATTTGCCTCTTTCTAGGCTGAACCAAGCGTCTCTGGAGTTGTCTAGAGCGCCAGTAAAAGATAAAACGCCCGCCAAATTTCGCCCAACTAGTGGCCTCGCCTGTCAGCAGGACGAAGCTCATCGTCCTCATCCTCTCGTCTTCTGCACTTTACTAAAGGTGTCAGCCAGCTTTGTAGGCGAGCCGTCGCGTCCAATCATCATGTGGCAAATTGATGGCAGACCGCCGCTCGATTTCCTGCCCACGTGCCCCGTCATCTAAAGCCCTCCCGTCCCCACGCCCAAGCCCCTATAAATCCCCATTCCCACGGAGAGCTCACACACCCAGCAAAAGTACCCACCAGAATGGCTTCGGCAGCCGTTGTCTCCATGAGTGGGAGGCGCAGCTCCTCTACCAAGCCGGCTATCCGACGCTGCCGGACTTCTAGCACCCGCCGACCTGGAAGCTTAGTGCTGGAGGAGTGTCGGTGCCTCCCGTCCCCATCGGCCACGAGCTCCTCATCCGCATCCAGGAGGTCTACTAGGGCAAGTTCTCAGACGAACAGTGTGCCGATCCCTCCTAGGCCACAACTACCAGGCATGGATCGCCTACTTCACCGAGCGATGTGCCCAGGAGTTCGCCGCCTACGAAGGAGGCCCCGGCCGGCGAGGCAAAACTCTGCCAGCTGCACTCTATGGTGGGGGCGCTTGGGCGTACCCTCAAGGCCGTCCTCGCCCACATCGAGGCCGACAACCAACCTCGCCTCACCTACCCACTGTCTTCGCCACAGATCTCGCGTCGTCGGGCAAGCTCTTGGATGCCTCGGTGCATGATGTCGTCGTCTTCTTCCTCCTCGGCATCAGTGTCGAAGAAGTTGGGTTCTACGCTGGCGACATCATCCCCACGCTTCTCGGCCCATCTCACCCCCATCAAGGACGAGCCTGAGGAGCCGCCGCACATGCGTGCGTGCTATGGCAGCATATCATCAACGAGCATCGCACGCCGTCGCCCCCGCACGGCAGTCTTCACCTCGTCCGGCCGAAGAGGGAGCAAGACACCGTCGGCTCGTCTAGGAAGGCGCCGCCGCAGTGGTCGCCTCCAAGGGAGTACCTCTGTTGTGTGCTGAAGGTGGAGGCGCCGGACGGCCCCAAGGACACGCCGGGCATGAAGCAGGCGGTGCAGGCGTCGTTCGACGACGTGCCACCCATGCGGCCGCGGGACGCTCTGGCCTGGTTCAACCGCGATGTCATCGTCTTTGAGGATGAGGATGAGGTCGGGCGTGCAAAGCTCCTCTGCGAAGGCGCTTCGGCGGCCCAGGTTTGGGGAGCACTCGCGGCCCACTGGCGGACAAGCCGCCGAGCGACGACGAAGACGAAAACTACACCGTCTTCTACCGCCGCTTTGATGTGAACTAGGATTAGTTTATTTAGGTTTTAGTTTAAGTTTCATCTAATCTTGCATGAACTCGCCTATTATCTATGAATTTCACCGTATTTTATGAATTTAGATCGGATTTGCCTGTTTTCGCGGACCTAGACACGGCTACTAATTCGCCAAACCCAGGCCGAGAAATCTCACCGACACAGCCCAAAATGCCCAACTTTTAGCCGAATTTTTGCTGAAGATGCTCTAATATAGCGACGCAAGATCAAAAGGGAGCCCTTTTGGACTCAATTCGAGTTTTCTAATACTTCCTTCGTAAAAATTAAGTGATTTAGAATTTTCTAGATTAATATGTATCTAGAAAGACATATTATAGTGTACAAATACATACATACGAATTTAGACAAAACCAAGTCGCTTATTTCTAGACAGATGGAGTACTATATACTTGCATTGCATGGTGTGGTTTGAATGCTGGAAAGTTTGATTTCATCTTTGGTTGCATGACCATTCCTTCCTCATGTGGATGCTGGAAAGCAAGTAGGCCTTCAATATTCTCCACCGAGTTCTTTCACAAATTAAAACCCCCTATAGTTTGCACATTTCTCAATATGCCAATACCGTCGGAAAATACTGTATCCGCGTAATGTCAGATGGAAGCTTGGAGGCGGAATTTCTTAGCTCAAGTGTCTCCAGTATGCTACGGTACACTACAGGTTACCGTAGTTCCTGAACCAGCATGTACAACAGGCAAAAAAAAAAAAACAACTTCATTCACTGTTCTAGGTCAGGATGAAAGTGGCGGTGACACGTCGAGCAAACCCACGAAAAAAGAGTGTAATTAAGTGTGGCCATTGCAGCGAGCCGCACATAGTCAGGTGTGGTCAACAGAGATCGATGAAGGAATTACACATGAGGACGTCCTCGACCTCGATGCAGCAAGCCATGAGTGAGCGAGCCTCCACCGTCCCCGCGGCTTGTTAAAGTAGACCAGCCTCCACGGATGGGCATGACGCGCAGCAGTAGACCAGCCTCCACCGTCCCCGCGGCTTGTTGAAGTCGGGATCGGACGGCGCCGGAGCCTCGAGCTGCCTCACCGGCCGCGTCCGCCTCACCTGCTGCATCGCCACCGACCCCCAAATCCCCCAATATTCGATTTTTAATGGTCGCAGCAGCAGCAGCAGCAACGTGGCTAGGGTTCGCAGATGTCGAACGGGTGAAGGGGGCAGGAGTAGACTGGGAGGAGGGATCCTGAGATGCACGGCGGGGGTGAGGGGGTGGTGGCCGGTGAGGGAGCGGCGGAGGACTGCAGGCGCGGAGCGGGCGAGAGCATGCAGGCGGCGACGGGAGTGAAGAAGAGGGGAAGATATGGAGAACACGACGCGGAGGACCGCGGGTTGGTCGGAAATTTGTCAATGGCTTTTCTGCAAAATAAATCTCGCGACATCTTTTGTTGGACGACTTGAACGGGTGAAGGGGGCATGGAGTTCTTTGTTTTGCAATGTTGGATGACTTGAACAAAACAGATCGAGCTTTTCTATGGTGTACTTTGCTCTGTACTGTACTTTCATGGTGTGGATTGATTGCTAGAATGTGTGCCTGATGGCAAGGTTTGATCCATCCAAGCAAGCTTTTCTTGGTTGCAATCCACCCATAGATGAGTAGGATATATATAGCCCCAATGCCTGCCTCATTCCTCTTTGCTCCTGTGAATGCTGGAATTGGCGCTAGCTACCAGTAAAAACAAGCAGGCCGGCGGCACGGTGATGAATGTGAACATGTTGTCTCTTCTCTTATTATACCTAGTATCAGGTAAGTTACTTGAGCTAAGAATTAAGTGACAAATCGTTAGATTGATAGATAAATATATATAGGTAGTTGTCGACGATCAGTGTCGCCCACCTCTGGAAGAGTTCAGTTGTGCTACTTGTGGTGGCTGGTCGTTTATTGTAAGATCTATGCATCTAAGAATCCCGCTAATTCCTCTTGAATTACGCGTATGTGATCCTTTAGTAGAAGACCGTCCCGCAGGCGTTCAATCTGATTTAAAGGAGTCAACATATATGAACGAAACTAAACACAATTGATGGTAATAAAAAACTGTGAATATTGTTTACTAAGCGTGACCCCTCCTGGGCCACAACTACCAGGCGTGGATCACCTACTTCACCGAGCGGTGAGCCCATGAGCTCGCCGCCTACGAAGGAGGAAGCCCCCGGCCGGCGAGGCAAAACTCTGTCGGCCACACTCTAAGGTGGGGGCGCCTGGGCGCACCCTCAAGGCCGGAAACCAACCTCGCCTCAGCTACCCATTGCCTCCGCCGCCGATCTCTTGTCGTCGGGCAAGTTCTTGGATGCCTCGATGCATGGTGCCACCGTCTTCTTCCTCCTCGGCATCGGTGTCGAGGTAGTTGGGTTCTATGATGGCGATGTCGTCGCCACGCTTCTTGACCTAGCTCACCCGCATCAAGGACGATCCCGAGGAGCCGCCGCGCATGCGTGCACGCTCTGGCGGAATCATCATCAACAAGCGTTGCACACCGTATCCCCTGCACGGCAGCCTTCACCTCATCTGGCCGAAGAGGGAGCAAGACACCAGCGGCTCATCTAGGCAGGCGCCGCCGCACTGGTCGCCTCCGAGGGAGTACCTCTGTTGCACGCTGAAGGTGGAGGCGCCGGACGCCCCAAGGACACGCCGGGCATGAAGCAGGCGGTGCAGGCGTCGTTCGACGAGGTCCCGCCCATGTGGATGCGGGACGCTCTTTTCTGGTTCAACCGCGATGTCGTCACCTCGACAACAAGGACAAGGTCGGGTCGTGCAACGCTCTTTTGCGAAGGCGCTTCGGCGACCCAGGTAGGGGAATAGTTGTGGCCCGCTGGCGGACAAGCCGCCGAGCGAGGACGAAGACGAAGACTACACCGTCTTCTACCACCGCTTTGGCGTGAACTAGGATTAGTTTATTTCTGTTTTAGTTTAAGTTTCGTCTAATCTTGCATGAACTTGCCTATTATCTATGAATTTCACCGTATTTTATGAATTTAGATTGGATTTGCCTGTTTTCGTGGACCTAGACACGGCTACTAATTCGCCAACCCAGGCCGATAAATCTCACCGGCACACCCCAAAATTCCCAACTTTTAGCCGAATTTTTGCTGGAGATACTCTAATATAGTGACGCAAGATCAGAAGAGAGCCCATATAGTCGTCCTTTTAGACTTGATTCGAGTTTCTTAATATTTCCTTTGTCCGAAAACAAGTGATTTAGATTTTTTTAGATTAATATATATCTAGACGTGTTGTAGTGTATAAATACATATAAATTTAGACAAAACCAAGTCGTTTATTTCTGGACAGAGGGAGTTATATACTTGTATGGCGTGGTTTGAATGCTGGAAGTTTGATGCCATCTTTGGTTGCATGACCATTTTGCTCTGTTTTCTCACGTGGATGCTACTCTCTCTGTCCTAAAATACCCTGCATTCTAGGTTTAGTCAAAGTCAAACTTTATAAATTTTGTTAAAATATATAGAAAAAACTATAAACATCTATAACACCGAATATATATATTATAAAAATATATTTTATGACGATTCTAATGGTACTTATGTTGTATTATAGGTGTACATAATTTTTTTAATATATTTGGTCAAACTTTACCCAAAATGCAAGGTATTACAAGGTGTGACATCGAACAACGGGCTAAAAATTAATTTGTTATTACTCGCACCAACCAATATAATTAATTTGTTATTACTCGCACCAACTAAATTAACTGAGCTAAAGATGAATTTGTTACCAAATGTTTAGCTCCACTGGTGGAAACAACCACATGCGTCCCGGTTGGTAAGCGGCATTAGTCCCGGTTGCCCAACCGGGACGGGGCAATCGGGACTAAAGCCCGAACCTTTAGTCCCGGTTGCCCCACCAACCGGGACAAAAGATCATACACGTGGCAGCTGCACCGTGCGAGGAGGGCTTTAGTCCGGTTCGTAACGAACCGACTAATAACCTTCTCGCCATGCAGAGATTTGGCCCATTTCTCTGCCATGCGTAGAATTCATTGCACATTTTGTTGCCATGGCAGCATTTTCGCCACTTTTGTGCCGCAGAGAATTCATTTAGGTTGTTTTATTGTTTATTTAGTGTTTTGCACTTATCAATGAAGGAACCTTATATTACAAGATCATCATGACAATATTACATTCAATACACGGATCGAGTTCATGCACTACATACAAAAGTATTCCCTTGTCTATACACGGATCGAGTTGCTATTTTTACAATCCCTATTGTCTATACAGCAGAATAGTACTCCCCTTTCGGGTCTAGGACTTACGCATCCAAGAATCCCGCCAATTCCTCCTGAATTGCTCGTCTGCGATCCTTTGGCGTAAGACCGTCCCGTAGACGTTCGATCTGATTTAAAAAGGAGTCTATATGAATGAAACTAAACACAATTTGTTTGAAAATAAAACTATAGAAATTGTTTACATACGTGGAGTTGCTCTAAATTTCTGCCCTTCTCATCGCACGTCATCGGATGAACTCGCAAACATAGTATCCACAGAGATTGTTACCTGGTCCTCGTGTCGCACTTCACAAGAACATAGTTCAATCAAAATAATAATCAAGCATGATAATAACTGTATCAAAACTAGAATCAAAGAGATGCTGGGGTTTTAGCTAGTGGTGCTTACATCTAGTGGTTGAAATGTAAGCTCCTCTTTCCAAACACCCCTAGCCTTCTTGGTGAACCGTTTCCAAGCGCTGCCCGGCGAAGAAAACGAATAAAAGAAGTTATTAAGTACTTGATATCATAAAATTCACGAACGTTGCCGATATAGTGTCGTAATGATTAGAATTACCGCTGGAGAAGTATCTGCATGTCCTTCCACGTCTCAAGGGGTTTATGTTTCGAGTCCATGACTAGTACACGCCCTTTGTCAAGTTGAATGATTAACAGAATATAGTGGAAGCTGCGAATGCATAACTAATCAATTATATACTTAACATCGAGTAAGCGAAATAGAAAGTGTATACAAGACAATAACACTCACTCGAAGTTGTAAGGAAAAAGTATTTCCCTTTTGGTTTCTTGAAACCTTAACGCGTGTACTATATTATCCTCCGTATCACGGGGCTTATTTTGAGATTAGCTTCATGAACCCAATATGGGTCAATGAAGCCAATATCATAGATTTGTCCTCTGCTGCATTCGAGAATCTTCATCGCATATTACAAGGTATGATTATATACATGCAATAAACAAAGTGAGATAGCTGGAGACTAAGTTAATTACAGAATTAGTACTTACGGACAATAGGCACGATGAGCGATTTGTCCAAGGCGTCTTGATTGAATAATTGAAATAGCTCAACAAATTCAATGGATATCATGTCATCACTTTCTTTCCCATGATGCTTTTTGTAACCCTCAAGACTATCCGATTAGCCCGGCACTTGTGGCGTGCATGTACCAGTTATGCAATCTTCGCATTTTGTTGAAAGATTATTTACCTCCTCAGGTTTGACGAGAGGTTTGCCGTATGCTACTTCACTCACGGGAAGAACTCTAAGCGGGATAAGTACTTGGGCAATACTCATACCTTGAGCAGCGGCAGCTTCTCCGTACAGCAACTACCTCTGGATCATACCGCTTCGCCCCATATTTGCTCGACCCCACATTGGTTTGAGAAATCACCTTGAGAGGGCGCAAGTCTGTTTTGCTTGTTCTCCGAGCTGGGCAACAGATTTCCGCTTGCATCGATCTTGCTCTTGAGGCTTTTGTGCCGCATGTGACTTGAGAATAGAACGCTCATAGTCTAATGACAGCTTTGGCTCGGGTTGATGAAGAGTCTTTAGCATTTTCAACACTTTGGCTTTTTCTTCTTTGGTCTGGGAACTCTGGCTCTTTCGCCTCACAGCTTAAAACTGTCGTTTCGCATCAACCCGAGCCGCGGTCTCCTATTCAAGATACCATAAGCTCTCTTGGGAGGAACCGTTGGTACTTTTGGAAGAGGCTCTTGTTTACGTTTCGCGATCGCCACGATGGCAAGAGCTGCGCTTACGCTTTTTATCCCGAGGCGCGGCGATGGCTCCCGCGGCGATGGCTGCACCGGAGACGGGTGAAGCGGCGGAGCCGGTGAGGCGAAAGACGGCTGCAGCGGGCGACGACCCTGGAGACGGGTGAGACGGCGGCGAAGATGGCCTTGGCGTGTGATTTGAAGCACGATACAATCCTTGACCATAGAATGGTGACGTTTTTGCGTCACCCAGCATCACATCCCCTTCACCAGGGTAGTGAAGATCCAAAACCTCAAAGGTGGGCATGATTTCATCCACGCCGACAACAGTATCCCTCCGAACCGGACGACCGTGGTAAGTTGGTGTGGGTCCAATTGGTAAGGCATAGCCGACCGCCACCTTCATTGATATGTTCACAACTTTGACATGTAGCTCGCAGGTGTCATCTCTATGATATCATCCACTGGGTAGCCAACAGAGCCATCGTCGGTGCATCATCGGCATCGCCATTGTCATCACCGGGACCTCGGTGGAAGCCACATCGCTTTTCGATTATTCGATAGGCCGGTAGCATCGAATGCAGTCTTGAGATAGGCGCGTAGTACTTTGCTCTTAAGCGAGTTAATTTCATCTTGTTGTTGCTTTAATCGTTCTTCAATTAAACGCATTCGCTCTTTCTCGACTTTCGCTTCAACCGCCGTCCTTACTCCTCTGACGGCTTCTATCAGGATATTTCTTCCTCTCTTCGGGAAACCCAGTCCTCCATGATTGGGAGCCTATTGTGCCTCGTGTTCGTCCATCATGTTCCTTATTTCCAAGGGCGAGTGTGAGCTCATCATTCTCTCTATCGGGAATGAAGTCCCCATCTTTAACAGCCTTTACTGCTTTTCTCATCCTCTCGATTGGCAAGGGGTCTTCTTTATGTCGTATGGTATATATACACCTCCCTTCCGAGTCCAACGTGCCCCCATGCCCGTAAAACCAATTCCTTGCACGTTCTACCCAATCGTCTGTCTCTGGGGTGATATTTTTATCACGCAGTTCCTGCTCAAGTTTCTCCCACTTAGGAATGCCAAACAGAGCCACCTTGCCCCATAGTATGGTGATACTTCTTGTTAGCAACATTTAGCTTATTCTTTGCACATTTCCTTAGCTTTTTTCGATGTCTTGTATTCCACAAACTCAGCCAGAATGGTTTTATCTTCCAAACCGAGTCTTCTTGAAATCCGAGTCTTCTCTTTCACGACATAGTCAAGGTGCAATCTTTTCTTCCAGTTGGTGAAACACTGGGCCATCTTCTTCAAAGCCCACTCGACCTTAGCCTCCATGGCTCTCCCATGTTGTAAGCGTCCTCAATCTGGATCCTCCGCATTTGGATCCAGCTCTATCTTCGTAGTTTGAAATTAACCATGAGCCTCTTCCACAAAATCTTTGGCGTGGTTAGGGACAAATAAACATGTTCCCTCTTCATCCGCATTAGCAGGCCTATTCCAATTTCTAATGGTGATCGGGATTAAGTCCCTAACGATTACTCCGCATTGTGCCACAAATTTGGTTGCGACAACCGGAGCGGTCGGTCTGCCAAATCTGGCGACATCTTGATCCTGAACCTCTCATGGTCTTCCAACTTTTTGGTTGGGCCTCGCTCATTTCAAGAGATTCCTTCGATCCGAGGGCTAAAAGAAGAAAGATCGTCGTTACTATTTCTATATAGATAGCGGATGATTAATTAATGAATTGATTTATATTACATGCACCTCGCCGGAATGGCCGTCTTCTCGGTTACACAAGGCATCGCCTTCTCCTCGCGGAAGGCAACACCTTCAACCTCAAACAAGTTGTCTACTCCGTAAAGAGGATCACCCTCACCGGAGTTGTTCGTAAACGTTGATACGTCTAAATTATCTTCCCCACGGATCACACCTTGGATCAACTCTTCCTTTCCTTCGTCTCGGCGTGTGGATCCATATTTTACGCATAGGTGGAAAACGAATAAGTCAAAGCGGCTAAAGGAGAAAGTTAAGGAGAAACCCCGATATATACATACACAATAATAAAATGAAGAGAAACCCTAAACCTAGCTACAAAAGGAAACCGTGTAGTAGATAGGTAACTCTAGCTAAAATCAGCGGTTATCAATATTAGGAGTTCGAGGTGTAACCTAGTTCGGAGAAACCTCCGATGCATATGAGAGGGGAACCCACATGCACCTAAGGGGTATTAATGATTCCTTATCTAACCACAGTGACTGGCAATGTGAATCGGGTCTGGGGCTACCCACATTGACTGACCAGTGGGGCCGAAGACCAATAATACCAAACTAATTAATAAACCTAATAATACCTAACTAATAATAAACCTAATAATCGAAACACCGAAAAGAAAGGGAAACAATCAACACATGGCATCGATGCAATGCTCAAGCAAGTACGATGATATGACAAGTTAATTTGCATTGGAATGTAACCCTAAGACATGCTCGACGATTTAATCGGGGTTCCGACGGGTGAAAACCCTAACTCGGGGAAACTCCTAACATATGAGAGGGGTGCATTTGTTCTTCTAATTATACTTGTCATTTAAATTGTTGAACAATGCATGATTATAGGATAAATAGATAGGTTTCATTTTTCTGAACAATTTGATATATTATTTGTATTTTTCTGACTTATAAATAAAAAGATATTGAATTTACAAGTTTATATCAATTTCTGGAATTATTAAATCATTTAAAATAAATCATCTACTAAATCATCTACATCATCTACATCATCTAAATACACCTATATCATCTAACAACTAAATCATCTAACAAATAAATCATCTAACAACTAATACACCTAAAATAATCATCACCTAAATCAACTAAAAAACTAAAAAAGGGGAGCCTCACGCTGCAGCGTGCGGCCATGACAGGCGTGTGACAGTGGAAGTGACGCGGGTACCGAGATGGCCTTGGCGCTGATCGAGGCCATGGCGTGTGACAGCACCGAGGCGGCAACTGGCACGTGGAGGAGGCGCCAGGTCTTGCAGACGGAGGACTGAGGCTACTGCACGGAGGATTGAGGCAGGCGGCGATGGACGGAGATGAAGGTGGAGGCGGTCTTGTGGCGACACCGGCGCAAGGATGGGGCAGCTCACGGCGTCCGGGATCGGGGAAGCGGCGTCTATCTTGCGTCGGGTTGTAGAGAATGGAGAAGAAGAAGAAGAAGAGGCGCAAGATTATAAGGAAGGACCTTTAGTCCGGTTGGTGGCTCCAACCGGGACTAAAATCACGTCGTCGATTGGAGCCACCAACCGGACCTATACTCCAAAATTTTCAGCAGAAGCGTTGGCGCTAGGTCTTTAGTCCCGGTTGGTGGCTCCAACCGACATATTCTGCTTTTCAAAAAAATTCGTGTGTTTTCTCTGCTTCGCCTTTATTTTTTATTTTGGGGTTTAAATTTGTATTGTTTTTTAAATGATAATTAATTTGGAATTTAGAAAAACTTTAAACATAAAAAGTGTTTGGATTTGAATAAATAATTCAAAACCATTTTCTATTTTAAAAAATAATTAATGTAACCATTTAAAATATGAACCATTTACAATTAAAAATGAATTAACTTTTATTTTTTAATATCAATTTGGAATTTAGAAAAACTTTAAACATAAAAGTGTTTGGATTTGAATAAATAATTCAAAACCATTTTCGCTTTTAAAAATAATTAATGTAACCATTTAAAATATGAACCATTTACAATTAAAAATGAATTAACTTTTATTTTTTAATATCAATTTGGAATTTAGAAAAACTTTAAACATAAAAGTGTTTGGATTTGAATAAATAATTCAAAACCATTTTCTGTTTTAAAAATAATTAATGTAACCATTTAAAATATGAACCATTTACAATTAAAATGAATTAACTTTTATTTTTTAATATCAATTTGGAATTTAGAAAAACTTTAAACATAAAAAGTGTTTGGATTTGAATAAATAATTCAAAACCATTTTACTTTTAAAAATAATTAATGTAACCATTTAAAATATGAACCATTTACAATTAAAAATGAATTAACTTTTATTTTTTAATATCAATTTGGAATTTAGAAAACTTTAAACATAAAAGTGTTTGGATTTGAATAAATAATTCAAAACCATTTTACTTTTAAAAATAATTAATGTAACCATTTAAAATATGAACCATTTACAATTAAAAATGAATTAACTTTTATTTTTTTAATATCAATTTGGAATTTAGAAAAACTTTAAACATAAAAAGTGTTTGGATTTGAATAAATAATTCAAAACCATTTTCTGTTTTTAAAAACAATTAATGTAAACATTTAAAATATGAACCATTTACAATTAAAAATGAATTAACTTTTATTTTTTTAATATCAATTTGGAATTTAGAAAAACTTTAAACATAAAAAGTGTTTGGATTTGAATAAATAATCCAAAACCATTTTCTATTTCTAGAAAATAATTAATGTAACCTTTTAAAATGAATTAACTTATATTTTTTAATATTAATTTGGAATTTAGAAAACTTTAAACATAAGAAGTGTATGGATTTGAATAAATAATCCAAAACCATTTTCTATTTCTAAAAATAATTAATGTAACCTTTTAAAGTTAATTAACTTATATTTTTGAATATTAAGTTGGAATTTAGAAAACTTTAAACATAAGAAGTGTATGGATTTGAATAAATAATTCAAAAACATTTTCTGCTTTAAAAATAATTAATGTAACCATTTAAAATATGAACCATTTACAATTAAAATGAATTAACTTATATTTTTTAATATCAATTTGGAATTTAGAAAACTATAAACATAAGAAGTGATAGGGGCGGCCATTGTTCGGATTTTTCCTTTGAAACATGATCAATATACCAAGTCCGTATTTTTCGTTTCAACTATGTAACATAATATGACACCACGAAGGATTTTCATTGTTCGGATTTTTTGAATTTATTATGCCCGTTTTGAATTATTTGAATTTCTAACTATGGTCGAACCGGTGTGCATGAAGATAGGGACGGCATTGTTAGAACTTGCATTGGATCTCTGAAGAAACCACATATTGCGAGTCTAAAAATGATTTTTTCAAAAAATCACGGGCGGTAGATCATGTACCTGTAGTACAAACCGGACCCACTTCCTGCCGATTCGGCAGACATTTCTCCTTTTTACCCGGGATGGACGAAAAGGTTTGAGATGCACCGGTTGGTATATAGTCCATGTAAGGTGGTCTAGTATTTTAGGAAAATAGGACGGTAGCATTCTGAAACGGCATTTTGGTGGTTACTTCACAAAACGACCCGTTTTTTGCGCTCGGAAAATGGAAAAGGGCTTTTCCGTGCGACAAAAAGGAAAACTTCCTCCTGCAACATTGTTCTCCATACCAATGTCCACACACATGCATAATATGGGCACAACATCACAAACTATGCCGTGATTCAGCACATAACATCGGTCATTTGGACCGAAAGCCATGAAACCTCGAACATGATAGGTCATTTTGTGAAGGTTTTTTCGAAACATGATCAATATACCAAGTCTGGTATTTTTCCTTTCAACTATGTAACATAATATGACACCACGCCAAGGATTTTCATTGTTCGGATTTTTTTGAATTTATTATGCCCGTTTTGAATTATTTGAATTTCTAACTATGGTCGAACCGGTGTGCATGAAGATAGGGACGGCATTGTTAGAACTTGCATTGGATCTCTGAAGAAACCACATATTGCGAGTCTAAAATGATTTTTCAAAAAATCACGGGCGGTAGATGATGTACTGTAGTACAAACCGGACCCACTTCCTGCCGATTCTACAGACATTTATCCTTTACCGGGATGGGCGAAAAGGTTTGAGATGCACGGTTGGGATATAGTCCATGTAAGGTGGTCTAGTATTTTAGGAAAATAGGACGGTAGCATTACGAAGCGGCATTTTGGTGGTTACTTCACAAGCGACCCGTTTTTTGCTCGGAAAATGGAAAAGGGCTTTTCCGTGCGACAAAAGGAAAACTTCCTCTGCAACATTGTTCTCCATACCAATGTCCACACACATGCATAATGTGGGCACAACATCACAAACTATGCCGTGATTCAGACATAACATCGGTCATTTGGACCGAAAGCCATGAAACCTCGAACATGATAGGTCATTTTGTGAAGGTTTTTGAAACATGATCAATATACCAAGTCTGGTATTTTCGTTTCAACTATGTAACATAATATGACACCACGCGATGGATTTTCATTGTTCGGATTTTTTTGAATTTATTATGCCGTTTGAATTATTTGAATTTCTAACTATGGTCGAACGGTGTGCATGAAGATAGGGGAGGGCATTGTTAGAACTTGCATTGGATCTCTGAAGAAACCACATATTGCGAGTCTAAAAATGATTTTTCAAAAAATCACAGGCGGTAGATGATGTACATAGTACAAACGGACCCACTTCCTGATTCGGCGGACATTTGTCCTTTTACCCGGGATGGACGAAAAGGTTTGAGATGCCGGTTGGGATATAGTCCATGTAAGGTGGTCTAGTATTTTAGGAAAATAGGCGGTAGCATTGAAGCGGCATTTTGGTGGTTACTTCACAAAGCGACCGTTTTTGCGCTCGGGAAATGGAAAAGGGCTTTTCCGTGCGACAAAAAGGAAAACTTCCTCCTGCAACATTGTTCTCCATACCAATGTCCACACACATGCATAATATGGGCACAACATCACAAACTATGCCGTGATTCAGCACATAACATCGGTCATTTGGACCGAAAGCCATGAAACCTCGAACATGATAGGTCATTTTGTGAAGGTTTTTTCGAAACATGATCAATATACCAAGTCTGGTATTTTTCCTTTCAACTATGTAACATAATATGACACCACGCGAAGGATTTTCATTGTTCGGATTTTTTTTGAATTTATTATGCCCGTTTTGAATTATTTGAATTTCTAACTATGGTCGAACTGGTGTGCATGAAGATAGGGGACGGGCATTGTTAGAACTTGCATTGGATCTCTGAAGAAACCACATATTGCGAGTCTAAAAATGATTTTTTCAAAAAATCACGGGCGATAGATCATGTACTAGTACAAACCGGACCCACTTCCTGATTCGGCGGACATTTGTCCTTTTACCGGGATGGACGAAAAGGTTTGAGATGCACCGGTTGGGATATAGTCCATGTAAGGTGGTCTAGTATTTTAGGAAAATAGGACGGTAGCATTACGAAGCGGCATTTTGGTGGTTACTTCACAAAAGCGACCCGTTTTTGCGCTCGGAAAATGGAAAAGGGCTTTTCCGTGCGACAAAAGGAAAACTTCCTCCTGCAACATTGTTCTCCATACCAATGTCCACACACATGCATAATATGGGCACAACATCACAAACTATGCCGTGATTCAGACATAACATCGGTCATTTGGACCAAAGCCATGAAACCTCGAACATGATAGGTCATTTTGTGAAGGTTTTTTGAAACATGATCAATATACCAAGTCTGGTATTTTCCTTTCAACTATGTAACATAATATGACACCACGAAGGATTTTCATTGTTCGGATTTTTTGAATTTATTATGCCCGTTTTGAATTATTTGAATTTCTAACTATGGTCGAACGGTGTGCATGAAGATAGGGGCGGGCATTGTTAGAACTTGCATTGGATCTCTGAAGAAACCACATATTGCGAGTCTAAAATGATTTTTCAAAAATCACAGGCGGTAGATCATGTACTGTAGTACAAACGGACCCACTTCCTGGATTCTACAGACATTTGTCCTTTTACCGGGATGGACGAAAAGGTTTGAGATGCACGGTTGGGATATAGTCCATGTAAGGTGGTCTAGTATTTTAGGAAAATAGGACGGTAGCATTCGAAACGGCATTTTGGTGGTTACTTCACAAAGCGACCCGTTTTTGCGCTCGGAAAATGGAAAAGGGCTTTTCATGCGACGAAAAGGTAAACTTCCTCCTGCAACATTGTTCTCCATACCAATGTCCACACACATGCATAATATGGGCACAACATCACAAACTATGACGTGATTCAGCACATAGCATCGGTCATTTGGACCGAAAGCCATGAAACCTCGAACATGATAGGTCATTTTGTGAAGGTTTTTTCGAAAAATGATCAATATACCAAGTCTGGTATTTTTCGTTTCAACTATGTAACATAATATGACACCACGCGAAGGATTTTCATTATTCGGATTTTTTTAAATTTATTATGCCCGTTTTGAATTATCTGAATTTCTAACTATGGTCGAACCGGTGTGCATGAAGATAGGGGACGAGCATCGTTAGAACTTGCATTGGATCTCTGAAGAAACCACATATTGCGAGTCTAAAAATGATTTTTTTTCAAAAAATCACGGGCGATAGATCATGTACATGTAGTACAAACCGGACCCACTTCCTACCGATTCGGCAGACATTTGTCCTTTTTACCCGGGATGGACGAAAAGGTTTGAGATGTCCCGGTTGGGATATAGTCCATGTAAGGTGGTCTAGTATTTTAGGAAAATAGAGGACGGTAGCATTCTGAAGCGGCATTTTGGTGGTTACTTCACAAAGCGATTCGTTTTTGCGCTCGGAAAATGGAAAAAGGCTTTTTCGTGCGACGAAAAGGAAAACTTCCTCCTGCAACATTGTTCTCCATACCAATTTCCACACACATGCATAATATGGGCACAACATCACAAACTATGCCGTGATTCAGCACATAACATCGGTCATTTGGACCGAAAGCCATGAAACCTCGAACATGATAGGTCATTTTGTGAAGGTTTTTGAAACATGATCAATATACCAAGTCTGTATTTTTCCTTTCAACTATGTAACATAATATGACACCACGCCAAGGATTTTCATTGTTCGGATTTTTTTGAATTTATTATGCCCGTTTTGAATTATTTGAATTTCTAACTATGGTCGAACCGTGTGCATGAAGATAGGGACGGCATTGTTAGAACTTGCATTGGATCTCTGAAGAAACCACATATTGCGAGTCTAAAAATGATTTTTTCAAAAAATCACGGGCGGTAGATCATGTACCTGTAGTACAAACCGGACCCACTTCCTGCCGATTCGGCAGACATTTGTCCTTTTTACCCGGGATGGACGAAAAGGTTTGAGATGCACCGGTTGGGATATAGTCCATGTAAGGTGGTCTAGTATTTTAGGAAAATAGGACGGTAGCATTCTGAAACGGCATTTTGGTGGTTACTTCACAAAACGACCCGTTTTTTGCGCTCGGAAAATGGAAAAGGGCTTTTCCGTGCGACAAAAAGGAAAACTTCCTCCTGCAACATTGTTCTCCATACCAATGTCCACACACATGCATAATATGGGCACAACATCACAAACTATGCCGTGATTCAGCACATAACATCGGTCATTTGGACCGAAAGCCATGAAACCTCGAACATGATAGGTCATTTTGTGAAGGTTTTTTCGAAACATGATCAATATACCAAGTCTGGTATTTTTCCTTTCAACTATGTAACATAATATGACACCACGCGAAGGATTTTCATTGTTCGGATTTTTTTGAATTTATTATGCCCGTTTTGAATTATTTGAATTTCTAACTATGGTCGAACCAGTGTGCATGAAGATAGGGGACGAGCATCGTTAGAACTTGCATTGGATCTCTGAAGAAACCACATTATGAGTCTAAAATGATTTTTTCAAAAATCACGGGCGGTAGATCATGTACTGTAGTACAAACCGACCCACTTCTGCCGATTCGGCAGACATTTGTCCTTTTTACCCGGGATGGACGAAAAGGTTTGAGATGTACCGGTTGGGATATAGTCCATGTAAGGTGGTCTAGTATTTTAGGAAAATAGGACGGTAGCATTCTGAAACGGCATTTTGGTGGTTACTTCACAAAACGACCTGTTTTTTGCGCTCGGAAAATGGAAAAGGGCTTTTCCGTGCGACAAAAAGGAAAACTTCCTCCTGCAACATTGTTCTCCATACCAATGTCCACACACATGCATAATATGGGCACAACATCACAAACTATGCCGTGATTCAGCACATAACATCGGTCATTTGGACCGAAAGCCATGAAACCTCGAACATGATAGGTCATTTTGTGAAGGTTTTTTCGAAACATGATCATTGTTCGGCACACATTTAGTCCCGGATGTAGTCACAAACCGGGACTAAAAATATTTTCCGCCATTTCCCACCTCTTCCCGCCAAGTTTTCCCGCCCTTTCCTTTCTACTAGAGCTTTTAGTCCCGGATGTAGTCACTAACCGGGACTAAAGATATTTCCCGCCATTTCCCAAAGCTTCACGCCAAGTTTTCCCGCCCTTTCCCTCTATATTTAGGGTGATCGTGTCATGGCTATCCACACATCCACACCTTCCTCTCTTAGAACAATGGACAACGCCTACTGGGCCATTCTGACCCTCGAGGAGACCGAGGCGCTGTGCGCCTCCAACTACCCTTGTCCACCGGGGTACCGCCGCCCATTTGGATGCCGATCGCCGGAGGGTTCTGTCCCTCCTGTCCCTCAAGGTTCCGCACGCCAGCGCCATCACAAACCACTTCTACCACGAGCTCACGCCGGAGCAGCGGATGGATCCCCAGTGGGATCCCGACAACTATGACACCTGGAATGCCTTCTTCGCTAATAGGCGGGAAAGGGAGCTCGCCAGGTACGAGGGTGATGGCCCGCCACCGGTGAACCACAACGAAGTCGGCCGTCTGTGGTGGGAGAACCGTACTATCATCGAAGTGATGCGCTACATCGCCGGGGGAGACCATCCTCGCCTACGGTGCCCACGAGTCCACCCGCCACAGGCCCCACACTCTCCCGGCGGTAGCGGCATCGTCTTCCAGGAGACCCCTCTCCCACCCGCCGTGAATCCAAGGCTGGAATGGCCCCTGGTATATGCCATGGATGGGCTGAGGATCCCCGGAGTGGCAGGTGACGATGACGATGATGATGACGACGACGATGAAGACCCTGAAGCTGCGTACTATAGGACTAGGCATGATTATGACTAAAGGGGGCGGCTTTAGGCCTGAGTGTTAGCTAGTCCCGATTTGTCCCGGTTTTTAATATTAATAAATGTCTTAAGTGTTACCTAATAAATAGAGGAAATGCCTATATAAAGAGAGGGTTCATATTTAGTCCCGATTTGTACGGTTGGGATATAGTCCATGTAAGGTGGTCTAGTATTTTAGGAAAATAGGACGGTAGCATTCGAAGCGGCATTTTGGTGGTTACTTCACAAAGCGACCCGTTTTTTCGGAAAATGGAAAAGGATTTTCCGTGCGACAAAAGGAAAACTTCCTCCTGCAACATTGTTCTACATACCAATGTCCACACACACATGATCATTGTTCGGCACACATTTAGTCCGGATGTAGTCACAAACCGGGACTAAAGGGATGCGAGTGGGCGGACAACACTAATAATAGGGGTGAGTGTCGACATTATGTCGTGCGGCTTGTACCTTGTCCCGGATGGTGTCACCAACCGGGACTAAAGATGAACCTTTAGTCGGTTGGAGACACTAACCGTGACTAAAGATGAGGCATTACTAATAATAGGGGTTATTGTCTACATTATTTCGTTAGTGTCGACATTATGCCGAGCTGCTTGTACTATAAATATGCATCCTTGTGAGTCCAGTCCTCCAGCCAGTTTGAGGCATCTCCAAGATGGTTTTAGAGAGCGAGGACACCACTACGGCCGTTCGAGGAGATGCCGGAGCCCAGTCCTCCGGCATCTCCGAGAACTGGTCATAGAGGCACTCTAATATGTGAAATTAGTTAGCTCCGAGGCGTATTGATCTAGTTAGTGAAGTTACAAGCTGCAAGATGGTTTTCGAGGCGAGGACACCACTGCGGCCAGTTTCGAGGAGATGCCGACGGGCCAGTCCTCCGGCATCTCCAAGAAAGCTGGTCATAGAGGCACTCCTAATATGTGAAATTAGTTAGCTCAGGAGTATTGATCTAGTTAGTGAAGTTACAAGCTGCAAGATGGTTTTTGAGCGAGGACACCATCTGCGGCCAGTTTGAGGAGATGCCGACGGGCCCAGTCCTCGGCATCTCCGAAACTGGTCATAGAGGCACTCCTAATATGTGAAATTAGTTAGCTCAGGCGTATTGATCTAGTTAGTGAAGTTACAAGCTGCAAGATGGTTTTCGAGAGCGAGGACACCACTGCGGCCAGTTTGAGGAGATGCTGACGCCAGCCCAGTCCTCGGCATCTCCGGAAACTGGTCATAGAGGCACTCGGTCCAGCCACAAAATGGGACTAACACTCAAGACATTTATTAATATTAAAAGCGAGACTACAAAACCGGGACTAAAGGCCACAAACCGCGAAAGATATCCTTGGTCAAGCCACAAACCGCGAAAGACATGAACTAGAGTTACATAATATGAGCATGAACTTCTTGGCATATGTCATTCCTTATGACCGCTTGACGTAACCATGGAGCATCTTCTTTACTTAACGGAATGCTTGGTTTTCCTTTGTGAAGGCGGAATTTCATCAAACTTATTATAATCTTCCGACATGTCCATCTTGCCCTCGATTCCCACGATGTTTCTTTTCCTGAAAGAACTATGTGACGCTTTGGATCATCATATGATGTATTCGTTTGCATATTTTTCTTTTTTTTTTGATGGAGGACATGTCCTTCACATAGAAAACTGAGACACATCATTGGCTAGGACGAATGGTTCATCTCTATAACCAAGATTGTTGAGATCCTTTGTTGTCATTCCGCATAACTGGTCTATCTTTACCCTTCCCCATTCAGTTGACCCATTTGCGGTGAAACAAAGGGACCTTAAAAGAGACTCCATAGTCTAGTTCCCATATCTCCTCTATGTAACCATAATATGTGTCCTTTTGTCCATTCTCGTCTATTGCATCAAAGCGGACACCACTATTTTGGTTGGTGCTCTTTTTATCTTGGGCGATCGTGTAGAATGTATTCCCATTTATTTCGTACCCTTGGAAATTCAATACGAGAAGATGGTGACGGCCAACAAGTATAGCTGATCTCCAACGGTGGTGTCATTCAAGAGATGTGTCCGCATCCAACCACCGGCAGACTTCATGTGTTCATCAGAATCCATGATTCAGGCTTTCCGGGTTTTTGGGCGTACAATATTCTTGTGTTCCTCCATATCTGGATCTGCCAAGGTGGAATTATGTAGAAGCGTGTAGTGTGCTTTAGTGAAAGAATCCCGTCCCTACATATCGTGCTTTCTTTCCCAGCGTGCCTTTTCCACTTAGTCTTCCCTCATGCCGCGAGTCAGAAACACCAATCGGCTTAAGGTCAGGAATAAAGTCAACACAAAACTCAATGACCTCCTCTGTTCCATATCCCTTGGAGATGCTTCCTTCTGGTCTATCACGGTTATGAACATATTTCTTTAAGACTCCCATGAACCTCTCAAAGGGGAACATATTGTGCAGAAATACCGGACCGAGAATGGCAATCTCTTCCACTAGATGAACCAGGAGATGCGTCATAATATTGAAGAAGGATGGTGGGAACACCAATTCAAAACTAACAAGACATTGTACCACATCCTTCTGTAACCTTGGCAGAATATCTGGACTGATTACCTTTTGAGATATTGCATTGAGGAATGCACACAGCTTCACAATGGGTACTCGAACATTTTTCGGTAGAAACCCCCTCAATGCAACCGGAAGCAACTGCGCCATAATCATGGGATAGTCATGAGACTTCAGGTTTTAGAATTTTTTCTCTGCCATATTTATTATCCCTTTTATATTAGATGAGAAGCCAGATGGCACCTTGATACTGTAAAGGACTTCAAAAAAGATTTCCTTCTCTGCTTTGGTAAGATCATAGCTAGCACGACTTAAGTGACGCCCTTTATCCGTCTTGTTCTGTGTATGCATGTTCTTTGGGTCTTTCATAAATTGCTGGTTCTCCCGTGCTTCTGGTGTATCTTTTGTCTTCCCATACACGCCCAGGGATCCTAGAAGGTTCACACAAATATTCTTCGTCACGTGCATCACGTCGATTGAATAGCGGACATGTAGGACTTTCCAATATGGCAGCTCCCAAAATATAGATTTCTTCTTCCACATGGGTGCGTGTCCTGTAGCGACGTCGTTCGAACTGATTGACCGCTGGACCCTTTCAAAGATTACTTCTATGTCCTTGACCATACCAAATACATCATCACCATGGGAGTTCAGGATTCTTCCGGTGATCTGCCTCACCTTTGAAATGCTTGCCTTTCTTTCTTCGGGATGATTGGTCGGAAGAAATCGTCGATTCGCTAGGTACACAACCTTCTTGCATTTATGCAAATATGTACCTTCGGTCTTATCTAAACAGTGGGTGCATGCCTTATATCCTTTGTTTGTCCATCACGAAAGGTTACTAAGAGCAGGCCAATCATTGATGGTTCTGAATAACAACCCTCGTAGATTAAATGGCTCTGTTTGTTCTCATCACGCACGTACACCTGGTTTGCCCCACAACTGTAAGAGTTCTTCAACTAATGGCCTAAGGTACACATCAATGTCGTTGCCCGGTTGCTTCGGGTCTTGGATGAGCACTGACATCATAATGAACTTACGCTTCATGCACAACCAAGGAGGCAGGTTGTAGATACATAGAGTCACGGGCCAGGTGCTGTGACTGCAACTCTGCTCCCCAAAAGGATTCATGCCATCCGTACTTAGACCAAACCATAAGTTCCTTGCGTCACCTGCAAAGTCTGGGAAGTCTCTCTCGATTTTTCTCCACTGTGACCCATTAGCAAGGTGTCTCAACTCCCCGTCTTTCTTACGGTCTTCTTTGTGCCATCGCAATAACCTGGCATGCTCTTTGTTTCTGAACATGTGTTTCAACCTTGGTATTATAGGAGCATACCACATAACCTTAGCAGGAACCCTCTTCCGGAGGGGCTCTCCCTCAACATCACCAGGGTCATCTCGTCTGATCTTATACCATAGCGTTGCATACCGGCATTTATCTAAATTCTCATACTCCTTACATGTAGAGGATGCAGTCATTAATGCATGCATGTATCTTTTGCACATCTAATCCCAGAGGACAGAGAGTCTTCTTTGCTTCGTAGGTACTCTCGGGAAGTTCGTTATGTTTTGGAAACTTCGCTTCATTATTTTCAGCATCTTTTCAAATGAGGAGTCAGTTAGACCACACTCTGCCTTCCATCGCAACAATTCCAGCGTGGTACCGAGCTTTGTGCTGCCATCTTCACAATTTGGGTACAACAATTTCTTGTGATCTTCTAACATGCCCTCTAACTTCAACTTCTCATTTTACATTTCACGTCTCGCTTTGCATCGAAATGACCCTACCAAGTTCATCACCGGCTCATCGATGCCTGTTCTTCACCTTTTCCTCTCCATTGTCTTCCATAGCAGTATCACCGTATTCAGGAAACATATGATGATAGTTGTTATCATCATCTTCTTCTTCACCATCTTCCATCATAACCCCTCTTTCCCCGTGCTTGGTCCAGCAATTATAGTTGGGCATGAAACCTTTCATAATCAGGTGGCCGCGAATGATTTTCGAGGAAGAGTACTCCTTGTTGTTCCGACATTGAACACATGGACAACGTATAAATCCATTCTCTTTGTTTGCCGTAGCCACATCGATAAATTTATCCACGCCTTTGATATACCCGGCTACCGCGGTCAACGTACATCCATTCCCGACCGTTCATCTGCATCATATAAGTAAGTTTATCAAAAAACAGGACATCGTAAATAGTGAAATAACCAATTCACACCGACACATGAATTGTATCAATGACCTAGAAAAGATAGGATTGCTAACCTCGATCGAGGGAAATAAAGAGGAGAAAGCTCAAGTGCGTCTCGGACACCTTCTATATTTTTGTTCTATGAGAAATTCAACTGGATTTTTCACTCAAACATTTCAACAAACACCTTCAATGCATGCATGAGAAAAAACTAGCACACACCCTCACACCTTACACCATTCGAAAAAACAGAGTGGAGGCAGAGGGAGCTGGGGCGTTGCATTTATAGAGGGCAAGGGGCCTTTAGTCCCGGTTAGAGCCAGCAACCGGGACTAAAGGTGCGTGCCACGCCACGTGGCTGTGGCCAAACCTTTAGTCCCGGTTGGTGGCTCCAACCGGGATGCATGCCCCCTTACCAACCGGGACCCATGCCCCCTGGCCCCGTGCCCGCTCCAACCGGGACGCGTGCCAGCATTAGTCCCGGTTGGTGGCGCAACCGGGACTAGTGCTCTGAGGGGGCGTGGACGGATGGCCTGTTTTCTACTAGTGCTCGAAACTCACTAGCTGATTCCTACACGTTCTATGTAGTTATCCACTACCGACGTCACACATCTATAGCGTAGAACACGACAGACTCCAGTGCAGATGCTGAAACAGTTCACAACATCTCGGTTGATTAGCTTGCTTTTACGAAACCAACAAAATCGGCAGAGTGCACGATTGCAATAACATAACAGATAAGCGGACAACAGCCATGGTTGAATTAAATAATCTTAGGAGGGTTCCATGCTGGAGTAGTACATGGACGGAACTTCAACACGGACACTAATAATCAATAAATGGTTCAAATAGACCAGAATCCGTCGATATCCAAGGCAGCACCAGGATGATGCTCCTCAAATGCGATCTTCAACAAAGACTCCACGGCCTCTTTTCTTTCACCTTGGATCCATAACTTGACTTCTCTAAGGCCAGCCGGCAAGTGCTCAACGCCATCTACTGGACACTCCGCAGACCCACCACTCTCACAACCACTCAGTTCTAAAATTAAATAAAACTTCTTGAGCATAGGCATAGCACCTGCTTCGAAGGTCAGCAACACATTATGATGACACCAGAAACGAAACACTTTGAGAGCACGGAATGCCATGCCACTGCCAGGGATGTGCAACCTTTCTTGTGCAGGTTCTTCTGCCCATAACTCAAGATAGCCAAGTGATGGCAGCCCTGCAAGTATAGCAACACCATCATCCTTCAACCCTGCCCCCCCGACCCTGAACTCCAAGGTTTGAAGGTTGCGGAGTTGACCAAACCAGTTGGGGATCGCTGAGAACACGCAACCCATTATCCGCATCTCTCGGAGATGGATAGGTGGAGAGGAAAATGTGCTCCAGCCATCCAAATGCCCACCACAAGAATACATCTCAAGGGTCATGAGGCTCTCGCTGATCCTTTCTAGAGAAGAGCGCAAGACGTCCATACGTCTCGCCCCTTCAACCAAGTCATTTCCCGAGCATTGGAACCTAAAATCTCTTAGGCTGGACATCTCGCCTAGGCCTTCGATATTCTCCACCGAGTTCTTCCACAAATCGAAGAGCCGTACAGTTCGCACATGTCTCAATCTGCCAATGCCGTCAGGAAAAACTGTATCCACGTGAACACTAAGATGCAGCAGCAGAGGCAAACTAGCAATGTCAGATGGAAGCTTGGAGGCGGCGGAATTTCTTAGCTCAAGTGTCTCCAATTGTTGTAGCTTACCAATTCGGCTAGGTAGCTCAACCCTCTGACCATCGACCACCGTTAAGTATCTCAACAGAAACAACCTAGATATACCAGTGAGATCTACCACATCTCTTTTGTTGATCTCAAGATATAGAACTCGGACATATTTCAGCATCATCAAAGATTGGCAAGAAAAGCCTCCAAAAGCATAGACTGAGCGGACATTTGATAATGACCCATTCACCATTGCCGATGTCACTACACACTCTTCACCATGGCATTGGAGTGAAGCTCTCCGGATATTTCTATGCATCCCTAACACAACTTCTGGATCATTTAGAACAGAAATAAAATTATCTTCTTCAATCTTGGATCTGATAACATCTAGCATTATATCATGTACTCTGCAGCTGAACACCTCTCCATTATGGTCAGTACCCACGGGCTGGATCATGCTTTTGTTAATAAGCTCATTGAAGTAGCTTTGTGCAACATCTTTTGCATCTAGCCGAGCGATTGCACACACGAAACCCTCCGCTATCCATTGCCTCAACAAATCATCCCTGTGTATGGTGTGATCCTCTGGATACATACCAAGATAGAGCAAACATGTCTTCAGATGGTTAGGAAGGTTTTTGAAGCTAAGCTCCAAAATTTGCCTCATCTGATCAAGAGTAGGATTTCCATCAAACATGCATCCGAGAGACTTCCTTACATACTCAAATTTTGGCTTTGGCTGATCGGCTAGAAGGCTTGATATACTAATAATAGCAAGCGGGATACCACCACATTTTTTCAGTATATCTATTGAAATATCTTCTAACTCAGTAGGGCAGGAATCTTCCGAACCAAATATTCTGCTAAAAAACAATCTTCTTGAATCATTGTTTGTAAGAGCTTTCATCTTGTAAACACATCCTCTGCTTCTAGAGCAACAAGCAGCAGCAACAGAATAAATCCTTGTAGTTGTTAGCACTCTACTGCCATTATTGTTTTCTGGAAAAGCACATTTAATAATATCCCATGCTGATGTGTCCCATAAATCATCAATTATAATAAAGTACCTGAAAATCACATCACATTGAGAACACATAAAGGTTAGTTAATAGTGAGATCTTATAAACTTGACAAATTATAGTCCTATTACCTAAACCATAAATTCTACATGTACATGTCTATACCATACACCATGATAACACATACAATTAATTAGATTTATGTAAATTATATTGTATAGAACAAATGGCTTTTGAATCGTCCGTGATTAGATATAAATACAGGTAGTGAAACTCGTTTTGCAGTATATGTAAGAACTCTTGTTTCCTTGTGCTCGGCACTTCATCATTTGTTAGTATGTACTCCCACTAGAACAGTGAAATATTTGTTAATGAAGGCCTACCATCCAACAAACTTTAGTGTCTTTGTTAACTCGTATGAAGCTAAAATTAGTGCTTATAACACCAATGTATTAGTAGTATGAAGGCTTTATACACCAACGGTGCCACAACTCACAAAAGGGGAAAAGAATAACTCCGGCATGGGGTAAGCAGTTGATTTGGCGGACGTCACTTGATTTCATCTTGTTCACTTCCCTATTCACACCCCACGTACGCCACGCAGACCCGCACAACCTCACCGTCCAGTGCTTTCGGACAACCAGCGGCGCTCACCAGCGCAATCTTCCCAACTCACTCTGGAGACCACCTCACCAAAACTGCCCCACGTGCACCAATTCCAACTGCGCCAACAACATTTGGCTGCCCTACCTCCTAGTTTATGGTCCAGCCTCCACTACGGCACTGCCTCTTTCCCCATCGATTCGACGACAACACTGGTGCCAGTGGCGAGCTAGTTCTCGCTGAGTTGTTTACTCCTTCGTAGTTATAAATTTCAGTACTCCATCAGTCTCAAAATAGATGTCGTAGATTTGTCAAATTTTGGATGAATCTAGACACTATTTAGTACATAGATCCAGATTCATCCAAAATTTGACAAATCTACCACATCTATTTTGAGACGGAGGGAGTATTATATATCGCGAAATAAAGTTAAAATTAAATCCTTGCAAGTAAAAATTGTGAAACATTTATACCCTCTTTCCTCAAAACAGTTTTCTTTTTATTAAGCTATACCATAATGTTGGCAAGTTTCAAGGTGGTTTGAGTTGTATGGGAAGTTAGATTGGGAATACAGAATTTCCTTCATTATATTAAAAAATATTCTTAGCCCAACTGTATAGTGGAATAATTAGTTTTGTGTGAAACTTCTCTAACAGAGACATATATGTCCTAATGGTGAAGCAAAATGCCATTGTTGCGCTGGAAATGGTAATTTGAAAATGATTTATCTAAAAAGACCTTTAGAGTGCATTAAATCACTATTACTTGCTAAGATATAATGGTAAAAATGCATAAAGTGTATATTGCTACAATAGAACACACATAATAAAAATACCTCTCATTGAATAAATACTTTCTGATATTTTGAATCAAATCATCCAAACTGCTAATTTCAGAGGACTGTTGTCCAGTAAGCTTCAATAATAAATTCCGGAGAAGCCTTGGTAGATCAGGCTTTAGAGATACCGATACAAATGCATGACAAGTGAACTTCACTTCAATCTTACGGCACACTTCACTGGCAAGGGTGGTCTTTCCAAGACCTCCAAATCCCACAATAGAAGCCACCTTCAGCTCTTGACCTTGATGCATCAACAGCTCAACAAGCTCATCTCTGGGGGTATCAATACCCATAAGACCAGCCGCATCCGAAAAAATGGCGAGTGCTCGTGGATCAATATGTACAATATTGGAAGTAGGGTTGTAATTATCAAGATTGTACCTTATGCGCCGCTCATGCACATCAAGTACACAAGCCTCAATCCCCTTGATCTTGTTGGCGATTTGATGACGCAGCTTAAGCTTTTTAAGGCGTTCAACACTCTTCTTGAGAAACCCAGTGGTTGCACCTTTTACTTCAAGGTCATGCATGAAGTCATCAATGCAGTCTTCAATATCATACGACATGTCCCTCACTTGGTCTCTCCACACCTTAGCCTGAATATCAAGCTCGTCCATTCCTGCAAGCTTCACAAGAAGAGCATTCATGCTACTGAACTCTTCATGAAGGGACGCCACCTTATTCCGCACGCCTTTGAGCTTCCGATACTCATCCCCCATCAGGGTAGTGAGCTTCCCAAGGAGGGAGTTCATCACACCCGTGGAAACGCTCACTGCCATGGTCGATAGGGTCATATTCCTGTAAAACAGAACAAGATTGGATGAAAACTAATTATCGAGATTTCCCAAATGCATGACTAGACCTGAAAAAAAATAAGGACGAGGGTAATTGTATACAAAACTACTGTAGCTACAGATTCAAACCATGACCATAATGTTTGTAAATATGCTATATGCTTAAATAACTATTATGTACGCTTGTGATCATAGTGCTTGCAGAAACCATAAAAAATTGAAAATTTGAAGACAAAAAGACGAAGAGTAAACTATATAACCATACCTGTGTCACCCACTGAAGCCACTGAGGAATACTTCAGATCGATATTAGGTGACCTGAGCTTTGAACTTAGGTTGAGCCACTAAATCCAGTATTTTATTCCTGTAAAATATAACAAATTGGCTTTACAAATTTTATAAAGATTTCCAAATGCTCATGACTAGACCTGAAAGAAATTAAGAATGAGAGACTCAGGGTAATTCTATACGAAACTATTGTAGCTGCAGATTCTAACCATGACCATAATATTTGTAAATATGTTATGTGCTTAAATAACTACTCCCTCAGTCCCATAGGGGGCGGAGGGACCTGAGACAACTTCTCTCCAATTTTACATAGCAAGAAAGACTGCACGAAAGGATAGAAATTTTGTGGAACACAATGTACGATTGTTTGGAAGGTAATTGTGTACTGTTCAAGTGCATGGCTTGCTTTAGACATCAAACAAAATAGGCATTGTGGTTCCGTAAGAAGATGTCACCAACAAGGTTTACCTGAATTTTTCACTGGGGTAACTTTACTCATTCAAAATAAGAGTTGAAAATGCAAGGAAAATAGGTTATGATCCACACTGAAATCTGATTTTCGATTACAGCAGCTAGCAATAATTCTTCTCACAAATATATAAACCAGCTGTACCGTCAAATGAAAGCTCTTTACTAGGCACCCATCGGGAACTCAAAGTACCTTACTAATCAAAACATGTTTTGTAAGTTGTGTGTCATCTTGAATGCATTCATCAATGCCTCTCTTATTATCACAATATTCAGATCATCTCCAAGTACAGGAGCCCTTGATAGATATATGCCTGATCATGAGGAGTTAAAAACAGATCTCAAAACCAGTGTCGTTACTAATTATACAGTATAGAAAATTACAGAATACAATCAGTATTGCTAATAAGAAAATACAATTCTCTCCAACGACAATATTATTTTCCTTCACATCCTAATACTTGCAAGTTGAGAAAAAAATGACCAATGCACACAGCATTAACGAATAAAATGGTCAAAACACCGACCAAAGAAGCCTCATCCCTATTATGCATGGATCAAAATAAGCATTGACATACATGTGCACGTCTGCACCAAAGGGTGCGCTCGCTTCTCTGTTTCGATTGTAAACAGAATCCAGTCACAAACAAGATTTAAGGATGAGACTCATGGTAATTGTGTATGGAAAACAGTTGCAGGGCAGCTGCAGACTATAACAAAGGCTTATATGTAACTATGTAGATTGCAGCTTGCAGAAACCATGAATATTCGAAAGTCACTGAGTATCACCTGAAGGCTGAAGCCACTCGAGAGTAAGGTCTGGACTTAGGCTGCGAGAGTTTGATTTCCTCTGTTATGCGACCTGAGACAACTTCTCTTCACGAGGAGCAGCCAAGACACTGCAGCAAAAGATACTAGAATTTTGTCTTTGTTCTAACTCCTCTGCTCAAGCCCGTCCGGCCAGCGGTGGATCACGAACAGGACTAGCGTCCTCGTCCCAGGCATCCGCTAGCTGCCGAGATCCGACCTTCCTCGGACCACAACACGCCGCCAGGAGAAGCCTCGCGGCTGCCATCCGCCCGCCAACAGGCGAGGACGAGGGCGAGGGCGAGGGCAGAGGAAAGGGGGTGGCGAGCAAGTCGTTTTTTTTCCACTGTCTGTTTCTGTTTCCCGATCTCCCCTCTCACTCGCCGGACAGCGGAGCAGGCGAGCCGCAGAATGTCGCCGGAGCGCCGCCCACCCGAGCTATGCGCCGGATCCGCACCGGCCGCAGCGAACAAAAAGGCAATACGGTGGAGGGAGGAGTTTTGGCTACTTTGGTGAAGGGAGCATTTCTTCTTCTTAGGCTCGAACTCCTTCGCCGGTCAAAGATAGCTTTCAGTATGTAGTATTGTCTCGTCTTCACCGAGACGCACATGTATCTACAGTACTGTCAGTGTGCACGAAAAAAAATATTCAGAGTGGCACCGAATTTACACCAAGTTTATAGAAAATTATCTTGTTTCTTGGCCCGTCGAGACTACCCGCCCCTACATCGAAAAAGCTTTTAGACTTTTAGGTTGGCCATAGGGCTGCAAGCGGGGTGGATAGGGCCTAAGCGGGCCCTGCATCTGCAACCCTAGTTGGCCATAATAAGAGTATCATATTATTATGAGTAGTATCAATCTCTATAGTGTTTGCAAACCAACATGTGGTTGGATGGTTAGGAGGTTGGTTGTACCCCCAGCTCACCAGAGTTCAAACCCCAGGTTTGACACTGTGTGTTGCATAAAAGACGGATATTCTTTCAGTGGGAGGCGATGTTCCCGTCGACAGCGAGACGCCCGTGGTGACTTCGTCAATCTCAAGACCTGAGCCGGAACGTCGACAGCGAGATGCCCGTGGTGACTTCGTCAATCTCGAGACCCGATCCGCCGGCTCAGTTTCTCGGAGGTGCTTATAGGGGTAGGGTGTGCGTGTGTGCGTTCATAGGGGTGGGTGCATGTACGTGTTGTGAGCGTCTTCGATTGTACTGTGTTTCTCACAAAAAATCTTTATAGTGCTTATTATCGTCTAGTTGTATCACAGTCTCATGATATTTAATTATTTGTAGAATTTTAATGTAATTTGATGTATAAGATGTGGTTGACATTAATTTTTTGTGTTACATGTGCTATGCCACCATATCATATTTTGATACCATTAGCACCTCTTTTTATTAATTATTGTTGTGTTACATCATCATTTTACCAAGGTGACAGGTATGGTACACCTTATGATACTATCACTAGGCCCGTCTTAGATTTTCTAATTTGGATAACATGGTACCACCTCCTGAAATAGCTCCAGTTCTGTCACATCATCCTTACAGGTGGCCTCCTTTTCAGAATCGTTGTCAATTCCGTTCCGCCATTTGTATTTTTTGTGAAGATTTTGGAAAAGTATGGTAGTTTTTCTCCAAAAACCAAAAATGATACCATCCGGTAAAATTTAAGTTCTGAAGTCGTGGATTTATGGTATAAAATCTCTGTCTCCCTAAAAAATTTGGGGTCTATCTGAGTGCGTCAATTTGGCTCCCGGCTCAATGGATTCCTTTGTTCTAAACATTTAGAAATGTATTTTAGAAGCTTACAAAATCTGAGAAATATGTACATATGGGCAATCATGTATATTTCATGTGTGCAAAGTTTTGATTTGAAATATGTTATAATCTATTTAAAACAAAAAAAAATACAGATCCAGGCCTAGGTAGGCACTACACCACATTTATATTATATTTAGTCGAGTAACGCTTACATAAAGGACCTTAAAAAAATACACCATGGCCCTTGATTTTTGCACCGGAGACCCTAGCACAAAAAGGAAAAAAAACAAGTGATACGTGGTACACAAGGTTTGGTTCCAGGAGTCTACAACAAGTGGGGGAGGTGAAGAAACAAATGAACAAGTGAACAAGTTCAATGACACCAGCTACAAAGCGTATAAGACTATAGAGATGGCAAAAGCTAGGTGGAAAAACTATCCTCTAAGAGCATCTCCACTCGTCTCCCTAGGAGGCCGGTTCGGACGCCGAAAATCGTCTCAGTCGCGTACCCAGGGACCTCTTTTCGGCCGGATTTGGACCAACTTTGGTCCGGACTACTCAGGCCGAACCCAGGATCCCGGGTACGTCCTGAGGACGCCAGACGGAGCGAATTGGCCGAGTGGACCAGTCTGTCAGCGACAGAAGCCGACTCGCCCCCATTCTTTCCGCCGTTTTCTCCTTCCAGCGGTTTCTCCTTCCCGTCGTTTTCCTTTTCCCGCCCTCGCCGCTACACCCTTTCCGCCCTCGCTGCCGAACTCCGCCTATAAAAGGCGTGCATCTCGCCGTCTTTCTTCACAGTCTCTCACACCACCACAACTCCGGCGAACTTCGAACATTCGCACCTTTCTTCCTCCACAACTTCGCCGAGAAGCCATGACCAAGGGATTTCCCGGCCGACGCACGATGACGCCATGGGAAGCCCGGCTGCTCCGCGAGGCGCACTATACGGCGCCGCCGGACACTCGTCTCCCCCTCGGCTGGCAACTCAGCGCCGGCGGGATCCCTGTTTCACCGGTGCCGGCCGACGAGGACCTCGCCGGAGAGATCCTGGTGGCTATCGCCGACATGCAAGACCCGGGTCTCGCCGGAGAGTTCCAGGGGGGCTATCGCCGACATGCAAGACGCGGATCCTGGCAACCTGGTCTTGTGGAGGCAGTTCTTCGCCGACAGGCGCCTCGCGGAACTCGCCCGACACAATGGTCCGTCGGGCTCGCCGCCGTCGCAGCGTCACAATATGGCTTTTCGCTGCCGCTTCTGGAGCGTTCCGGAGCGAACTCTCGCCAGCGTCATGGAGCACATCCAGGCTGGCAACCACCCCCGCCTCGGCCTGTAGTTGTAGCGTCCGGTGTCGACCATGGAGGCGGAGGACTTCTCCTAGTTTTTAACTCGACGTAATATGTGCTCGCCCTACTTAATAAAATCCGCATATATTCGCCTATATTTCGCCGAACTTGGGACTCGGCCTGGGTACACGAGTGAGAAGCTGGGCGTGTCCAGGCGGAAATCAAGTTTCGTCCGGCTAAAAAAAATCCGGATTTCGGTCTGGATTCGCCCAGCGAGCGAAGATGCTCTAAGCCGATATCTGACCCAGTATCACGTTGCCGGGCCATTTTCTGAAACATGTTCGGGACCAATATCGGCCCAGAGTTGCCCTGGATCTGCTACTACGATGCTGTAATACCAAAAGAGAGCAGGTCCTCTAGAGCATAATAATATCTTAATTTAAGATCTCTCATGTGTACAGCTGGCGCTGCAATCTCTATACAAGTGCCCAGATCTTGTGTCTCGTGATTACAATAAATGTAGTCTCGGATTAAAAGAACACGAACACACCAGAAGTAATAAGTTCTTACAAACCATATACTATCAAGTGCCAAAGATCTTAGAGCATCTCCAACTGCTCCCCCAACGGCTACCCCCTCCCCTCCCCCAACGACCTTTGGGGGTGTTAGGCGAAAAATGGCCCGCACAGGCACCCCAATCCCTTGTCGGCAACTGGGACGGCGCAGGAAACTTTCTGGCACCCCCTCGCGCCACCAACACACAGGGGCTGGGCTGGCCCTACGAGGTCCAATGGTAGCGACACAATTATTGTGCCCGTGAAGGCTCTTCTCCCGATGCCGGAGTATGGCTTTTCCAGCTAGTTCCCACAGCGCCGGGTCACACTACATCATTTTCCGCCGCTTCCAGCGAGTTCCCTCCGTTTCCTGCCGCCGGCTATAAAACATGACCAAGCGATGGTGGAAACGGCGGACCACACTTGAGCACCATGTATGACCGTCTTTCCACCATTCGCGGTCACTACCCAATCGGAGGAGCTACTGGAGTCGGCGGAGCCGCTGCCAACGGTGGTGGTCGTCGTTGCCGGCGATGAGGCGGACGACGATTCTCCGACTTTAACGATGAGACGGAGCCATCAATCGACCAGAGGGTGCTCCTCGCCTCCATCCAAGCGGCGCATAGCGGGAGCACCAGGGCGGGGCTCCCTGAGACAGTAAGGCGGGGGCTTCCGAAGGAAGGAAGGCGGTCCCTCCGGGGGCGGCTCGGTAGTATAGAGAGCGAGTCAACCGGACCACCAGCAAACGCTTCGAGTGGGATGTCCTCAACGACATCATGTTACGGGAGCACCTCCGACAGTAAAAAATCGAAGAGGCTCACTCGGAGAGTTAGAGTGCCTCCTCGCGGTCCGTGCCTTCCCCGATGACGCGATCGGGCGGGCGTGCCGTCCTTGAGCATGCTCGGGAGGAGTCCAACATGCAGGGGGCAATCTAACGCTCTCTCAAATAGGAATGGGGTCTCGTTAGCCCGCTCAACGCACTTTTAACAAGGTGATCTTCCACTCACGCACTAGGCATGTGAAGGACCTAGCCACCGCCTTAGCTGCCGCACGTAGTTTATTTTAGTTTGTTTCATTATGTTCTACCTCTGTAAAAAACCTAAATATGAATGAAATTTATTTTCAAAATTATTTGGGGTTTGATTGTTAGGGGTCGCCGGCAGTTTGGGGGCTTGCTAGGCACACGTTGGGGGTGTCGGTGGAGATGCTATTAGGCCCAAAAAGGTGATTGAGCCACCACAGGGTAAGCCGATATCCGAGATCGCTAGGGATGCTGTAATACAAAAAAAGTGCTACAAGATATCTCGAGCATAATATAGCTTAACTTCTATCATGTGTACAGCAGGCGTTGCAATCTCTATACAAGTGCCCAGATCTTGTGCCTCGTGATTACAATAGATGCAGTCTCAGATTAAAAGAACACATGACACACACGATGTAGTTAGTTCTTACAAATTATATATCGAAGTGCCCAAGATCTTAGGCCCTACAAGGTGACTGAGCCACAACAGGATAGGCAAATAATAGGACAGATTGGATCTGGAGAATATTAATTTCATGGGAAATTTGGTGGAGTACTATATTACCTGGCGAAGCAACAATGCCGAGGTGAGCTTGATATGAGTTCCGCACTAAGACCACGGCACCAATTTCTTGAGCTGCCATCAAAGGAAGAAATTACCAAGGGTGGTCCGACAAGGTGGCTGAAATCTCGATCTCTAGGTATATATAGGTCAGGCCAGTACAACAAGGTCCAGCAAAACTAGATCTGAAGAAGATTGGTAATTACCTGAGGAAGCCCGGTTTATGTATGTAGTCTAGGCGAGCTTGAAATGATCTCCACAGAGCAGGACGCGTATGATTTCTGAAGCTGTCAACGTAAGGGAGAAGAGCTGATAGGAGACTTGGAAGTATAGAACGTATGGGGGGTGAGATCTTAAACAGGCTCCTATCAAAGGAAGGAGAGAGGATGGTGAGACTTCAATGAAAGAGACAGTTTAGTAATGCTGAGTGATGATCAGTTTTAACAATAACATATCAAATGTGAACGCCTCCAGATCATTTTTAAGTAGTACACCACATGGCGCGCGAGGGAATCGACTCAGAAATAATGTCAACGTCTCCAACAAAATCAAGCGCACATGGAGTCGGTAGTAAGACGTGATCGTGGGACACGCAAAAGATCGTGGACAACGGTTGGAGGTTAACACCGCTCGCCAGCTTGACGATGACCAGAGAGGTAGTTGCTGCCCCATAACCATGAGACTCAACATTTGGATGACTGCCCGCCGTCAATGAATTGTTGCTAACGAAGAACTCCTAGGGATTTTTCTCTCCAAGGCGCACACTACAAGGAAATTGCTTATCCATGGATTTGATACCAAGTGGTGCATGGGCTGGTGTGTGCGTCATAGGTAAATTTCTGTGGCGCACATCAAAGACATGCGCCACGGATAAACCAACTAACCGTGATGCATCGTATATATGGAACTGGATATCGTCATCCAACCCAGTATATATGAGTGGTGTGGGCCTTTATCATGAGGCCTGGCCATTTTCTGGAATATGTTCGGAATCAATATCGGCCCAGAGTTACCCGGATCTGCTACTGCGGATGCTATAATACCGAAAGATAGCATGTCCTCTTGAGCCTAAGGCCCTGTTTGGCATCAAAGTATTTTTAAAGTATTAAGAGAATACTTGACGATTTTACCCCTATCTTTTCAATGTATTTACCCGCCACTGCCCTTAGAAAGTCGTACCGGTTGGTCTCTCCCGAGCACTCTGCCACACCAATCCCCATCCAGCGCCGCCCGGACGCCCTTGCCCGCATGCCTGCGCCGCCACCAGCTCACTCGCCCATGCGTCTGCGTTCCTGCGCCACCAGCTTCCTGCGAATTTCGCCGAGAAGGTGCTCCCATGTCCTTCATGGGGGTAGTCAACAAGCCACGATTTCGCCAGAAGAATCTATCTACTAATTTACACAGAGGTAGGTTCGTCTGCCACACTTTTGGTTCCGATTTTTTCCTAGACGATTTTACCCCTACCTTTTCAATGTATTTACCCGCCACTGCCCTTAGAAAGTCGTACCGGTTGGTCTCTCCCGAGCACTCTGCCACACCAATCCCCATCCCACGCCGCCCGGACGCCCTTGCCCGCATGCCTGCGCCGCCACCAGCTCACTCGCTCATGCGTCTGCGTTCCTGCGCCACCAGCTTCCTGCGAATTTCGCCGAGAAGGTGCTCCCATGTCCTTCATGGGGGTAGTCAACAAGCCACGATTTCGCCAGAAGAATCTATCTACTAATTTACACAGAGGTAGGTTCGTCTGCCACACTTTTGGTTCCGATTTTTTCCTAGACGATTTTACCCCTACCTTTTCAATGTATTTACCCGCCACTGCCCTTAGAAAGTCGTACCGGTTGGTCTCTCCCGAGCACTCTGCCACACCAATCCCCATCCCGCGCCGCCCGGACGCCCTTGCCCGCATGCCTGCGCCGCCACCAGCTCACTCGCCCATGCGTCTGCGTTCCTGTGCCACCAGCTTCCTGCGAATTTCGCCGAGAAGGTGCTCCCATGTCCTTCATGGGGGTAGTCAACAAGCCACGATTTCGCCAGAAGAATCTATCTACTAATTTACACAGAGGTAGGTTCGTCTGCCACACTTTTGGTTCCGATTTTTTCCTAGACGATTTTACCCCTACCTTTTCAATGTATTTACCCCATCGCCTTAGAAAGTCGTACGGTTGGTCTCTCCGAGCACTCTGCCACAACAATCCCCATCCCACGCCGCCCGGACGCCCTTGCCCGCATGCCTGCGCCGCCACCAGCTCACTCGCCCATGCGTCTGCGTTCCTGCGCCACCAGCTTCCTGCGAATTTCGCCGAGAAGGTGCTCCCATGTCCTTCATGGGGGTAGTCAACAAGCCACGATTTCGCCAGAAGAATCTATCTACTAATTTACACAGAGGTAGGTTCGTCTGCCACACTTTTGGTTCCGATTTTTTCCTAGACGATTTTACCCCTACCTTTTCAATGTATTTACCCGCCACTGCCCTTAGAAAGTCGTACCGGTTGGTCTCTCCCGAGCACTCTGCCACACCAATCCCCATCCCGCGCCGCCCGGACGCCCTTGCCCGCATGCCTGCGCCGCCACCAGCTCACTCGCCCATGCGCCCATGCGTTGCCTGTGCCACCGGCTTCTGCGACCGCCGAGAAGGTGCTCCCATGTCCTTCATGGGGGTAGTCAACAAGCCACGATTTCGCCAGAAGAATCTATCTACTAATTTACACAGAGGTAGGTTCGTCTGCCACACTTTTGGTTCCGATTTTTTCCTAGACGATTTTACCCCTACCTTTTCAATGTATTTACCCGCCACTGCCCTTAGAAAGTCGTACCGGTTGGTCTCTCCCGAGCACTCTGCCACACCAATCCCCATCCCGCGCCGCCCGGACGCCCTTGCCCGCATGCCTGCGCCGCCACCAGCTCACTCGCCCATGCGTCTGCGTTCCTGCGCCACCAGCTTCCTGCGAATTTCGCCGAGAAGGTGCTCCCATGTCCTTCATGGGTGTAGTCAACAAGCCACGATTTCGCCAGAAGAAAGCCTGAATCGAACCAGCTCGCCGGGAATCGAAGATCTACGCCGAAATCGAGTGCTCTCGTAGTCAAATCGAGTCTGGATGTCGCCGATGCCGGCGCCGACCAGAGCGTTGACTTTTTCCGGTCCTTAGCATGCTGGCTTTGGCCTCATGCCTTCCGCCATCTGCACCAGACGTGGAGACTGGAGAGGTAGGATACACACAAATCACCAACGGGCCGGCCTGCCTGAGTTTGTGGTGGCGCCACAGGAGCACCCAGGGTGCGGTGGGCCGGACTGACGGAGTTTGTGGTGCAGAGCACCTAAGACAACGGGAGGGCTTGCCTGAGTGCGCTAGGTGGAGCGCAGGCAATACAACTGAAGGCATGCTTCGATCTGCAGTATTGCGGACGCACATCTTATATGCCTCTCTCCGAGGCTGTCGCAGGCGTCGGATACCACATCGCGCACCTGCCGCAGCAGTTGAGAAGCGGTTTGACCCAAACTGTGTTGTTTCCGTGATCATCATGTCATCATCGTCATGCGTATCCAAACTGTGTTGTTTTTGTGACCATCTGTCATCATCGTCAGCGGGGCAGCGGATCATGCGAGAGCTCGCGGCGCGAAGAGCGAACACTATAGCAGATGGCCTTCACGCGCTTTGCATGTGAACATAGACAAACCTACTCCCTCCGTTTTAAAATATAAGATGTTTTAAAATTGTAAAGCAAATGTCGATCCATCAATCGATCAATGTCGCAAACACGCATGGATTCCGCCGGACGACGTGATAGGCTGTGCCCTGGGATTCAGCCTTCTACCCAAAGACACTAATTGCAAATATTTCAGAAGATTGAAATCAAGCGAGAATGCAACGTCACAGAGTTTTTGAAATTATTTGACCAACGAGCAAAATAAAAAATTAGCATACATGAATATTCATATTATTTATGTTTTACATGTTAGACATATGTGATGATAGAACAACTAAAAAAGCCGTGGCAACGCACGGGCATTCAGCTAGTATTAAATACTTTGAGGTGGTTGGATCTAACAAATAATATGGTTTTAAAACTGAAGTATTCTCCAAAATTATGTTTTTTTAAGTATTTGAGGAAAAGGCTAGACCTTCTTTTTTCTAAAACTGAGAAAAGGGAAAAAAAAACTAAAGTATTGCTTTGCTAGACACTGAAATACTATGGTATTGATATACTTCAATTTTAGAAAAAACTTTGTTGCCAAACTAGGTCTAATATCTTTATTTAAGATCTCTCATGTGAACATCTCCAACAAATCAAGCGCACATGGAGTCGGTAAGACGTGATCGTGGGACACGCAAAAGACGATTTTATTATTTGCACCGCACATCGGACAAGAAGGAGCACATTTGCTTTTAAATTAATCAAATAGCTGGATCCAGGAAAGCCAAGGTGCACTTGAATTGAATCATAGTAAGTCAGTTATTTCCTCGAAACAGGCTTTCGTCACTTTATAAATAAAGCAACAACCATCCAAAGTACAGAAATGTCACCGATGCCCAGGCGTCAAAAGAAAAAAGAAAAATAAGTTCACTGGGACCACAACACAACAAGCCCAAGAAAAGAAGAAAAAACCAATAGGTAGGAAGAGCAGGGAGGTAGCTCTTCCTACGAAGCCGCAGACACATTGGCAGGCACCGCGAAGCGCTGCGCCGTGCCCTGAGAGCCTGCAAGATGATGTCCACGCGCTCCCGATCACGCTGCCTAGACAGGGGGTACCACTGCTAGAGATGGACAAGCAAAGAAAAAGTAGAGTCAGAAGCCCGACGTGGGAAAATCCACTCAATCACCATCTTATTTCTAATCTTTCAAAGGGTTCAAGTAATGGCCGCAAACACCAACCAGAAGAGGTGGCGCCTCCTCCTAGTCCGGGTTGCCTCGGTTTCGAGGAATTCACCAAGGTCTTGGGCCTGCCAAGTAGGCCTTCTCGGATAAAGCTCCACAGAAACTAAGCGTCCGGGCCGTGAATAATGTGGGTGCACGATTTCGAAGTCCCACATAATGGACACAACCCATTGCCGGGGCCACTGTGTTTTGAAACCTCGACCCCTGAGGGAAGGCGGTCCCCTAGAAGCCACCATAGGAAGAGACGCACACTAAGGGGATGGGCGTCTTCCAAATGTGCGAATTCCAAGGCAGCTCAGGGCCCTAGAAGGAGAGGGATAGGGGCAAGGAGCCCGCAGCCTCATGAAGTCTGAGACAGTTTAGTAATACCGAGTGATCAATTTTAATAACATATCAAATGTGAACGCCTTCGAATCATTTTTTAAGTACATCACATGGTGAGGAAATCAACTCAAAATATCAACGTGTCAAACAAAATCAAGCACACATGAAGTCGGTAAGACGTGATCGTGGGGCACGCAAAAGACATTATTTGCACTGCACATCTGACAAGAAGGAGCAATTAATGGCCTTTAAATTAATCAAATAGCTGGATCCAGGCACCCGCAGCTAAGGCTAAGGTGCATTTGAATTACTCGCTCTGTTCCAAACTAAGTGACTTGACTTTTTTTAATTTATAATTTTTTATGCTTTATTATTTAAAATATTTAAATATTATATTCGGCTTCTGCATAACTGTGATGTACACAGTCGACAAAAGTCCAAAGAAACAAAGAAACCAGAAAACAAAAAGAAAGGTATCAACTGATACTGCATATCGCCTAACGAGGGCCAATAGGTAGATCACGTTGCTACACATGTCGGGTAAAAATATCCCTCGTCATATCCTTCAACCGCACACATATCTCCGTAAACAGGTCTCGAAACTCCACACGAGATGTGGAGACGACCATGGATGAAAAGCGGCGGTAGACCGATAGATAACCTGCATAACAGAAGATAATTTATCATAAAAACTTTGTCATTTCTACATAGTCAAAATGACCAAATAACGACAACTGCTTCCACCCTAATTATAATTCTATATGTATGCTCAATCACATGTAACCAGTTACCAAATATATTGATAACACTACGAGAAGGAGATAATCCAGAAGCAGCTTGAATGAATGACCATATAGAACAAGCAAATTTTTATTGAAAGAAAAGATGTTTGATTGCCTTATCCTGATAAAGAAAACACATTGCTTACTTCCAAGCCAATTTTTTTAATAAGGTTATCTTTTGTAACAATAACTCCACGACTATAGGTACCAGGCGAAGATTTTTACCTTTAGTGGTACCTTCATCTTCCAAACTTTTTGTTATTTATTACTGGCACATCGGACTGGACTAAGGCTCTAGACATGGCAACAACCGAGAATTTTACCATTCTGATGCAGGTTCCGGTGAAACTCATCAGGGCCATCAGATAATTGTATCATGCTCAGCTGTTGAATCAGCTGGTTTGACGATGCAAGTCTTGGTCCGACTAGGTCTCTCCTAAACGCAACATTCGGAGGAACAAATTCCAGCACTATGGCTATAGTATCTCCTTTGTGCCAAACGATATTGTATAGATCCGGATACTATTTTCAAAGAGTGGCATTACCCAGCCACTTATCCTACAGTACTAGGAACGAATCTCCGAACCATCCTTAATATCAAGCGCACATGGAGTCGGTAAGACGTGGTCGTGGGACACGCAAAAGACATTATTTGCACTGCACATCTGACAAGAAGGAGAAATGGCCTTTAAATTAGTCAAATAGCTGGATCCAAACTATCGTGGAAATGACCACGGCAGACGCTGCAATCGGCAGCGAGTAGTAGAACGAAGGGCAAGGGCGGCCAACCATCTGCGGTGCGAGATGAGGGCGGAGACACGGAGTTTTACCTAGGTTCGGCCCCTGGAGGGTAAAGACCTACTCCTGCTAGATTGTATTATGATGAAGGTATAATGGGGCGAGCTCGACGGCTAGACGGCGAGTCGCTTGGGTGGATGATGGAACGTATCCTCTACACGCCCTGTAGGGAGGTTTATATAGACCCACCCTCCCCTAGGGTTTACATATCTCAACCGAATCAGTTAAGGTTTCGGTACTCGTTTAACCTAATCCGACTGGGCCTATCTACTCTCCTGGGCCTTCGGCTTCCAGTCGCTTGGATCCACGCCAGGTCTTGATCCAGTCGCCGTCCTGCAGGCCCACTCGCCAGTTCCTGGGCCAGTCGAAAACGTCCTGCTGGGTATACCCCGGTAGGCATATCCCCATCAATAGTCCTCGAGGCCGTCATCGATTGGGCGTAGGTGGCCGCTGGCAGTCGGAGCATACGGGCCCAATGCGGACACCCAGTCGAATCGGTGGCGCGCTCCTGAATAAAAGAAAAAACTAGTCATTCTGGTCGCAGCTCGGCGAACGGGTCGGCGAAATATTTAGTCACTGTTGAAGTGATCAGGTCGGCGAGTCGAATGGATGAAGTTGGACCGTTAGTCGCAGTCAAAACTAGCCGTTGGAGTAATCTAACGGTAACTTTTGGCGTAATCACCGCGTAACAACGGCTCCCTGATTTGGCGGGTAACAACGGTAACTTTTGGAGTAATCCATGGAGTAGTACATGGATGGAATAGGTAAGAGTGCATGATTTACATGCCGCATAAAGTGGCACTTGAGACCAGAATCACTGGATCTTCAAGGCAGCGCCGGGATGATGCTCCTCAAATGTGATCTTCAACGAAGACTTCACAACCTCTTTTCTTTGACCGGAGATCCTTAACTTGACTTCTCTGAGGCCAGCGGGCAAGTGCTCAATGCCATCTACTGGACACTCCACAGACCCACCACTCTCACAACCACTCGGTACAAACATTAAATCAAGCTTCTTGAGCATAGGCATAGCACCTCTTTCGAAGGTCAGCAACACGTTATGATAACTCCAGAAATCAAACACTTTGAGAGATCGGAATGCCATGCTGCTGCCAGGGATGTGCACCCTTTCTTCTACAGGTTCTGTTGCGTATAACTCAAGATAGACAAGTGATGGAAGCCCTGCAAGTATAGCAACATCATCATCCTTCAACCCTGCCCCCTTGACCTTGAAATCCAAGGTTTGAAGGTCGCGGAGTTGACCAAACCAGTTGGGGATCGTCGAAAACACGCAACCCCTCATCCGCATCTCTCAAAGATGAATAGGTGGAGAGGAAAATGTGCTCCAGCCATCCAAACGCCTACCACCACAAGAATACATCTCAAGGGTCATGAGGCTGACGCTGATCCTTTCTAGAGAAGAGCGCAAGACGTCCATACGTTTCGCCCCTTCAACCAAGTCCTTTTCTGACCATTGGAACTTAAAATCTCTTAGGCTGGACATATCGCCTAGGCCTTCGATATTCTCCACTGAGTTCTTCCACAAATCGAAAACCCCAACAGTTTGTACATGTCTCAATCTGCCAATGCCGTCGGGAAAAACTGTACCTCCCCGAACAATGAGATGCAGCAGCAGAGGCAAACTAGCAATGTCAGATGGAAGCTTGGGGGCGGCGGAATTTCTTAGCTCAAGTGTCTCCAATTGTTGTAGCTTACCAATTCGGCTAGGTAGCTCAACCCTCTGATCACCGACCACCTTTAAGTATCTCAACAGAAACAACCTAGATATACCAGTGAGATCTACCACATCGTTTTTGTTGATCTCAAGATGTAGAACTCGGACATATTTCAGCAACATCAGAGATTGGCAAGAAAACCCTCCAAAAGCATAGACTGACCGGACATTTGATAATGACCCATTCACCATCGCCGATGTCACTACACACTCTTCACCATGGCATTGGAGTGAAGCTCTCCGGATATTTCTGTGCATCCTTAACACAACTTCCGGGTCATTTAGAACAGAAATAAAATTATCTTCATAAATCTTGGATCTGATGACATCTAGCATTATATCATGTACTCTGCAGGTCAACACCTCTCCATTAATGGCAGTATCCACAGGCTGGATCATGCTCCTATTAATAAGCTCGTTGAAGTAGCTTATCGCAACATCCTCTGCATCTAGACTAGAGATTGCACACACGAAACCCTCTGCTATCCATTGCCTCAAAAAATCAGCCTTGTATATCTCATGGTCCTCTGAATACATACCAAGATAGAGTAAACATGTCTTAAGATGGTTAGGAAGGTTTCTGAAGCTGAGCTCCAAAATTTGCCTCATCTGATCAAGAGTAGGATTTCCATCAAACATGGATCCAAGAGACTTCCTTACATACTCAAATGTTGTCTTTGGTTGATCAGCTAGAAGGCTAGATATACTAATAATAGCAAGTGGGATACCACCACATTTTTTTAGAATATCATTTGAAATATGTTCTAATTCAGTTGGGCAGGAATCTTCTGAACCAAATATTCTGCTAAAAAACATTCTTCTTGAATCATGGTCATTAAGAGATTTCATCTCGTAAACACATCCTATGCTTTTAGAGCAACAAGCAGCAGCAATAGAATGAATCCTTGTAGTTGTTAGCACTCTACTGCCATTATTATTTTCTGGAAAAGCACATTTAATAATATTCCATGCTAATGTATCCCATATATCATCAATTATAATAAAGTACCTGCAAATCATATCACATCGAGAACAAATAAAGTTTAGTTAATACTAAGATCATATAAACCTGGGAAATTATAGTCCTATTACCTAAACCATAAATTATGTGTGTACATGTCTACACCATGCACCATGATCACATGTACTACTGATTAGATCTACCTAAATTACATTGTACAAACCATAACTACCTTCGAATCTTCCGTGATAATAATAAGTAGATATAAATATAAGTTTTAGAAGTTGTTTTGCAATATATGTAATAACTTTTGTTTCCTTGTCCTCGTCAAGTCATCATGTAAGTTGAATTAGAAAGAAAGCTAAGATAGTATGTCCTCCACTAGAAAAGTGAAACATTTGTCCGAGGCCTAACATCCAACTAACCTAACCGTGTGAAGATAAAATTAGTGCACATAATGCAAATGTATTAGTAGTAGGGAGTGCAAATAAAATCATTATTACTTGCTAAATATAATGGTAAAAAGCATGAAGTGTATATTGCTACAATAAAATACACATAATAAAACAATACCTCTGAGGCAATAAATACTTTCTAATATTCCTAATCACATCATCCAAGCTGCTACATTCAGAAGACTGCTGCCCAGTATATCAGGCTTGGTATATCAGGCTTTAGAGATACCGATACAAATGCGTGACAGGTAAATTGCCTTTCGATCTTGCGGCACACTTCACTGGCAAGGGTGGTCTTTCCGAGACCTCCAAATCCCACAATAGAACCCACCTTCAGCTCTTGATCTTGATCCATCAACAAACCAATAAGCTCATCTCTGGGGGTATCAATACCCACAAGACTAGCCGCATCCGCAAAAATGGCGAGTGCTCGTGGATCAATATGGACAATACTGGACGTTGGGTTGTACTCATCAAGCTTGTACCTTATGCGCCGCTCATGCACTTCAAGTACACGAGCCTCAGTTCCCTTGATCTTGTTGGCAATTTGATGACGCATCTTGAGCTTTTTAAAGCGTTCAACAGTCTTCTTGAGAAACCCAGTGGTTGCACCTTTTACTTCAAGGTCATGCAAGAAGTCATCGATGCAATCTTCAATATCATAGGACATGTCTCTCACTTGGTCTCTCCACACCTTAGCCTGAGCATCAAGCTCGTCCATTTCTGCCAGCTTCACAAGAAGAGCATTCATGCTACTGAACTCTTCATGAAGGGACGCCACCTTATTCTGCACGCCTTTAAGCTTCCGATACTCATCCCCTAGCAGGGTAGTAAGCTTCCCAAGGAGGGAGTTCATCACACCCGTGGAAGCACTCACTGCCATGGTTGATAGGGTCATATTCCTGTAAAACATAACAAAATTGGTTTATAAATTTCATAGAGGTTTCCCAAATGCTCATGAGCAGACCTCAAAGAAAAATTAAGGATGAGAGATTCAATGTAATTGTATACTAAACTATTGGAGGTGCAGATTCTAATCATGACCATACTGTTTGTAAATATGACCGTAGTGCTTGAAGAAAAAAAGAAGAAAAAGCAAAATAGAGTAAAGGACTAGGGAAATTTGGCGCGGCGACACGCCGCGCCCGTCGATGAGAATCTAAATTTATAATTGTTTTCCAATACACACTTAGTTGTCGGTCTTAACTGAAGTATAGTCATTCCTGTAACTTGAAAACACACAAATACATGCCGGGGAAAGTCAGACCTCTGTGCCGGCATGACACAAAATCAAAGAGATAACTATGTGCTAATGTAGCTGAAAACAGAGTAATAGAATCTTACTACCATTCATCAGTGTAGAAGGAAAACATGTACAACAGGACCCACTGTACTATTTTCTCTAGAAGAAAAGCTGACTGAATGCCCAGTTCAGAAAGATAGCATGCTTGTACGCAGTCATGCAGCTTAATGTGTTCCAACATGCCCTACATTCATAAATAATTGGCAATTTATATTAGTTGGCCGCAAGGGTATCACTACTATTCAATTGTCTTTCTCCAGTCCCACGTCCCTTATCAGGGCAATAACAATTCAGAAACAGTTTCAAGTCGACAAAGAGCATAACGGGAGCTGAGAAATAGACCAACATGCTCATATTTAAGACATATATCCTACGAATGAAAATTTTGAGAAGTATTAGGAAGCAAAAGAAAGTTAGCAGTTGAGTAAATTTGTCGGAATGTGAAGTACTTTTTAGTAGAATCAACAAAACTAATAGATGATTTCATTTAATTACGAAAATGAGCACTAACAACCGATTACACATGACTAATAAAACCTGGACCAGAGCACAGTTACAGCCAATTTCCAAAGATAAAGATTGCAGTACCTACAATTCAGGCATTTCTTCTTTCCTAGTCGTTGTGTAAGCAAAAAAGGACAACATAAACATTGTAGCCTTCCATCGAACAAAGGAGGGTGATGCAGCAAAAGAAGAATTAAAAATAAGAAAATAACATAGAAATCTTACAACAGAGCAAGAAAACGAAGATAAGCAAATAACTGCTCATAGAGCTCACCTCAGCGACTAATGACTTGTTCATCAAATATAGTGCAGTATTAAGAAATATGGGCACCGCTTATGCTGCCTGCTAAACCTCCTCGCCAATATCTTCGAAGTTGACATCGATAAGGAACATGATATAAGACCGGTAGGGAGTTGGTTTCATTGAGTAATTGATGTCCTCCGAAAAACTATTAGTTCCAACTTGCACTCAAAGTGCCAAGCATGGCCATAATAAGTTGATATGGTCCAGTCGAAACTTGCATGATAAATGCTAGGTTTAAAAAAACTGTAATTATTCAAATTTGTTCAACTATTTAGCCAACATTTGCCAAGAAATGACCTTTTTTTCAAAGGTAAATTGTTCCTCGGTTCTAGTTTAAATCAACTCAGTGCACATAGAAATATAAAAATATATATCTTACGGAGTAATCCCTTTCGGTACAATTACTTGTCACGATTCTTATAGATTTTGCGCCATGAATGTGTTTTCTATTCAGCAATGCCAAATGATCCAAGAAAGAGTGGATACAATTTACAATCTCTTTCTACTTTCATGAACCGGTACTTGAGAATCTAGAAATTAAAACGGATAAAGTAAGGAAAATATAATTTTCAGGAGGAAATATATATTATAATCTAAGTAGATATTGTTACTCTCCGAAGCATTCAAAATACCATATGTATTGGCATGAAACCCTGCATCATTCTACGACAAAGGAAGCAGAATATTCTGAATAATACGGTTATTTTCCTTTCTTCTCTCTGCATGAAATAAATAGAAAGGCCTTAAACTACAGAGTTTATTATAGTATGCTTAGAATGGTCATTTTTGTATAAATGATTACAACTTACTCTATAAAATCATCAACTTCTACAACTAAGCCCTTTTTTAGATGTTCCAAACATGAGTGTGAGCAGTAAGAAACAGAATAGTCAATTCTGTCCAAGCTGCAATCGGCAATGTTTATTCACAATAAATAAATATCAGAAAAACTTCAAGGTAGAATAAGTAGTTCCTATTGCACATTTTATGTAGCCAAGTTAGGCAGGTACCACTGTTGTAAGATATCTCCTATTTGATCTTTGGTGTTAGAACATGATGGCTTAACTCTTCGAATAGGCTCTGTGTTCCAAGAGCATAGGATGGAGACTCGATGTAGGTTGGTCATATCCAATATCTTGAGCTTCTGCCCTTCACTATATTTCACATTCAGATGCCCGGCATATTCTGATACCTGCCAAAAAGGAGAGCAGTTGCTTAAGTCATATAAAGAAGCTAGTTTTTTTTGCAATTAAACTAAATATGATAAGCTGACCATTGTCGTTCTTCTGAAAGTAAAGCCAGCTAAAATTCCAGCAATCCTGTTAAGAGCAGCCTGCACATCTCGAACAGCAAGATCCTATGAAAATGAAGGATGCTATTAGTGATATTGTTGATACATAAATTGTATATGTAGCAAAAACCAACCAGCTTTAAGACACTTCTCAAATTCAACAATCCTCTTTGAGTTTGCTCCATAGATTTCATGATCCTAGACACGTGTGCGTTGACAGAAATTAACTGATGTCTCCATGAAGTACAATTCTATAGATCACCCACTGGCTCAATTTCCTGTTCCGAATCAGTAAATTTTTACAACCAAAAATACATAACTGTAGCAAAGATTGGGTCGACAGCTCTAAGAAAATCGGAGGTCGCTTTTACCAGTGCTGCAGCTGAACAGAACCAAAACCCAGTCAACTGCATTTTCCTTTGTACTACAAACTTACAACTTGTGCTATTGCTAACAAAGGATCGATTAGTGACTCAAAGAGCTTGGAGGGCATCCATATAAACTGTATGAAATCGCTTATGCTATTTGTTACAAATGGAACAAATTTTTATATTATTTCAGGATAGAACCATATAGGGGGAAAATCCCACGAGGGACAACTCACTCTGGACCATTTCATTCCCTCTGAATTACAAAGTCAGTCTAGGGTTTCCTTCAAAAAAAAATTCAGTCTGGGGATGACCAGAGGCACGCAGGTTGGCCATCACATCTATCAGCAACATGCTTGCAAATATTGGAAAATAAAAAATGTCTCTTCCCCTGAATCAATCAATATTGAAATCCATATCGCCCAAGTGATTAACACACGGCTTAAGACTTCCAAGAGCATACGCGAGTAGTCGACTTGGGAAGGAGGACGTTTTGAACCAAGAACCAACCATGGATATTCTGAACAACAACAAAAAAAGAACTGACCATGCACAACGATGCACTTGATTGGGACTCCCAATCCACTGGAACAAACCACAACGCAAGGAAAGAAAGAAAAACGGCGAACGCCGACAGCTCACCTCCCAGGCGAGAGACGACCAGGACATGCTGGATGGTGCTCTTCCGCCCCTGATGAGTGCGGAGGCACGCCGCCAGCGCTAGCGTTGGCGCACGTCCTCCCCGCGACCTACACGAGCTTCTCGTCCGTCATCATCCCCCCTTCAAAACATGGGCGCGGAGCTCAGCGACTACAACGGCACCACCCCTCGTCGTCTCGCCCCCTACCGCGCCACGTGGCCGTCGGTGACAACCCCTCTATCGTCACGGTATGAGCGAGTTGCTGGGTAGAGTACTCCATCTCTATGCCAAAAAGCGGCGCGCGCAAGCATCATCCATTGCAGGCGAGGACGGCGCTCGACAAAGCTGAAAAGGGGAGGAAGCCGAGGAACCTGACCTAGGTCGGGAAGGAGGCCGCCGGCTCCTGGGCGGAGGATGTGAGTGACAGGGGTGGAGTTTTTTTGACCAGGTCCGTGGGGATTGGGAAAGAAGAGGGAGCGATGGGGGATACGGGAGGAAGAGGGAGCGATGGTGGGGATACGGGGGAGGAAGAGTCCTAGATGGTTCGGGATAGACGTGGACACCGCTTTGACCGGATCCGTTTTGATAAAAAAGTTCAGATCATATCGCACGCTTCTGGAGACGGAAGCACGGTAGACGTGCAAGTTTTGCACATCTACAGTGTGGTTGCTGAGGTGGCACGACCAATCAATCCCTGAATGGGCTGTCTTTCATATATGTACGTAGATATGTACCCGTCGCTAGTGGGAAGAATTTCTCCGGTTGATCTGCAGCGAGCAGCCGGCCTTGGTCTTGAGAGTACTATGGAGGGATCCGTCCTTGGCTAAGTGGAGGGAGGATTTCTTCCTCGATCGGCTGGAACCAATCATCATCGCTTTAACTCTATTTATTATTTACAGTCTTTGTGTGGTCTTGGTTGAGTCCTCCCTCTCACTACAGGAATGGGAAGCTACGCCGACGGCCGGTCGCTACGCCGACGACCAAACGTCGGGGCCGTCGGCGTAGCCATCGTCTAGGCCAGCTCCGCCAAGCAGCCGTCGGCGTAGAATTGCCCTCGGCATATCCTATGCTACGCCGACGGCTGCCCTCGGCGTAGCTATTTTTTATTTTATCTCATTAAAGTTTGAAAAATCATAACTAAATCATTCTAATTCGGAAAAATACAAATAATATATCAAAATTTGCAGAAAAATAAGACCTATCTATCTACACTCAAATAATACACATATGTAAATAAAAATTAAGTAACACATAAAACATTATATATAGTTTAAAACGGGCATAAAAAAATCAAAAATGATCGAAACAATGCGAAACCTTCGCGTCGTGTTATATTATGTGACATAGTTAGAAGGAAAAATATAAAACTTGGTATATTGATTATGTCTCAAAGAAACCTTCACAAAATGACCTATCTCATTCGAGGTTTATTCTTGGCTTTCTGGTCAAATGACCAATGTTATGGCTAGAATCAAGACATAGTTTGTGATAATGTGCCCATATTGTGTATACACATGCATCATGGGATAGATAACAATGTTGTAGGAGGAAACTTTCCTTTTTGTCGCACCAAAAAGGCATTTTCCATTTTTCGAGCATAAAAAACGGACGGTTTTGTGAAGCAACCACCAAATGGCTAATTCAAAATGGTACCACCACATTTTACAAAAATACTATACCACCTTATATGGACAATGTCCCAATAAGGGGATTCGAAACCTTTCCGTCCACCTCTGGTGGAAAAGACAAATTACTGCCGAATCGGTAGGAAGTGGGTCAGATATGAACTACAGGTACATGATCCGATGCTCATGTTTTTTTATAAAAATCATTTTTAGGTTCACAATATGCTATTTTATTAAAGATTCAATGCAAGTTTTTCTTTTCATCGCACCAAAAAGCCATTATTCATTATCCGAGCGCAAAAAGGGAATTTTCTAAAGCAACCACCAAATAGATAATTCAAAACACGGAGGGTCTATGATTAGTTGATATGGATATCATATTTGGATTCCTCTCATTTTTCTGATAAATTTAGACATATTATTTGTTAAATTCCGATTTACAGATTTAAAGATATTAATTATTCCATATTAAATAGAAAAATAGAAAAAAGTAAAATTATTATATTTTTATTTGAATTCAATAATATTTTTTACTTATTTATTATTGTTTACTTAGATAATTGTTTGTAATTTCAAAAAATACAAACATGTGACATGTTGATATAAGGGTTAATAGGATTGATATCATAGTATTGACAACAATGTATGAATTACTTTGCGGAAACAGATTCCGAAGGAACGAGGAAGTTAAGCGTGTTGGAGCTGGAGTAGTATTAGGATGGGTGACCGTCCGGGAAGTTTGACCAAGACTGCAATTTGATTAAATATTAAGTGTAATTAGTGTTAAAAATGCTCAAAGTGAGAGATTAACGAGTCAAACAATTCAAAGATTCAAAAATTGAGAAAAAAAATAAAAATAAAAAAATATCTTTTAAAAAAAAAATATTTTGCAACCTGTCGACAAGCTACGCCGACGGCATTGCCCTCGGTGTAGCATACGCCGACGGCATTTTGATACGCCGACGGCCTCTACGTGCTCCGCCGAGGGAGACTTTTGCCGAGGAGGCTACGCCGAGGGCAGCCGTCGGCGTACCATACGCCGAGGGCATTTTAGCCTACGCCGACGGCTTTTTGCCCTCGGCGTAGCGCGCGCGTCCTGTAGTGTCTCGTCGTCGCACTGCCATGCATTATCTGTAGTCTACCTTTTCTTTTTGAGTGGATGATCTGCTGTCTACCTAGTACAGTTATTACTTAGGACGCGCTTTTCAAGATATTCGACACTGTAGCACTCATTCCAGGCGACACGGCCTCTTCCTGCATACACATGCAAAGCCTCATCCGGTATGATTTTGACCATCCCCCTCTCCCTCTCTGGCTTCCTCTCTCCCTAAGCCTTGAGAGTCGACTTCCGCCTGCAGGCTCTTCTCCGACCTGAATTCGGCGGCGCCGCCGTCTGGAAGATGGGAAGGGAAGATGCCTGCCATGTACAGAGTAGTAGTAGGTCTGGCCTTGTGCCGTGTTTGGGCTCTTTGCCCGTAGTTTGGAGCAGCTCCTCCTATCTGTGCCGTCAGATCTGGAGGGTTCTAGGGTTGTTTCTTCTTCTTCTTTTGCTTGAGAGGTTCAAGCTGAAGACGATGGGGAAAACCACTGTCTCCATGAATAAAACCGCATCCTCTGTTGTTATCAAGCTCTTGATGCAGGCGCTCATTTCTCTGGCCGGCCATGGTGGCGAGGGGAGGGTGGGAGTTGCCTTGATTTGTTCTCTTATTCTCTGGCCGGCTGTGGCGGCGGGGGAAGGAGGAGGAGGACCGTGTCAAGAAGGAGACTGGCGACAACAAGGAAGATCTGGTGGAGTTATCGGTGACTCGGCTACCTTTGATTCGCGTCGATCTGCTCGCCTTGGTGACGAGAGAGAGAGTGGATCAGATGGTGGCAGTGCTCTCTGGCTTTCTCTGCAACAGGGGAGAAGCACCGCTTCTCTTGGGAGTTCTTTCACGCAGGTGATGGTCTCACCGGCGTATCTTATGGCTGGTTGGCGGCCACTCCCTCCCCTTGCATCGGCGGTGATCGTTTATGGCCAATGTTAGTTGGGCAACTTCAACCTCCAGGCCTTGATGCCACAACGGAGGCCTCTGGCTGGCAGTACAGAAGGCTCCCCCCTCACCGTCCCAAGTGGTCTTGTCCCTAACGACGATGAAGGTGGCTGTGCTGCAGCTTCACATCGCGGTGGAGAAGGAGCTGGCCTCGATTGCGTTTGCAGTTTTCTTTTTGAGGTCCTTGGCACAAATTGTAGGGGCTTGTTTGTATCTTTTATTTTCTTTGAGTCCCTTTCTGTAAAGTGTACTTCCACCGCTGGAATTTAATGGATGCTTTAGGTCCTTCGGGACCGCCCCCTGTTCAAAAAAAAATCCGGTATGATTTTGCACTCTGACGGCCGTTGAAAAATTAGATCCAGCGGCGGTAAAAAAAATACCGCGCAAGGACAGCTGCATGTTCAACACCTGGCCAAATTGATAATTATAAGTAATTAATGAACTAATTACTCGATGCCAGCAACCCAAATATACTCAAGATGCGGGCAGGAATTAATGAGATTGCAGACGATTTAACGACGTACATACTGTGACATGGATAACCTACGTATTAGGAGCAGAAAAAAGGATAACTTTAACTTTTTTACCCAAAAGTTATCCAAGAGTAACACAAGAGTTATTTAGGTTTCAGCACGTTAGTTACCTACCGTAATAATAGGTAAGCTATTCACCACTAAAAAAAATTACCCACGAATCTCGATTGTATAATTTGTGCTAAGATGGTTTTTGTCTCACACGTTTTCATTCATCGTATATTTTTTTGTTCCTTTGCAGCAGGAAAAGGCCATCTCGAAGTTGATTGGTATTGTCCTTCCTAACTAAGGATGACAATTTTATCCATAGATCCGGGTATTCACGGATATCCGACCAGCTGGTAAGGGTATGGAGACCTAATTAGATCTACGGATTTCATGGGGCGGATGTCCGCTAATTCATGGGGCGGTCATGGGTGATGATTTTACTCCGTAGATATCCAACGGATACCCGGCTGACATGTGGAACCCACATGTCGGTGAGATTATTTGTTTACATGTGCAATATTTACTCAACAAAAGCCCCAACTTCCAAGTCACAGGCCCACCTAAGTAGTAATCGGTAATCCCTAATTCCCTAACTACTCAATACCCTATATAGCCCCAGGTCGCAGTGGCACGACTGGATGGGGGCACGAGGCAGTCGCTAGGACAAGGGGAGCGATGGAGACGGCTCCCCTCCTAGCGGACCGGCTAAAATGTCGCTGAAATACTGTCAAAAGTTGCTATAATGTCGCAGTTATGTTAAATGTTGTTACGATTTTGTATAGTGTGTACACCAATGGATATCCATGGATACATGGATATCTGACGGGTTTGGATCTAGGGCGACATCCATACCCACGGATATCTTTTCGTGGACGGGTTAGAGTGAGGTTCATAGGTTTGGGTTTGGATGATTTAGTATATCCGTCCAAATTCACTCTATCGCCATCCTTATGCCCAACGCCCCAACCGAACATGATTGATATCCGATTTTTCCTAGACGGTTTTGCCCCTGCTAGTTTCTACATATTACATGAGTGCCACCGTTGAGTAGTGCCATCGCCAAGTAAAAAAATTCAACAAAACGGTTTTTTCTTCTTCTCTCCCGTGCTCAAGCTGCGCGCCGCGCTGTAGGCCACACCGCCTGAATTGCAGGTCGCCCCACGTCATTAAGGGAAGTGGAGTGCAGCGGCCGTCGGCCGCGCCTTCAAGCTTCAGGCAGCCCCGTGTTGTCAACACCCCTACTCCGCCGTTGGGGAGCGGGCGGAGAGCAGCGGCATGGAGTCCCTGGACTGGCCGGCCGTGCCATCGAGCTGCAGCCATGCGCAAGGGAAGCGGCCGCCGGAAGAACCTTTGAGCTGTATGCCGCCCTGCATCCGCCGGTGGGGATCTGATTCAGATTCTGGCCGACCCGTGTCGTCATCAAGCTCCCATGCTCCTCCGGTGGGGCTTGGCATAACTCTGTCGCCAACGCTCTTTTTTGACTTCTTGTTGTGGTTTTGGTCGGTTCTTATTGTTACTTTTTCTGTTTGATATTTTTTTTGTTTATGTGGATTTTCTATTTTCTGCTCCCATTTTTTTGGGTTTTTTTTGTGTCGTTCTATTATAGATTCTAAAAATCATGTTACTAGATTTGTAAAAATAACCATGATTTTTCAAAATTTGGTAATCGATTCCAAAAATATGTTAAGGTATTCAAATATATTCATAAGGTTAAAAACAATTGTTCACCGGATTCACAAATATGTTCATGGGGGTCTAAAATATGTTCACCAATTTTTTTAAAAAAGTTAATGGGTTCAAAGTAACATTCACCAGATTTACAAGCCCATAGTGCACAACATTTACAAGCCCGACATGGTCAGCTTTGCTTGCCTAGCTCGCCCCGCACCCTGCACACGCGAGCTCTTGGACGTAGTGCGTGCCCGCTCACCTCCATTGATCCTTTGATCTTGCAGACGCTCGCACCGATGGAGACCGTCGAATTGAGTTGATCTGATGGCGGGCTAGCTAGCTGGAGTTCATTGGTATTGTCTCGTCAGATGACTTGAACAAAACAATATGAGCTTTTGAGTTTCCCTTCACTCTCATGCTACAAGTTTGATCCAAGCAAGCTTTTCTTGGTTCGTTTATTTTTTTTTTGTTGTGGTTTCATGCTTTGGTTTGAATGCTGCAGCGTGCAGGAGAGCCTATTTTAGTTTTGCAGGAACACTAGAGCCTATTTTATTTCAGCTACCAGACCCCTCCGCAGAAGCTAGCGCACGACAGAGTAAGGGCCTCCGCAGAAGCTTGTTGTGGTACGACGTTTTTCTCCAAGGAAACAAAAACCTGTATACAAGCACAGTATCCGGCTTGATTAAGGCAGCGTGCGAGATTGCAATAGAAACAGTGCAGAAGCTCCGGCAAATCACAACAGCTCGAGATGCTGATATACAAGAGGTCCAAAAGGTTCACCGACAAAACGTAGTACATGGGATGGAACTTCAACACGGACACTAATAATCAATAAATGGTTCAAACAAACAGGTAAGCAAAGTGCATGGTTTACATGCCCCAGGAAGTGGCAGCGGAGACCAGAATCACCGGATATCCAAGGCAGCGCCGGGACGATGCTCCTCAAATGCGATCTTCAACGAAGACTCCACGGCCTCTTTTCTTTCACCGCGGATCATTAACGTGACTTCTCTGAGGCCAGCGGGCAAGTGCTCAACGCCATCTACTGGACACTCCACAGACCCACCACTCTCGCAACCACTCGGTTTTAAAGTTAAATGAAGCTGCTTGAGCATAGGCATAGCAACTGCTTCGAAGGTCAGCAACACGTTATCAAAACACCAGAAATTAAACACTTTGAGAGCTCGGAATGCCATGCCGCCGCCAGGGATGTGCATCCTTTCTTCTACAGGTTCTTCTGCGTTTAACCCAAGATAGACAAGTGATGGCAGCCCTGCAAGTATAGCAACACCATCATCCTTCAACCCTGCCCCCCTGACCTTGAAATCCAAGGTTTGAAGGTCGCAGAGCTGACCAAACCAGTTGGGGATCGTCGAGAACACGCAACCCGTCATCTGCATCTCTCGAAGATGGATAGGTGGAGAGGAAAATGTGCTCCACCCATCCAAAAGCCCACCACCATAATACATCCAAAGAGTCATGAGGCTGTCGCTGATCCTTTCTAGAGAAGAGCGCAAGACGTCCATACGTCTCGCCCCTTCAACCAAGTCCTCTCCCGACCATTGGAACATAAAATCTCTTAGGCTGGACATCTCGCCTAGGCCTTTGATATTCTCCACTGAGTTCTTACACAAATCGAAATCCCCTATAGTTTGCACATGTCTCAATCTGCCAATGCCGTCGGGAAAAACTGTATCCTTGTGAACAATAAGATGCAGCAGCAGAGGCAAACTAGCAATGTCAGATGGAAGCTCGGAGGCGGCGGATTTTCTTAGATCAAGTGTCTCCAATTGTTGTAGCTTACCAATTCGGCTAGGTAGCTCAACCCTCTTACCACCGACCACCTTTAAGTATCTCAACAGAAACAACCTAGATATACCAGTGAGATCTACCACATCTCTTTTGTTGATCTCAAGATGTAGAACTCGAACATATTTCAGCATCATCAAAGATTGGCAAGAAAAGCCTCCAAAAGCATAGACTGTCCGGACATTTGATAATGACCCATTCACCATTGCCGATGTCACTACACACTCTTCACCATGGCATTGGAGTGAAGCTCTCCGGATATTTCTGTGCATCCCTAACACAACTTCTGGATCATTTAGAATAGAAATAAAATTATCTTTTTTAATCTTGGATCTGATGATATCTAGCATTATATCATCTACTCTGCAGCTCAACACCTCTCCATTAATGTCAGTATTCATAGGCTGGATCATCCTCCTATTAATAAGCTCCTTGAAGTAGTTTTTTGCAACATCCTCTGCATCCATCCTAGAGATTGCACACACGAAACCCTCTGCTATCCATTGCCTCAACAAATCAGACCTGTATATCTCATGGTTTTCTGGATATATACCAAGATAGAGAAAACATGTCTTCAGATGGTTAGGAAGGTCTCTGAAGCTAAGCTCCAAAATTTTCCTCATCTGATCAAGAGTAGGATTCCCATCAAACATGCATCCGAGAGAATTCCTTACATACTCAAATTTTGTCTTTGGCTGATCGGCTAGAAGACTTGACATACTAATAATAGCAAGTGGGATACCACCACATTTTTTTAGTATATCATTTGAAATATCCTCTAATTCAGTTGGGCAGGAATCTTCTGAACCAAATATTCTGCTAAAAAACAATCTTCTTGAATCATTGTTCGTAAGAGCTTTCATATTGTAAACACATCCTCTGCTTCTAGAGCAACAAGCAGCAGCAACAGAATAAATCCTTGTAGTTGTTAGCACTCTACTGCCATTATTGTTTTCTGGAAAAGCACATTTAATAATATCCCATGCTGATGTGTCCCATAAATCATCAATTATAATAAAGTACCTAAAAATCACATCGCATTGAGAACACATAAAGGTTAGTTAATAGTGAGATCTTATAAACTTGAAAAATTATAGTCCTATTTACCTATATCATAAATTCTCTGTGTAAATGTCTACAATATACACCATGATAACACATACGATTAATTAGATTTACATAAATTATATTGTACACAACAAGTGGCCTTTGAATCGTCCGTGATGAGATATAAATACAGGTAGTAGAAGTCGTTTTGCAATATATGTAATAACTTCAGTTTCCTTTTGTTAGTATATGTACTCCCACTGGAAGAGTTAAGCCTTTGTTAGTAAAGGCCTAACATTAGTGGCTTTATTAAACGTGTGAAGCTAAAATCAGTGCTTATAACACCAATGTATCAGTAGTATGGAGGCTTTATGCACCAACGGTGCCACAACTCACAGAAGGGAAAAAGAATAACTCCTGCGTGGGGGTAAACAGTTGATTTGGCGGACATCACTTGGTTTGATCTTGTTCACTTCCCCATTCCCACCCCTCGTACGCCACGCAGACCCGCACAACCTCACCGTACGGTGCTCGCGGACAACCAGCAACGCTCACTGGAGACCACCTCACCAAAACTGCCCCACGTGCACCAATTCCAACTGCGCCAACAACATCTAGCTGCCCTACCTCCTACTTTATGGTCCAGCCTCCACTACGGCACTGCCTCTTTCCCCATCGATTCTACGACAACGCTGGTGCCAGTGGCGATCTAGTTCTTGCTGAGTTGTTTACTCCTTCATAGTTATAAATTTTAGTATTTTATATATCACGAAATAAAATTTATATCAAATCCTTGCAAGTACAAATTGTGAAACATTTATACCCTCTTTTGTCGAAACAATTTTCTTTGTATTTAGCTATACCATAATGTTGGCAAGTTTCAAGGTGATTTGAGTTGTATGCGAAGTTAGTCTGGGAATAGAGAACTTCCTTCATTATATTAAAAAAAGTTCTTAGTCCAACAGTACAGTAGAATAATTTGTTTTGTGTGACACTTCTCTAACAGAGACAATATGTCCTAATGGTGAAGGAAAATGCTATGGTTGCGCTGGAAATGGTAATTTGAAAATAATTTATCTAAAAATACTTTTAGAGTGCATTAAATCACTATTACTTGCTAAGATATATTGGTAAAAATGCATAAAGCGTATATTGCTACAATAAAACACACATAATAAAAATACCTTTTGTTCAATAAATACTTTCTGATATTTCGAATCAATTCATCCAAACTGCTACTTTCAGAGGACTGTGTTCTGGTAAGCTTCAATAATAAATCTTGGAGAAGCCTTGGTAGATCCGGCTTTAGAGATACCGATACAAATGCATGGCAAGTGAACCACCCTTTGATCTTGCGGCACACTTCACTAGCAAGGGTGGTCTTTCCGAGACCTCCAAATCCCACAATAGAAGCCACCTTCAGCTCTTGATCTTCAAGCATCAACAACTCAACAAGCTCATCTCTAGGAGTATCAATACCCATAAGACCAGCCGCATCCGCAACAATGGCGAGTGCACGAGGATCAATATGGACAATACTGGACGTAGGGTTGTACTCATCAAGCTTGCATCTTATGCGCTGCTTATGCACTTCAAGTACACGATCCTCAATCCCCTTGATCTTGTTGGCGATTTGATGACGCACCTTAAGCTTTTTAAGGCGTTCAACACTCTTCTTGATAAACCCAGTGGTTGCACCTTTTACTTCAAGGTCATGCATGAAGTCATCGATGCAGTCTTCAATATCATAAGACATCTCCCTCACTTGGTCTCTCCAAACCTTAGCCTGAACGTCAAGCTCGTCCATTCCTGCCAGCTTCACAAGAAGAGCATTCATGCTTCTGAACTCTTCAAGAAAGGACATCACCTTATTCTGCACGCCTCTGAGCTTCCGATACTCATCCCCCATCAGGGTAGTAAGCTTCCCAAGGAGGGAGTTCATCACACCCGTGGAAGCGCTCACTGCCATGGTTGATAGGGTTTATTCCTATAAAACATAACAAGATTGGATGAAAAAAATTATCGAAATTTCCCAAATGCTCATGACTAGACATGAAAGAAATTAAGCATGAGAGACTTAAGGTAATTGTATACAAAACTACTGTAGTTACAGATTCAAACCATGACCATAATTATTGTAAAATGCTATGTTCTTAAATAACTATTATGTAGGCTTATGACCATAGTGCTTGCAGAAAGCATAAAAAGCTGAAAATCGAATAAGTAAACATCATGATTTGAAGACAAAAAGACAAAGTATAACCTATATAAACATACCTGTGTCACCCACTGAAGCCACTGAGGAATACTTTAGATCAATATTATTAGGTGACCTGAGCTTTGAACTTAGGAAGCCAATATTTTGTTCCTGTAAAATATAACAAATTGGCTTTACAAATTTTATAAAGATTTCCCAAATGCTCATGACCAGACCTGAAATAAATTAAGAATGACATACTCAAGCTAATTGTATACGAAACTATTGTAGCTGCAGATATTTGTAAATATGTTATGTGCTTAAATTACTACTCCCTCCGTCCCATAGGGTGCAGAGGGACCTGAGACAACTTCGCTCCAATTTTATGCAGCAAGAAAGGCTGCACGAAATGATAGAAATTTTGAGGAACACAATGTTCGATTGTTTGGAAGGTAACATATATTGTTCAAGTGCATGGCTTGCTTTACACATCAAACAAAATAGACATTGTGGTTCCTTAAGAAGATGTCACCAACAAGGTTGACCTGAATTGCTCGCTGGGGTGACTTTACTCATTCAAAATAAGAGTCGAAAATGCAGGAAATTGGGTTATGATATACACTAAATCCTGATTTTCGATTACAGCAGCTAGCAATAATTCTTCTCACAAGTATATAAACATCTATACAGTCAAATGAAAGTTCTTTACTAGGCATCATCAGGAACTCAAAGTACCTTACTAATCAAAACATGTTCTGTAAGTTGTGTGTCGTGTTGAATGCAGTCATCAATGCCTCTTATTATCACAATATTCAGATCATCTCCAAGTGCAGGAGCCTTTGATAGATATATGCCTGATCATGATGAGTTGAAAACAGATCTCAAAACCAGTGTCGTTACTAATTATGAAGTATAGAAAATTACAGAGGACAATCAGTATTGATGTATTCAGGATTGTTAACAGTAAAGACGATTCTCTCCACACGGCAATTTTATTTGTCTTCACATCCTTAATATTTGCAAGTTGAAAAAAATACAAATGCACAACGAATAAAATATCATCTCGCCTTTGAAACTAAGCCTCTCTGCCTATTATGCATCGATCAAAATAACCATTGACACACATGTGCACGTCTGCACCAAAGGTGCACTCGATACTCCATATCGATTTTAAGCATCAAGAATACAGTCAAGGGCAAAATTTGAGGATGAGACTCATGGTAATTGTGTAGGAAAAATGATTGCAGCTGCAAACTATAACAAAGGCTTTATATGTAACTATGGTGCTGGCAGCTTGCAGAAACCATGAATATTCGAAAGTCACTGAGTATCACCTGATGCCACTCGGGAGTACTTGGGACCAATATAAGGTGTCATAAGCTTTGGACTTATGCAGTCAATGTTTGATTTCCTGAAACAACTTCTCTGTTCAAACTCCTCTGCTCAAGCCCGTCCGGCCAGTGGTGGATCTTGACGCTAGATTCCCAGACCCACCTCTGCATCACGTGGACCGGCGCACATGCCTCCACGAACAGGACTAGGGGGCGCCGTCCTGGGCCTCCGCTAGTAGCCGACCAGAACGACGCCGCCATGCCCCGAACTCCGCTTCCACAAACTGCCAACAAGATGGTCGCCGCCGAGCTCCCAACGTCGCCGGACCACAACACGCCACAGGGAGAAGTCCCACCGCTGCCGTCCGCCACCGAGTGAGAGCGAGTGCAGAGGAAAGGAGCTGGTGGCAGCGCGCTCCCATGAAAAGGCCTAGCAGGTCGTTTTTTTTTGCTGCTGCCTGTTTCTGTTTCTTGATCTCCCCTCTCACTGGAGGATGGCGGAGCGCCACATTCCAGAGCTACACGCCGCTCCGTACACACTGCGCCAGATCCAACTCCCTCACCGGACGCCGCTCGCAGAAATAAAAAACAAGATGGAGCAAAGGATGTACCCGACACTGGCGGGAAGGATTTGCCTGTTGGTGTCAATACGGTGGAGGGAGGAGTTCTTGGCTACTTTGGTGGAGGGAGGATTTCTTCTTCGGCTTGAACTCCTTCGCCGGTCTTCACAGAGGTGCGCGTGTATCTAGTGTGCACAAAATGAAATAGGAGTACTATGTGATGCAGTGAGTGACCGTGCCACCGAACATCATTTACAGTTTTACACCCATCCCGTCTCATTAAAAGTTTTGCGGTCTATCTGAGTGCATCAATTTGGCTTCCGGCTAAATGGAGTTCTTTGTTTTGGACATTTTTAAAAAATTGTTTTCAAAGCTTCCAAAAAAATCTAAAAAATCATGTACATATGGGCAATCATCTGTGGGAAATCATGTATATTTCATGTGTGCAAAGTTTCAATTTGAAATATGTTATATTCTATGCAAAAAAAAAGATTATATATCTAGCGTAGGCGAATAGTGCACATTCAAAACTTGTCAGATTTTATCTTTTTTATGTAACCCCAAAATACAACATATTTTAGATTAAGATATTTCACACTTGAAATGTACATCATTAGCTATACCTACATATTGTTTTTGATGGATAAGTCTCTGTTCTGTTGGTCTTTGCTTTGTGGGGTCACAGTACACATGGTCCTTGGCAGTTATGATAGAGCATCAAGGACTGGCAGTTAGGATAGCATCCTTGACTGCCTTTAGGACAGCATCTTAGACTAGCATCTAGCATATGTTTGGCTGGTTAGCAGCCTATAAATATGTATCCCCAACCCCTATGGTTGGCATGGCATTTGTGTGAGTTTGTGTGAGGAATAAAAACCAGAAAATTGCCCCAACTCCTAGTGTTATCCTCTTCTTCAATGAGAGTAAATCTAGAGATCCTATCAAGTGGTATCAGAGCGAGGTTGTCTTGTAGGTTGAGTGTTTCCTGCTCATCCCCTTCACCAGGTGTGCAGCAGCCCTAGCAGGCAAGTGCAGCAGCTCAAGCTGTCCCTGGTGGCCTCTCTCCTTCCGTGCAGTCGAGCATCAGCTCGTTAGCAGCAGCTCTCCCTCCAAGCAACAGCCCCCCAACGGCTAGCCATGTCCCAAGGTCGCTCTCAGCACTCGGCTACCTCGAGCGTGTGGCGTCGACAGGAGGCCGATCTTGCCGGGCAGAAGGCGTGGCGGCGGCGGCCGTTACAACGGCAACGAGGGCATCAAGGCGGCGGCGAAGCAGGCGGCGGCAGGCGGAGCGAAGCAGCAGCGGTGGAGGCAGCACGTGCAGCAGCGGCAGAGGTCCAGGCTCTGCGCGGCAGCATCAACGGATCCATTTCAGGTGATAGCAGCGTCCACGCAGCCCACGAGCGGACGGCGCGGTGGGCAGCCGAGCATGCCCAAGCACAAGGCGAGCACTGGGGTGGCGCTCCCGGAGGAGGCGCGCACGGCGGTGGCGCTCCCGGAGGAGGCGAGCACTGCGGTGGTGCTCCCGGAGGAGGCGAGCACTGCGGTGGTGCTCCCGGACAGCGGACGAAACGACCAAGACCGCAGCCTCTACCAGGCTGTGGTCAGGGACGTTGGTCCCGCTGCTGGGTGGCCTACCCTCACCAAAACCAACTACGTCGAGTGGGCCGCGGTCATGAAGGTCCGGCTCCAGGTGCGGCACATGTGGGAGGCAGTCCAGGATGCCAACATCGACCACCATGACGATCGACGGGCGATGGACGCCCTCCTTGCCGCAGTCCCGCCCGAGATGCAGTTCTCGTTTCCAACAAGCGGACTGCCAAGGAGGCCTGGGAGGCCATCGCTGCGTCACGCATCGGCAGCGACCGTGCTTGCAAATCGACTCTGCAGGCACTCCGCAAGGAGTGGGATGACCTGGCCTTCAAGCCAGGTGAGGACGTCGATGACTTTGCTCTCCGTCTCAACACTCTACTGCAGAAGATGGTGCGGTTCGGCAACGCCACCTACAACGAGGAAAGAGCTGTCGAGAAGCTCTTTCGCTGCGTCCCCACGAAGTACAAGCGGATGGCTCGCTCGATCGAATCCCTGCTGGACCTCAGCACGATGTCGATCGAGGAGGCAATAGGTCATCTCAAGGTCGTCGACATCGACGAGCCACAGCCTCTCTCGGGGCCCATCACCACTGATGGGAAGCTGCTCCTCACTCGGGGCGGTGGGGCCAGCACGGCGGCAGGAAGAAGGAGTCCTCTTCCGCGGCAGCGGCAAGCTCACAAGGCGCAAAGACGGCGAGCGGCGCAGGTGATGCCGCGGGCGCCGAGGCCACGGCGAATCAAGCCCAGATGACGCTGCCACAATCAGGCCGGCTTTGGGCCAAGGTGTCGGCAACCACGACGCGGCAGCCACGTCGCATAAGCGGGAGCCGGCTTTGTTCATGGCTCATGCGAGCATCGAGCTACGCCCTGCGGCACCGACTGCAGCAGCTCCCCTCCACCTCGACGAGCCAAAGGCACACGCCCTTCTCGGTGACGGCTCCGGCACCGACAAGACTGGCGGGTGGAGCCTTGACACAGGAGCCACTCACCACATGACCGGTCGACGGGAGTTCTTCGCCGAGCTCGACTCCGACGTGCGAGGCTCCGTCAAGTTTGGAGATGCCTCCACCATGGAGATTCAGGGTGTCGGCTCCATCATCTTCACCGCCAAGACTGGAGAGCATCGGATGCTCACCGATGTCTACTACATCCCCGCACTGAGGAACTCCATCATCAACTTGGGACAGCTGGATAAGAGCGGCTCGCGCGTGCTGATCGAGCACGGGATCCTGCGCATTTGGGATCGCCATCGTCGCCTTCTTGCCAAGGTAACTAGAGGCGCAAATCGGCTCTATGTCCTTGATGTGCAGTGCTACCCCCTGCCTCGCGCCATCGGACGACGAGGCGTGGCGATGCACGAGCGCGGGCACCTTCACTTCGAGGCGGCTCGGCGCCGAGAGAGATGGCGCGAGGCTGCGTGCCTCGAACACGTGGAAGCGATTCTGCGATGTCTGCGTGGTGGCAGCGGGCGACTCCTTCCCCGGCGCAAGCTTGAGCTAAGGAGAAGCTCGATCTGCCGCACGGGACTTGTGTGGACCGGTGACTCGGCCACACCGGGAGGACGGCGCTACTTCCTGCCGCTCGTCGATGACTTCTCCCACATGCGGGTGGTGCTTCTCGGCAAGGGAGAAGCGTGGACGCCATCGGCGTGCACAGTTCTTCGCAGAGGCGAGCGCAGGCTGCACGTCTTTGGCAAGACAACGGCGGCGAATTCACGACAAGCGAATTCGCGTCGTCTGCGTTGATGAGGGCATTCGGCGCCACTACTCCGCCTTGCGCAGCGAGCAGCGTCCTCGGCGGTATGACAAGCGGTTGTGGGGATGGCCCGGGCCCTCCTCAAGCAGAGAGGGATGTCGGTTGTCTTCTGGGGGAGGCGGTGCTGACAGCCGTCTACATCCTCAACCGCTCACCTACGAAGGCACTCGACGGCAAGACACCGTATGAGGCTTGGCATGGGCGCAAGCCGGCGGTCTCCCACTTGCAGGTCTTCGGCTTTCTCGCGTTCGCCAAGGAGCTCGGCCACATCGGCAAGCTCGATGACAGGAGCACTCCGGGAGTGTTCATCGGCTACGCGGAGGGCTCGAAGGCCTACCGCATCCTCGACCCGAAGACACAGCGTGTGCGCACGGCGCGAGACGTTGTGTTCAACGAAGGGCGAGGGTGGGCGTGGGACAAGGCGGTGGACGACGGCTCGACTCCAACGTATGACGACTTCATTTTCGAGTATGTCCACTTCGAGGGAGCCGGGGGAGCAGGCAGCTCCTCCTCGCCGAGCACGTCTACCTCAGTTCCCAAGTCTCCATTGATCCCAGTGGCTGCCACAAGCAACACCACAACAACCGCCACGTGCTCCGGCCGTGATCACACCTCCGGCATGTCTACACCAAGGCTACTGGCGTCGAGCATAGCTCGGTGGAGTTTGCTTCCCCGCTCGCTCATGATGAGGAGCGCATCGACGCGTATTACAACGGCGAGCCGTTGCGGTACCGTACGATGGAGGGTCTTCTCGGCGACCAGCTGGTGCCGGGACGGGTCCTACGCAACCTGGAGGCGCAACTGCAACTTGCATGTGACGACAGTGAGCCTCGGTCTTTTGCAGAAGCGGAGCAAGATGCAGCATGGCGCGCCGCGATGCAGTTGGAGATGGATGCGGTCGAGAAGAACCGCACCTGGGAGCTCGCTAACCTCCTCGCCGAGGTCGTGGCGATCACCCCGTGGGTGTTCAAGTCAAGAGGATGAAGCGCCATCGTCGAGCACAAGGCTCGCTTGGTGGCGAGGTTTCTTGCAGCGGGAGGTCGACTTCGACGGCCTTCGCTCTGTGGCATGGATGGAGTCCGTCGACTCCTCGCTAGCCGCTTCGGGGCGGCGCGTCCATCACATGGATGTCAAGTCGCTTTCTCAACGGCGACTTGAAGGAGGAGGTCTACGTGCAATGGCCGGATTTGCGATTCTGGCCGGGAGGGCAAGGTGCCGTCTCAAGGCTCTCTATGGTTTCGGCGGCACCAAGGGCATGGAGCATGGCGGACTCCACGCTCAAGACGATGGGCTTGGGCAAAGCCGCGCGGTATTTGTCTGACCGACGGCAATGGAGGAAATGCCTGTTGGTAGGTGTCTCGTCGACTTGGTCATCACCGGCACCAGGATGCAGAGGTGGCGTTCAAGGAAGAGATGAAGGCCGCCTTCCGGATGAGTGATCCGGGTCTCCTTCTACACGGGATCGAGGTGCACCAGACCACTCCGGATCACACTTCTGCACCGCCACGCCAAGCGTCGTTGAGCTAGTCGGCTCACCGATCGCAACCCTCTCACTCCGATGGAGGAGAGGTTGAAGCCGAGCCGCGACGGCATGGCGGAGGAGGTGGGCCACACAAGATCTGGCGTCTTGTGGGAGCCTTCGCTACCTCGCCCACTGCAGTCGGACTTGGCATTCTCCGTCGGCTCGTTAGTCGGTTCATGCAAATGACCGACGACAGAGCATCGGCCAGTGTGAAGAGGGTCGTCACACGTTGCGGGGACTCTCGACCACGGCCTCTACTACCCTAGGTGCCACAGGCGGCAGCCGTCGGGCTGCACGATAGCGACCATGCCGGCGACATCGGCACCAGCAAGAGCACAAGCGGGATCCTCTTCTTCCTCGGCAAGTGCCTCCTGAGCTGGTAGTGGCCATGTCCAGCTGCGAGGCCGAGTACATAGCGGCCTCCACTGCCTGCACTCAGGCTCTCTGGCTTGCTCGACTGCTTGGTGATCTCCTCGGTCGAGACACCGTGGTCTGACTCATGGTGAATGACAAGTCCGCTCTGGCCCTAGCGAAGAACCCCGTGTTCCACGAACGGAGCAAGCACATCCGGGTGAGGTACCATTTCATTCGACGCTGTTTGGATGAAGGGAGCATCACGACGAGCTACATCAACACCAAGGATCAGCTTGCGGACCTGCTGACCAAGCCTCTTGGGCGGATCACGTTCCTTGGACTCTGCTCTAGGATTGGGATGGTCCAGACTTCCCACAAGACAACGCACAAGACTTAGGGGGAGAATGATGGATAAGTCTCTGTACTATTGGTCTTTGTGGGGTCACAGCACACATGGTCCTTGGCAGTTAGGATAGAGCATCAAGGACATCAATTACTGGCTGTTAGGATAGCATCCTTGACTGCCTTTAGGGCAGAATCTTAGACTAGCATCTAGCATATGCTTGGCTGGTTCGCAGCCTATAAATATGTATCCCCAACCCCTGTGGTTGGCATGGCATTTGTGTGAGGAATAAAAACCAGAAAATTGCGCCAACTCCTAGTGTCATCCTCTTCTTCAATGAGAGTAAATCTAGAGATCCTATCAGTTTTTAGAATTTTTTGAAACATGAAAAAAATCAAAATTTTAAAATAAAGGGCTCTAGTGAGTTCGGACTCTAAAAGCATTTTTTAGTCTATCTGGTGTATAAATGACTAGTGTATCTCGAAAGAGTTAAGACCATGCCAAGTGCTAAAGCATCTTCAGCGTTGGGCCATAAACCCAGACTCCAACGGGGCTTCCCTCAGCCATTTGTTCAGACATCTCGGCCCCTCAACATTCGCAAGGGTTGTTCAGACACGCTAACTAGGTACAACGCCGAAAGGCCTTCCCCAACTCCCCCTCCCCCCTTTTTAACACACCTATTCTTCCAGATCTTGTTAGGACTTTTGGGTACTACAAGCTGATCCAGTCCATTGGGATGAGCAGGGAGTTTGAACCTCAATGTAATCTCACCAAGATGAACTAAATGGGATCCAAACATGAATCAGAGAGGTCATATTGTAAAACAAGAGTGGTTGGTAGTACTGGAACCGAGCAAGTTCTACTAGATATCTCGAGCACAATAGCTTACTTTCTCTCATGTGTAGAGCAGGTGCTACAATCTCTATACAAGTGCCCAGTTCTTAGGCCTCATGATTACAATGGATGCAGTTCAGATTAAAAGAACACACATGCGCGCGCACACACACACCCACACGCACACACACACACACACGCACACAGACACGAAGTTCATACAAATTATACAAGTGCCAAAGATCTGAGGCCGAACAAGGTGATTCAGCCACCACAGGGCAGGCAACTAGGACAAAATGGATCTGGAGAATATTAATTTCAGGGGAACTTTGGTAAATTACCTGGTGAAGCACAGCCGAGGTGAGCTTGATATGACTTCCACAGTAAGACCAGGGCTAGCTGTCATCAAAGGGAGAAATTACAAAAGGGTAGTCCAACAAGGTGACTGGAATCTCAATCGATCTGGGTAGTTAGCCAGGCCACTACAAAAAGGCCCAGCAAAATTAGATACAAAGAAGAATGGTTGTTACCAGAAACTTCTGGTAATTACCTGACAAACCCCAGCTATGTAGTAAAGGCGAGCCTGAAGTGATTTCCACCGTAGCACGGCGTATGATTTCTCAAGCTGTCAAAGGGGGAAGAGCTGATAGTGGACTTGAGAGTCCAGAGCGTAGAGTTCAGATCTTAAACCGGCTCCTATCAAAGGATAGAGGATGGTGAGACTCTTCAATTAAAGAAGCGATTCCCAAGAAAACACCGGCAGTACATGTGACAGCACATGTGAACGTCTCAAACAAGAGTCAGTAAGATGCTTTACTTGCACTATCCCCCAAGCTTTGGCCTTCATTTTAAATTAATCAAATGGCTGGATCTCGAGGCACCGGCAGCAAAGGTGTACTTGAATTACAAAATATTCATTTGCAGGAAAGAAATATACTGAACGCATCACGAGAACAGCCAGATGCTTTGCTGTGAGGAAGAAAGTGATTCGTTTTACAGACCAGCATGAATAGAGTATGTCAGTTATGGTGGTTAACCTTACGATGCAACTTTTTGTTATATACACTAGATGGTTCTAAAATGTAAAATCTTGATATGTTAGCACATCAAATAAAATTACAATTAATTAGCAATACATAGCCGTGACGAAAATGTGTTGAGAACGACATACACAGTGGTGTTATTAAACCAAATGGTGTGCAATTAACAGGGCAGGTTTAGGCGCCTAGAGCAATTATGAAACAATGTGCACTTGAATTACAAAACATCCATTTGGAGGAAGGAAAATAATTCTGACAAAAAATTCTAGATGTAGAAAATTATGTATTCTCTCAAAATGCAAAATCTCAACTCAGCATACCTTGTATTCTAGGTTGTGCAAAAATAACAAAATCTGATATATTTTGGAGGTTTAGAAAGTTGCACTGATCACTCCTTCAAATCCTCACTTTTGTCATTTTTGCCATTCACCGGAGCCGTTGTCTACATCCTTCAGCAGCTACTCCTGCGCGCCGCTCTCACCCGCCACCCACTACAATCGCCGTGGTTCTTTGTCCCAAAAACTCCCCAGGTTCTAAACAGTTAGGGATTAGCTACTTGCATCCGAGATCCAAAATTCTAGAGAGATTATGGTCCTTCCAAGGAAATCTCAACTGTAATTGGTAAACAACCTATACATTGACGTTAACAATTATGCATGTATTTGTCATCTGAAAAATAATGCATGCTATTTTATTCCCTAAGATGTGCCTGTATGACGAGCTTGACTTGACACGTGAGCCTAAGCACGCATATCTGTACTAAAAATAAAATTTCATCTTCTACAAAAAATATCATTCAAGCAATTTGTACTTGCTTTAATCAGTGCACCTGTACTTGCTTTCCCTGACTTTAACAAGCAATTTGTGCTAGAAACTGATGCATCTGATTCTGGCACTGGTGTTTTCCTGCTTTAGGGTAACCATCCATTGGCCTTTGTTAGTCAGAGCCTTGAGCCCTCGTACTAGGGGCCTTTCAACAAATGAGAAAGGAGTATATGACTATATGGCGGTCCTACTGGCAATTGATCAGTGGCGTATGTATTTGCAAAAATGCAGAATTTTTATCTTGGCTCTCACCACAGGAGCTTGGCACATTTCTGATCAGCGCTTGCACACACCTTGGCAAGAGAAAATGTTTGCCAAACTTCTTGGGCTTCAGTTTTGGCTCAACAAAATATGTACCAACATTGATATATCATGTATAATGAGATGGATGTCTCAAATCAACACTCTGTCTACTAACCACCAAAGCTACTATGCAAAACAATCATTTATCAATATAGACAAAACCTTTGTGTCCAAAATAGTTTCTAGAGCTTTGGCGCTTGAGATTTACTTGGAAGGACCATAATCACTCTTTTGGGACATCTTAAGTACCGAGCATCAGGCTCTTTTGATACATGAGAAAAGAATCCACGTGACCTATGAGTCTAGGAAATGCAAAAGGACAACTAAGTGGCACCTTATCCTTAGATTTCACAACAAACAGATGTATAATAGGTACCGCTACATTGCTAAACCACTGGCGGCAATAAACAATAAAGAGGCTAGCTGACTGAATCTTGTGCTTTCGACTACCACCAGGAATAATCTAGGAACCTAGCACCTCCGAACAAACGGAAGGGGACAAAGACAACAGGGATCACGGCAAGGAACGAAGGAAAATATGTCTGGTCCTCGTCAACAGGGGAAAATCCAAATAATTGAAAGGCATGGGAGAAATCCCACATGTAAGTAAAACCTATCTACACATCAAGATACATCAACATGACTACATCAACAAGACACCCCTCCATGCATGCTTCAGGCATTTCCCTTTGTAACTACAGCACAAAAATTCTTCTCAGCTTCTCTATATATTCGTGTGTTTGCAATAAAGAGAAGATAGCTATTCAAGATGAAAATGCACTTGAGATTAATAGAAATCAACATGGATAACATTTGGGCTTCATTGGAATAAAATGGGTTGATGATTAATTTTGTGACCAGCAAGTAATTCAGCACCAAAAAATCTATATATGATTTAACCTACAATCTACGTTTTATATATAAATAATTTAACAATCCATGAGCTGTCCAAATCAACCCAAACGTGTCTTCTATACGCTAGTGGTCGTTGCCATGGGCAATTTGTTGACGACAGTAAAATTAGGTGTCTATTTCCGGACCAACATCCACTCAAGCCAATCATTATCACAAGCGAAAAAATTACAGGGCAGAAAATGAAGAACCAATTCATGCAACAAGAGGAACTAATCAGCACATCATACACATATCAACACTTGAATCATACATAGAACTAAACGAAGGATTTATACCTCTCCCAATGACACAACCACATCGATTGAAGACAGGGTTCAGCAGCAGCAGAAGCCTCATGTCTTCCTGCAACTAAGCAGGGGCATGGGTGCCTCTCTCTGGCTACCACAACAAACCACCTGTTAATCATGTAGAAAAAGAGTAGCAAAAGCAACTAAGTGTACTTTTGCAAGATGAAACCATTATCGGGAATTACATATAATAGAGATAGGAAATTTAACTGCAAAAAACGAGATGTTGCTGAACTGACAAGTTATCAGTATGTATGTTCACTTTACAGTCCACACTTCAGATGTGATGATAAATAAATAACTAAATAAGATACTATTATAAGCACACGGAGGTAGCAAAAGACTCATAATATGATAGTTTACACACTAGTTATAGCACTTGAAGCTTCGAATTTCACCACTTTACACTAGCTTACAAGACACTCACACAGGCCAACTACTGATCTTATTCTACGGAGTACTCGTGCACAACAAGCCAGATTAAAGAGCGTCCATGATGCTTAAACCTTTATTCACCCAATTTGCATATACTGGAATGAACACCAAAACACAAGTACAGATGCACCATAGGTTATTGCAGCCCTGTTTACAAGGCTAAACACCTTGGTGGCAAATTCCACCACCGGTTTAACCACGGAATGTATATTGGTGTGAGATGATGAGGATGTGCGTGATCCATATAGCATGTCAAAGCTGCAGAAATTTTGCAGGTAAGTTTTATCTCTTCATCCTGAACGATCAAACAAACCATGATATGTTTTTTCGGCTCTATAGATAGGTTGCTTTTTTTAGATGCTACAGACATGATAGCTACTTTTTGGATGCTACATATAGGATTCTTGGAGCCAAAAGCTGAAAAGAAAATTGGGCGACAGACCATGGTTCTCCGATTCCACCCCCTTTGCACTTTATTCTCAGCAACAGGTGCACCATAAAAGTATCAAAATTTGGATAAGGAATTTATCAAGAAATTAATCAAATAATCATGAACTATATTCCACAATGATATTTTCAAAGACCAAACCTGTGAAACTGATCAATGGGATAGATGCATGATAGATGTGTTGGTCCAACAAAACTTGAATCAGACCTAGAACTTATGTGAAATAAACTAATAAAACATTCTATGAGAAAATAAGAAAATTCTCTTCCTAGCCCATATACTCCAGATCCGATTGACAACAGAGAATGTGGGTTGACCAAATGCTGAACTTGACCTTTGTTCTATATTCCAGGAGGGGGCACGTGACTACTGAAGCTTTTCACGCACTTTAGTGTCTTCCCTCCAAAATGAGTTCAGATACTTCTTGTAAAGGCATAATATGTTTTCCATGTGCAGATTCAGAAAATGCAAACTGTAAAAACTTGCCTACTCCTTGTATTTACTCATTTGTCTAGCTACATTTATTTAATTGATTGGGTACCAGAACAGCCCTTAATGATATAATTCTGAAGAATCTGAATTTAACCAGCATGTCATCACGTTAACTTTGCATGAAGGCAACATCACATAAAAGTGAGGCAAACGGAACAAACTATATTGTCGCTTATCACACAATAATACATTCACATAAAACAACAACAACAACAAACACTTGGGAGTATTTGAGAGAATCAAAAAAGGCTTACTCCAAAGTAAAAAGGCTTGGCCTCGGAACTAAACAATCTGACCATCTTCCACAGCTCACAGATTTACTAGGAAGTTATTAACTCCAAGCTTGCAATGATCTGTCAACAATCTTGAAACCAGTACAATAGGCATGTATGTCAAGGAGAGCATAAAAGATAGTAATAACGACTTCAAAAAATTAAAAGGATTAAGACAGCTACTATGTGGTTAAGTTAACATGCTTAAACCAACTCCTGTACGAAATAAGGGTTGCACGCAGTATTACTAAAAGGTTATACTACTCCCTCCGGTCCATACTAATGACCTCAACTTTGTCTAGATACAAATGCATCTAGTCTAAATACTTAACTAGATACATACGAATCTAGCTAAAGTTAAGGCCATTAATATGGACCGGAGAGAGCAGTATATATACATGGTTGATGAATGAAGTGCCGTGTAGGTTGCATCAGGCTATGATAAAACTAGTCCAAACCAAGCTTTGGTCCCTTGCGTGCTTTTCAAAGAAAACAGACACATCTCACTAAAAGGAGCTAGTTCTAAATGTGTTTACTCTGCATGTTTGATTGATCCACTAGTTTATTAAGAGAAGAACTAATCAGTACATCGCACATGTATCAACACTTCAATCAGACCTAGAACAAAATAAAGGATTTATATATAGTTATGAAAGGCATGTAAATTCTATGTTTTTTGCACATCAGAATTTCATATCAGAAGACACATCACAGTAGGATCTCATTATATTTTGCAGTTTCAGAAAAGGTTAAATGTGTACACCTTACGAGGTTATAGACAACCTAAGACATAATTCTGACAAGAACTTGCAATCATCAGCAGCCCCATACAACTACACATAGCATACTTCAGAAAATAGCAACCTGATCACAGAACACAAGAGGGGACAGAGCAGAAAGATAAGATCCTGGCACCTCAACCGTGTGAGATAGATTCAGCAGCGCAAGCCACCACATTCAGTAAAAATCTTTACATGCCTATAAGCCCAGAACTGAATTCAATTGATGCAGTGCTAGGCTGCTAACAATGTCCATTTCAGTTGTATGTACTAGTGTATTGCACCACCAAGGCTTTCATGCATTCTCTTCACCAAGCAAGACGTGTGCATACCTCTCTCCATGAAGACAGGCAGCAGCCTCATTCTTCCGGGCAGGAGTGCCTGTCGGCTTTTTGTCCGGGCGGCGAGGAGCCAAGCAGTGCCTTCAGCGCCAGCAACAGCTGCAGGCGTCGCAACTGGATACGAGGGTGGCGGTGGAGGCCGGGCTGGAGGTGCGAACGAGGAGGAGGATGGCCGGCAGGAGCTGCAGCCAGCCGCGGCCCCCGGACGCGCTTGCCGGTGGTGGCCGACGGCGTCGGTGAGGGTTCCCAGGCCGCGGCTTGCTGGCTGTCCGGCCACATCGGCTCGGCGCGGTCAATCTTGTGGCCACCGCCAGCCGCGCCGCCGCCGCCATGGACGGGAAAGACCGAACCTTTTCTCCTCCTGCTCCTCTGCAACGCCTGGGCTATGGATTGTGGTGGGGGTAACGAATCCGCAGTGCTAGGCCATTGAATCGGTAGAGGAGGATGTGGTGGTGTCGGGGCAGTGGTCGGCAACACGAGTACTCACCGGAATCGGCGCGAGCGACGGAGGCGGCGTAAAGGGGATCGGGAGGAGGCGGTGTGAGGCCAGCCAGATTACATGTCTAGCCAAATTTTCGTCTCGCGGGTTTGGAAAAAAAAAACAAAAAAATTGGTTCCTCGAGCTACCCATGTGTAATTAACCCGCCCCCTCAATACTCTCCATGCCCGCGTGCTATTTCAGTGGTGTCGGGGTGAGACCGGCAAGGGCATTGATGACGGCGCACGGCCGTCGCCGCCAGGAGATCGTATCTAATGTTTGTAAGTACATGTGTCTACCGCAACATTTGATGGTTGCAACATTTCCATGCATGCACGAAACTGCACTTGTCATATTTTGGGCTAGCTTCCAAATCCGAAAAGGTTCATCGGAAAAATACGTCCGAAGGATCGACGAGTCCAGGAATAAACACATATTACAACACACCTCGAGGGAACCACACGCGGTGTTGGGGGTGACCCCGGATAGGGTCAACATAGGGGAAAGACGAAAGGAGTCTCCCTCATCTTAGGCCGAATTACTGATTGTGTCGGCCGAATCATGTAAGATCCGGCCAAGATAAGCAGAGCCATGGCAAAGATAGAATGAGTAACACCTTACCCATTCGACGTATGAGTTATGTCGGCCGAATGAGGCTGATTAACTTGTATGCAGGAGAAGGGCGAGCCGAGTTATGCGAGATAAGGCCAAATAACATGAAACTTGCAGGAGAAGGAGGTGCCTATAGTTAAACCCTAGTCGTTGGCTAAGAGGAATCTAGACAGAGCCAAACGTAAAGGACAAGGAGCAGAGCAGCAGAAGGGCAGACAAGCGTCACGGAGGTGACAGTGAGAAAGCCCGAGGCACGCATATGAAGGTTTCTTGAACATTGCCATCGATAGAAGAGGGACACGGAAAGGAGTCCGCCGAGTTACCATTTTGGGACAAGCATATTCCAAGGATATGCTTGCCACGTCAGCCCTAGAAGGAACCAAGGAACCCCTTTATAAGGGGGGACGCGGGATCTTGAGAGGGGGATCGATTCATTCTACGCCGAAAGGCTCGTGTAGTAGTTTTCTTCTCTATGAGACAGCTCTAGGAGCACTTGTAGTTCTTGAGAAGAGGAATAAAGATCTACTTACAGGACAGTTGAGTGTAGAAATCACTACATCTTCCCTCCCCGGATCCCTCTAGCATCCATTGGCCCCATACTTTAGCCTATCCATGGCATCTGCCACCACCACGCTTGAGCCTGACCGGGGGCCAGCAGAGGTGCTAGCTGGAGTCAAGATCCTGACGGGAAACTTCATCCATACCGGCGAGCGGGTTGTCTCTGGATTAGTCCAAAGATTTGATATCTAGGACTATGTCAGCGAATAACCCCGGTAGCTTCAAGAGGAAAGCGCCTCCGTGCAACGACATCTTCATCAACCTGGGCGCACACAAGGTCTACATCGGCATCGACACGTCCTGCGTCTACCCGCACCGAGTCATTGAGGCAGGAGAACCTCCCCTCCATGCTGCTAGCGATCCGCGTGGAGTACGCCCCGTTGGTAGCGTCGAGGTGATGGTGACGACCGCGGCACTAGCAGCGGGAGCAGGCGCCGGACCAAGCAGGGACCCGGCGATAGGGGGATACGTGGCCACAAAGCAGGCAGATCCACAGCCCACCGAGAAGGATCCACCAACAACCAAGTCAGCCGAGGTGCAGGAGGTGACCCCAAAGGCGGCAAGGGTAAGATGGCCACCTCTGGAGAGGCCAGAAAATATCCTTCGGGCAACTATAGATAATCTAACTACACCGGTGGCGACGATACTTGATCCGGCTAACGACAAAGTGAGTTAGAAGAAACTAGACAGAAAGTGCTAGTAGAGGCAAAAAAAGGTGCCGGCCTAGCGGGAATCCTTAAACAGGACCCTGCGAGAGTACGCTAGGGCAAACAAACTAGAGGTGGCCCCTGAGCGAGTAGATGAATTGAGATTAAGAGGAAAGAACCTCATGAATGATATCAACAAAGAGCATGAGGCTCGTACAGATGATTCGGTCGATCCAGGCTTGCCGAGGTATAGTACTCCGGCAAAGAACCTGAGGGCGGCAAATGCCGCAGCCTTGGAGTTGGAAGGATTAAGCGGGGAAGCCCGACAAAAACAGCAAGAAAGAGTAAATGAGCTGGTGCGCATCGCGAACCAGCAGAATGAGGAAATGCTTAGGGTTGACCCGGCAAGGCCAGGAGCCTCGCGCATGGTTCACTCGGCAGGACCAGCCCCCGCACTATCTGCGGCAGCTGCATCCTCACCCGGAAACAATGCGCGAAAATATAGGGCGGTGACTTCGGGAAAAAGAAATAAGCAAATTGTCCCATATGATCCGGCAATGGTCGGGAAGGTCAATGAGAACAGAGGCAATGGTAGCTGAGGTAACAGTGGAGATAGAAACCCCGGCCGTGCAAACAAAGAGCACGGGAACCTCGGAAGGGGAAATCATGAGAACCATAACCCGTTGGAAGGGAGAAGGAACCCTCCACCAGACCCTCAGCCGAGGTATGAGCCTCGGCAAGAACGAGAAGCGAGACCAGCTCACCATAATCAGGCAAATGATAGATACAATGATGGTTACTCGGATATGGAGCATGCAGAGCATGGTGGGCATAACCACTATGGAATACAAAAAAGAGTCATTTATAGAAACTTACCAATCGACGAAGATAAATCGACAGATTATATCGGTCCGAGCTATTGGAGGAATAGGGTCCACCTGGCCCGGCGTGTTTCGGACCTCGGATCATGGGCGAACCACCCGTACCGAACTTCCAATTGGCAAGGGGCACGAAAACATACAATGGGAGTACGAAGACACAAGATTGGTTAATTGACTATGCCACAACAGTGAAAATAGCTGGTGGAAATTTACGATGGGCGGTAAGATACGTCCCACAGATGCTGGAAGGGTCAGCCAGAGTATGGCTGAACAATTTGCCAATAGGAAGTATCAACTGTTGGCTGGATTTTGAAGAAATGTTGGTCAGCACTTTCACCAGTACCTATAATAGGCCAAACATGCCTCAACAGCTCGTGATGTGCAAGAAGAAGCCGAATGAAACAGATAGAGAATTCTTGACTCGGTGGTGCAACCTTAGAAACTCATGTGAACGGGTCATAGAATCTCAAGCAATAGCTTGGTTTGCTCAAGGTTGTTGATATGCAAGTGTATTGTGGAAAAGGTTGCAAAGATATATGACAACCACGTTGGCAGAAACCATCAGGATAGCAGATTCATATGCCTTAGGCGATCCGACTCAACCAGAGTTAAAGTCGGCAGAGCATCGGGAACACCAAGATCAGTATGCCAGGGATGCGGCCGGGTCATCGCGGCGCAACTAGTACCGAGGTAGAAGAAGGGAAGAGAGGCCAGATTACAGACACGCATCCAATCAGGTGGCAGCGGTTGTACAGGATCAGCCGAGTCATGGAAACAGTCAGCGGCAAAAGAATGGTCCTCAACAGTGGACGCCGAGGAGTGAAGGGAAAATATAGTGGACTCCAGAACAGAAGAAGCAATGGCAAGAAAGACCAAAGTACACATTTGAATCCATGTTGGATCAACCGTGTAAGTTCCACACTCCAAACCCGGCCAAGCCGGCTAATCACACCACTCGTCAATGTGCATGCACTACTAGAGAAAAGGCTATAGGAGACATGCTTATGCGAGGCACATTTAGACATATGCGCCTCCCATAAAATAGGCGAGGCGCACTTTGCGATATGCGCCTCTAGTATAAAAATATGTGAGGCGCATATGATAAGAATGCGCCTCCTATAATCCCTGTACGGACGGAATCTAGCAGCCCCATATTATGCGAGGCGCATTCTAGTCATATGCGCCTCCTATATATCAGATAGGCGAGGCGCATATGGACAGAATGCGCCTCGCATAATCTGTGTGGGCCCGCGTGTTGGTAGGTACACGAATATGCGAGGCGCATATGGTTATATGCGCCTCCTATATTTGATAATATGCGAGGCGCATATGGTCATATGCGCCTCAAGTAACTCCTGCGGGCCCAGGCGGTGGTAGGTGGCCGCATATGCGAGGCGCATATTGTTATATGCGCCTCCTATAGTTTGAATTATAGGAGGCGCATATTGTGCAAAATGTGCCTCGCATAACCTGACACCACTTTTTTCCAGCTTTTTGCACATGGAGGCAACACTACTAGGAAAACGGCTATAGGTAATCAGCACATCCGTGGCTCACATGGTTGAAGTGCCCCACGGCTAAAACAGGCGTGGCTCACCTGTGGGCAGTTCCCTACTAATAACTAGAACAACCGTGGCGCACATGACTATAGTGCGCCACAGATGTGTGCGAGCCACAGTGGCCACACGCCAAACATCTGTAGCGCACTACAGTCATGTGCGCCACGGTTGTTAGGGTCATCTGTGGCGCACGTGTGCCTGGTGCGCTACGCCTAAGCGCATGCCCCCTCTGCTTTGAAACGGCCACAAACTTCTGTGGCGCACTCCGCCTAGTGCGCCACAGGGACTAGGAGCATCTGTGGCGCACTCGGCCTAGTGCTCCACAGAAGTTTGTACTCCCTGTGGCGCACTAGGGCTGTGTGCGCCACGGATGTGTCGATTCTTTTAGGACAGCACTTTATGTGCACATGTGTGCCCACACATCCACCACCCCACACTTCACTTTCCCCTTCTTCTTCCTCCTTAGATCTAGTCGGGATCTTCTCCTTCCCACCTCAATTTCTCCACACATACCATTTTTAGCATGTAAAACTTGCTTTGGATGTTACATAAGTAATAGAGGAGGTCTCCGGTCTCTCATCTATCCGCTCTCGGTCGACGCCACACCTCTCCTTTCCATCTTTCTCGCGATCGGTCTCTCATCTCGTAAGTTGTCCATGTAAGGATGTGTTCATGTGTATATGGATGATGCATGTGCTCATATGTATATAGATGATCGATGCTCATGATGTGTGTATGTGGAGAGGATCGATGGTCATATGTGTGTATATGGAGAGTATCGATGATGCTCATGCATGTGTGTATGGAGAGGATAATGATATGTTCATGTGTGTATGGATCGGTCTCTCTCTCTCTTGTGTTTGTATGTGAAAAAGTTGCCATTTGTTTTGCCAAAATGTTGATTCATTTCCATTTTGGCAAGACTTTGGCATTTCGCAAAGGTCCTAATTTTAGGATAGGTCATGCCGAAATTTTCTATCGACCATTGCATGCATGCATTCATTATGTGGTTCTAATAGACTTCAAAATTGTACCGTGTACATCATGCAGGCAAAAATGGTCCGCATAATGAGCGAAGGCATTGTGGCTAGATTTTTGAAATGTGCGATGGCCGACATGATACGAAATAACAAGACAGATATAAGATGTCCGTGCAGAAGATGCAAACTCAACTGGGTGATCGACCCAGATTCCGGGAATCTGCAGGCGCACCTGCTCCACCATGGTTTCATGGATGGATACACTCGTTGGATAAGCGATGGCGTAGATGATGGAGACGGTGAAGAAGGTGGCCAACATGACGATGATCATCATCACGGCGAGAACGGGCGAGATGATGAAGAGTCTCCTGGAGATGGTGAAGAAAAGGCATCGGGATGATGATGATCTAGATGCGGAGGAGCGATTTACGATGGAACAACGTCAGTGGGCGGGACCCTTATGTGCAAGAGCCGCTTCAAGGCATTTAGTAACGCCAGGGCTGCCGCTAGAGAGAAAGCCAAGCTTGCGCAACTTGAGAAAGACGCGGTTACTCCATTGTATGAAGGATGCAGGCCCGATGATACCCGATTGAATGTAACGCTCAAGGCTATGGAGATGAAGGCAAAGCACAAATTGAGCGACGCAAGCTTCGACGATATGATGGCATTATGGCACGATCGTCTCCCGGAGGGGAACACATGTCCAACTAGTATCGGAGAAAGATCAAGGGTCATCGAAAACCGTGTTCATGGCGCACCGGAGGTGGCTCGGCAAGAATGATCCATGGAGAAAACGTGGAGACCTGTTCGATGGCAAATCAGAGACCCGAGGAATCCCAGAGCGTAGGAGCAGCGAAGAAGTGGAAGAGTTGTCAAAAACCGGAAAGATTGTCCTAAGCACGAAAGAAGCGAAAGAGGCAAGAACAAGACAAGCCGATGAAGGTATGGAAAACAAGGTCATTTTCGAGTTGCCATCTGGAAGTTTCTCCGACGCCTCATAGCCTCGACATCATGCATATCACGAAAAACGTGTGCGAGAGTCCGTCGCCACCATAATCAACATGCCGGATAGGACGAAGATGGTCCAAAGCAAGGCACGACTGATATGCTTGGGTATCCGGAAGGAGCTTCATGGAGGACGACTACCCCGATGATCGGAAGATGACGATGATCATGAGTCGGAGACGACACAAGGTCGTCGGAAGGGTAAAAAGTTCAAGAAGAGCGAATATTACTACCGCCTCCTTCTTGCTTCACTCTAAGCCGTGATGAGATCAAACAGTTTTCAAGTGCCTTCTAGAGTCAAATTTCCTTACGCTGGCAAGATAAGCGATACCTAGACGAGACGAAGGAGGTTCGGGCATGAAGTCTCACGACTGCCCGCTAATGACGCAGTACTTCCGGTCGCACTAAGAGGGATAATGGACGAGCACGTCCGTGAAACGTTATTTGGCCTATGCAAGTTTTTCGACGTCATCTCTAGGAAGTCGATTGGCTTGAATCAGCTCGGAAGGCTACAGAGGAGATCGTTGTGATACTATGTGAGCTTGAGGTCTACTTCCCACCGCATTCTTCGATATTATGGTGCATCTGCCGTCCATGTCGTGGAGGACATCGTATAACTCGGGCCGATGTTCCTCCGCAAAGCATGATGGCGTTCGAAAGGATGAACGGACACATCAAAGGATACGCTAATAGGTCCCGTCCCGATGGAAGCATAGCCAAGGGCTTTCTCGCCAAAGAGTGCATCTCTTTCGCACGAATTATCTAGACATCGAGAACTCGCCGGTCTTCCCGTCAGACACCTTGGCAAGCTCGACGGATCTGGTCACCGAGAGGGTCGCCGATCGCATGCATTTCGATTTTCGACGCGCAGACTTTGAACGAGCAAACCTCGTCGCGCTACAGCATTTAGAACTGGTCGATCCTTGGGTACAGAAGCACAAAAGGTTAATCGAGAAGAAGTACAGTCACCAGGGCATACAGAGGACGCAGGGAGAAATAATCAAAGAGCACATGTGGCATCCCGCAAAACCACTACTAGAAAATCGCGTTGAATTTGTGCATTGCATCGTCATCATCATGCATAGTTTGCATAAAACTATTTTTCAAACCCCGATTTGTTTTCCAGACGCCCCATCTCTATTCAAATGTCAAACACCGGGTCTCCGGAATAATTTTGTTTTGTTGCTATCGGGTTGCAAACGGCCCAATTAAATTAAATAAAAGATTTGTTTATTTTAGTAGGGGCAGTCGAACGGGCCAACCCGACCCGAACGACCGCCCCAGAAAAATTAATCGGTCCATCCATCATGCCCCTGCTAATCCTAAAACTACCCAGAATCCTACCCAACCTTCCCAGCCACATCACCCCGCCCTATAGCGACGCCACCTCACCTCCTTCCTCACCCCTCAACCACTCACAACCTGCCACTTGGCCTAACCCCAGCCCTTCCTCTCTCTCCTCTCCCTCTCACCCCACCAACCCCCCCCCAAACCCTCCCAGCACACACAGGCACGCCGGCCTCATCTGACCCACCCCCACGCGCCATCTGCACTCACTGCACCAACCCCCCGACCGGCTGGGCCCCCACCTCTGGGCCACCATGCCGGCCACGTCCCCGCCACACTCCCCACTCACACCACACCCTCCCCAGCCCCACGCACACCACAACCGCACATGACGCACACACCGCCCTGGCCCACGCAGCCCCGGCCCCACCTCTTCCTCCCACGCCTCTCCTCCTCCCACACGCCTTGCCCGGCCCTCCCTCTCAGCGTCCTCCGCAGCCTCTTCTCCTCCGCTCCGCGCCTCAAGACGCCGCCGCCCTCCTCCCTCCTCGCCGCCCCGCCTCCGCTGGCCTCCTCCTCCCCGCCGCCCTCCTCGCCACGCCCTCCTTCCCCACCGCCGCTGCCGCCACGCCTCCCCGACCTCCGCGACCACCTCCGCGAGCCCGGCTTCCCTTCTCTCCTCCTCCTCTCCCACCGCTCTCTCCTCGCCCTGCCACCCGCCGCTCGCCGCCACGCCCAACCCGCCACCTCGCCCCGCTCCTCTAGCCGCCACCCCTCCGTCGGCCTCCGCCTTCGCCTTGTCTCCGGCCACCCGCGAGCCGCCTCCTGCTCGCCGCTGCGGCCCGCCTGCTCGCTGAGCGCTGGCCCTCCTCTGCCGGCGGCCGGGCACCGGCGACCTCATGCCGCAGCCCGCCGCCTCGCCCGACCGCCGCCTCCCCAAACCGCTTGCTCACCAGGCCGCGTCGGGTTAGCGCCACCCCTTGTCGCCCCTGCGCCGTCGCCTTTGTCGCCGCAGTGGGCCCGAACACCAAGCCTGGCCGTGGCCGCACCTTCGCCGGCCGCCGCAATACCGACCCCAACCACCTTGGTCTATCCCGTATGTTTTTGAGCTCACGGTGCCTATCCCGGACGTGCTGGTTGTTGGAACGTTCCGCGAAGATGTGGCGGCAGGTGCTAAACTGATGCCGAACCAAGTGCGTAACCGTCAAACCAAGAGGGATCCGGCAAGTGTCCCTCACGGGCGACAAGATCTTCGACACGACACCCGAAGACGGCGAAGTCCACCCCCAAGACCTTCTCCTCGGACCCCGGTGACCCCATGATCCTCGCCGCCGAACGACAAGGCCGTTGGAGCGAAATCGACAAGATCTACCACCGGGCACCAAGTCCTCCCCAGAACCGTCAAGACCACCGTCACGGCCGACAAGATCTCCATCAAGGATAAGATGCCAGACCCCGAAGACCGCAACCGGGCCGACAAGTTCTTCCGCGCGGATCCGAGGACACCGAGACGTTGGACCCTCAAGTTCGCCTTCATGGAACGTCGAGATCCCCGAAACCGGAGACCGCCAAGTACTTCTTCCCGGAACGCAAGATCTACCCCGATCCGAGAACGACCCCGGAGTCCGAGAACGCTTCCGTCGGACCTCGTCGATCCCGTCGAACCCTGGACCCTGAGACCGACCCCGAACCCCGGAACCCAAGATCGTCGAGCCCCCTCTGATGTGTGACCCCTTTTCCTCGGACCCTATTTTATAACATAACAAATTGTTGCATCTTAATTGTCATCTCGCATGCATATCTGTGGTTTGGGGGCCTTATGCCGATTCACCTAATAATTAAATATGGGGCCCATATGCGGGCAAATCTAGCCTTATATTGGCCTCATTTAAACATGTGTAGCGAACCGGATCCATCTGTTGTATTGCTAAACAACATTTAATTTGCGGGGTAGACAAATAACTTGAACCACCTAATTAATGTCGGGACCCCGGTTCCGCCTAATATGACCTAATTGCATCGCACCTTGCCATGTCATGCATCATACATGCATCATGCCGATCTTCTGCCGTTGTAATAAATACTGCATCCGGTGTTTCTTCTAGTGTTTTGGTTCTTCGCGGATAAGGCCGTTGAGTTGATGTGAGCGCCCGATCTTCTTGAACCTTCGACAATGTTTTCAAAGCAGCATCTCCCTCTTTCTACCTATCTTACTTTTATAGTAATTTACTCCTTCCTGTTGATCTATTGCTATCTGTGTTGCGATGCTCTAGATTTCGTACCCGTGAAATCCCTTGCAGCCCTATATTGCCTTGGACACATCCTATTACCTGTTGTTTGGTAGATAGTTGGACTTGCGCGTCGTAGTTGCTTGCTCAAGTGCTGATGTGTGTCGCCATATGCCACAGTTGCTGATGTTTTGCCGCATGTTGATGATGGAGATGATTCTAGTTTTACTTATCGTCACTTTAATTTCTGTTTAACAACTAAAATTGAATAAGCAGAGGCATCGGTGGGTGATAGATAATATTTGGTTTCCGAACGCCCACTTGTGTCCCGTAAGACCGAGTACTTGATACTGTTCCTTGATTTTCTTGCGCTATCCACATCCGGGAGGTATATGGGACCCCCGAGCCGAGCTTGATTCCGTCTTATTTCTTGGGGCCACAAACTAGTTTGAGGTTTTATTTACGATCCTACTTATGCCATGTTTTATCGCTTTATTTACGATTGTGCAGTCAATCGCATCGCTTAGGTAAACGGATGTTTTCACAGTATCGACAGTCCCCGATTGGGGACCTCGCCGTTCTGACCATCGACGTAAACCTTGAGTCCGTCTCGAGCTTGCTTACTCCGCTATGGTATACTCAAGGGTGGCCCTGAAATATTTCTCAATCTGTGATTGTTCACCGTGAAAGCCTCGTTGGGTTTTGATTTGGTTTTTCCGAGGTTGATCGAGCGTGTGTTGCTATTGGTGCACCCGCCGGTAAAAACTTTCAAAGCCGTGTCCATGGATATGGACGACTTGGAGCACAAGATTCTCGATCATAGACAAGCATAACTAAAGTTTACCGCTATAATTTGACTTATAATGACTAGTAATCAGCTTCACTATAACGGAATGGCTAATTAACGCCCACAATTGCTTGTTTGGTTGTCGCCATGCACAATTGTATATGACTAGTAAGTATTGCAACTACAACGAATTGGCTGAATAAAAGTACCAACAACTGCTGGGTTTTGGGGTTATACCATGCTATCTGTATTTGATTAGTAATTACCGCAACTATCACGGAATGGTTAACTAAAAGTGCCCACTGTTTACTTTATCAGGACGGTTATCTACACCTGACTAGTAATTGCTGCAACGATAACCGAATAAGTAAAGCGCCAACCGTGTGAGTTCCTCGGTTGACTTCCTCGCTTGGTCTCGAGGGGAAACACCAGATGGGTTTGTTTGGTGATAGCTTCAGTTGGATCCGTTAGGTCATTCTTACCCCTCTCGATTACCGATGTATCGAGTCTCTATAGGTTGTTTAGTGCATGTTGCCTGCCGCCATCCACCATACCTATGTAGGCGAGGACCGCCAATTCTAGCCTCGCTGCAGTCTTGGCCTCAAGATCGACGCTCCTTCTTTGTTTCTGCTTTGCCTCCGTGGCACCCCTTTTTGTTAAGCGTGTTTTGAGATCGACGCCGTTAGCGTGGTTACCCTTCCGCTTGGCCTGGGCAGGGTTATGGACGCCATTGGTTATTCTTCGTGGCTCTTAGTCCCATTTGCTTCTTGTCCGTAGTCGGACGCCTACCGCTTTCAAGGTGATTTGGATCTTGTATATTATATCGTATTTTGACTCCTTGAGTCGCTGTTATATATATCTGCTCATGGGTCCCATCGAGGACTGTTGTGTAATGTTATTACGCTTTCCACCCGCACGAAAGTGCCTTGGTGAGCACCTTTGAATCGCTTTCTATGCGGGTTTGGCGAATTTTGTTCAAACTTGCATAGGTCCGATTCGAGGGTGTTACTGAGTGGTATCGAGCTCAGCGGTTGCGATACCCACAAGTCCAAATTGTAGGATAACCTAGCTAACTACCGAATGTAGAGTGTCAAAACTATTTTGCAAAATCGGTTGGATAGTTCTGACTAGGTCTGATTTTTACTCCTTACCCCTCTGCTGTTCCCCTCTTATCTTTACGCGTTTTGAATCCGCTCTCTTCTCTTTCTTCGAGTCCAGGAATTCTCGTGGTTGGGTTTCCGTCGTACCTTAGGGTTTCGCTTCCTCCTTTGGTAACGGTGTTATACCTCCGGTGTTCAAGCTGCCTGATGAATTCGCCTACGGTGGTACCCTTCTTTGTTCCTTGTTTGTGCCTTCCGGTGTTTTCCGACGCGACGACCTCATCCACGCCAGATCCGATGCAGAGTCTGCATCACTCCTATGTTTCCGAACCTCGCTTGTCGAGATCTTCAGTCTGAATCTTGAGGGTTGTTTGCATAATCTGTCCATTCGTGTACATAGTAATGCTTTGAGTGCGGGATGGAGTCGCGACCATACCACTACTCTTATCATTTGCTTTGTATATTGAATGGTGGATCGATGCAATTTTACTCCTTCCATGGAAGTTAGAGGTGGCCTTATCTTTAACTTCGTCCGTTGTTTATCCGGAGTGCTCTCTTGACGAACGGGAACAACGACCTCTTGTTAGTGGTGTCGCGAAGATCTACACGAAGCGAGAAGACGCAGATCGCCGACCTTCCTTCCGGTACCATGAGGCGGATCTCGAGGGCGAGATCCATTGTTAGTGGTGTCGAATTGTGGCATCCCGCAAAACCACTACTAGAAAATCGCGTTGAATTTGTGCATTGCATCGTCATCATCATGCATAGTTTGCATAAAACTATTTTTCAAACCCCGATTTGTTTTCCAGACGCCCCATCTCTATTCAAATGTCAAACACCGGGTCTCCGGAATAATTTTGTTTTGTTGCTATCGGGTTGCAAACGGCCCAATTAAATTAAATAAAAGATTTGTTTATTTTAGTAGGGGCAGTCGAACGGGCCAACCCGACCCGAACGACCGCCCCAGAAAAATTAATCGGTCCATCCATCATGCCCCTGCTAATCCTAAAACTACCCAGAATCCTACCCAACCTTCCCAGCCACATCACCCCGCCCTATAGCGACGCGCCACCTCACCTTCCCTCACCCCTCACCCACTCACAACCTGCCACTTGGCCTAACCCCAGCCCTTCCTCTCTCTCCTCTCCCTCTCACCCCACCAACCCCCCTCAAAACTCTCCCAGCACACACAGGCACGCCGGCCTCATCTGACCCACCCCCACGCGCCATCTGCACTCACCAGACCAACCCCCCCCCCTGACCGCTGGGGCCCCCACCCCTCTGGGCCACCCGCAGCGGCCAGCACCCCTGTCCCCGCGCCCTGCCACACTCCCCACTCACACCACACCCTCCCCAGCCCCACGCACACCACAACCGCACACGACGCACACACCGCCCTGGCCCACGCAGCCCCGGCCCCACCTCTTCTTCCTCCCCACGCCTCTCCCTCCTCCCACACGCGCAGCGCCGCCCCGGCCCTCCCTCTCCGCGTCCTCCGCAGCCTCTTCTCCCCCTCCGCCTGCCTCAAGACGCCCTGCCGGCCTCAAGGCCTCCCTCTCGCTCGCCGCCTCCGCTGGCCAGTCCTCCCTCGGCCGTCCTCCCGCCACGCCCTCCTTCCCCACCGCCGTTCACGCCACGCCTCCCGACCTCCGCGACCACCCTCCGCGAGCTCCGGCCTTCTCTCCTCCTCCTCTCCCACCGCTCTCTCCTCGCCCCTGTCACCCTTGCCGCTGCCGCCGCCACGCCACCCGCCACCGCCCCGCCTCTAGCCGCCACCTCCGTCGGCCTCGCCGCTTGTCTCCGGCCACCCGCGAGCCGCCGCCTGCCTTCGCCGCCGGCGCCTCGCTGCTCGCCTCGAGCCCCTCCTCTCGGGCTGGCGCGCCGCGACCTCAAGCCTTCGCCCGGCAGTTCGCCGCTGCTCGCTCACCGCCGCCCTCCCAAACCGCTCTGCCAGGCCACCGCGCCGCGTCGGTTAGCGCCACCTTGTCGCCCTGCGTGCCGCTTTTGTCGCCATGATGGGCCCGAACACCAAGCCTGGCCGTGGCCGCACCTTCGCCGGCCGCCGCAATACCGACCCCAACCACCTTGGTCTATCCCGTATGTTTTTGGAGCTTCTGCCGGTGCCTATCCCGCGGACGTGCTGGTTGTTGGACCGTTCCGCGAAGATGTGGCGGCAGGTGCTCCACTGATGCCGACCCAAGTGCGTCACCGTCAAACCAAGAGGGATCCGGCAAGTGTCCCTCACGGGCGACAAGATCTTCGACACGACACCCGAAGACGGCGAAGTCCACCCCCAAGACCTTCTCCTCGGACCCCGGTGACCCCATGATCCTCGCCGCCGAACGACAAGGCCGTTGGAGCGAAATCGACAAGATCTACCACCGGGCACCAAGTCCTCCCCAGAACCGTCAAGACCACCGTCACGGCCGACAAGATCTCCATCAAGGATAAGATGCCAGACCCCGAAGACCGCAACCGGGCCGACAAGTTCTTCCGCGCGGATCCGAGGACACCGAGACGTTGGACCCTCAAGTTCGCCTTCATGGAACGTCGAGACCCCCGAAACCGGAGACCGCCAAGTACTTCTTCCCGGAACGCAAGATCTACCCCGATCCGAGAACGACCCCGGAGTCCGAGAACGCCTGTCGGACCTCGTCGATCCGTCGAACCACGGACCCCGAGACCGACCCGAACCCCGGAACCCAAGATCGCCGAGCCCCTCTCGATGTGTGACCCCTTTTCCTCGGACCCTATTTTATAACATAACAAATTGTTGCATCTTAATTGTCATCTCGCATGCATATCTGTGGTTTGGGGGCCTTATGCCGATTCACCTAATAATTAAATATGGGGCCCATATGCGGGCAAATCTAGCCTTATATTGGCCTCATTTAAACATGTGTAGCGAACCGGATCCATCTGTTGTATTGCTAAACAACATTTAATTTGCGGGGTAGACAAATAACTTGAACCACCTAATTAATGTCGGGAACCCCGGTTCCGCCTAATATGACCTAATTGCATCGCACCTTGCCATGTCATGCATCATACATGCATCATGCCGATCTTCTGCCGTTGTAATAAATACTGCATCCGGTGTTTCTTCTAGTGTTTTGGTTCTTCGCGGATAAGGCCGTTGAGTTGATGTGAGCTTCGCCCCGATCTTCGGTTGAACCTTCGACAATGTTTTCAGGCGAGCATCTCCCTCTTTCTACCTATCTTACTTTTATAGTAATTTACTCCTTCCTGTTGATCTATTGCTATCTGTGTTGCGATGCTCTAGATTTCGTACCCGTGAAATCCCTTGCAGCCCTATATTGCCTTGGACACATCCTATTACCTGTTGTTTGGTAGATAGTTGGACTTGCGCGTCGTAGTTGCTTGCTCAAGTGCTGATGTGTGTCGCCATATGCCACAGTTGCTGATGTTTTGCCGCATGTTGATGATGGAGATGATTCTAGTTTTACTTATCGTCACTTTAATTTCTGTTTAACAACTAAAATTGAATAAGCAGAGGCATCGGTGGGTGATAGATAATATTTGGTTTCCGAACGCCCACTTGTGTCCCGTAAGACCCCGAGTACTTGATACCTGTTCCTTGATTTTGCGCTATCCACATCCGGAGGTATATGGGACCCCGAGCGTAGCTTGATTCCGTCTTATTTCTTGGGGCCACAAACTAGTTTGAGGTTTTATTTACGATCCTGTACTTATGCCATGTTTTACTGCTTTATTTACGATTGTGCGAGGTACTGCACACTGTACTGTTTAGGTAAACGGGATGTTTTCGCGGTATCGACAGTCCCCGATTGGGGACCTGCTGTCGTTTACAGCCATCGACGTAAACCTTGAGTCCGTCTCGGAGCTTGCTTACTCCGCTGGTATACTCCAAGGGTGGCCCCAAATATTTCAATCTGATTGTTCAGTCGTGAAAGCCTCGTTGGGTTTTGATTTGGTTTTTCCGAGGTTGATCGAGCGTGTGTTGCTATTGGTGCACCCCGGCCGGGTTAAAACTTTCTGAAAGCCGTGTCCGCGGATATGGACGACTTGGAGCACAGTATCTCGATCATAGACAAGCATAACTAAAGTTTACTGCTATAATTTGACTTATAATGACTAGTAATCAGCTTCACTATAACGGAATGGCTAATTAATACGGCCCACAATTGCTTGTTTGGTTGTCGCTTGCGACAATTGTATATGACTAGTAAGTATTGCAACTACAACGAATTGGCTGAATAAAAGTACCAACAACTGCTGGGTTTTGGGGTTATACCATGCTATCAGATTTGATTAGTAATTACCGCAACTATCACGGAATGGTTAACTAAAAGTGCCCATCGCTTACTTTATCAGACGGTTATCTACACACGACTAGTAATTGCTGCAACGATAACCGGTAAGTAAACCGCCAACCGTGTGAGTTCTCGGTTGACTTCCTCGTTTGGTCTCGAGGGAAACACCAGATGGGTTTGTTTGGTGATAGCTTCAGTTGGATCCGTTAGGTCATTCTTACCCTCTCGATTACCGCAGTATCGAGTCTCTATAGGTTGTTTAGTGCATGTTGCCGCCGCCAGTCCACCATACCTATGTAGGCGAGGACCGCCGAATTCTAGCCTCGCCGTGTCATCGCCTCGATCGACGCTCCTTCTTTGTTTCGCTTTGCCTCCGGCACCCCTTTTGTTAAGCAGGTTTTGAGATCGACGTTAAGCGTGGTTACCCTTCCGGCTTGGCCTGGGCAGGGTTATGGACGCCATTGGTTATTCTTCAGGGCTCTTAGTCCCATTTGCTTCTTGTCCGTAGTCGGACGCTCTACCGTTTTCAAGGTGATTTGGATCTTGTATATTATATCTGTATTTTTGACTCCTTGAGTCGCTGTTATATATATCTGTTCTGTGGGTCCCATCGAGGACTGTTGTGTAATGTTATTACTTCGTTTTCCACCCGCACGAAAGTGCCTTGGTGGGCACCTTTGAATCGTTTCTATGCGGGTTTGGCGAATTTTGTTCAAACTTGCATAGGTCCGATTCTGAGGGTGTTACAGCACAACTCAGATTTCACACGTTGGTTTAGGCAGACGCTCCTTGATAATTCCCCACGCTCGCATTCTTCTGACACGGAAAAGATCATATTCACCTTGTCGCAGGGACCGATGCAAAACCTGGTGACCTATCAGGCGTATGATATCAACGGCTACACATTCTACACGGAGGAAAAGGACAACAAGTGTGATTATCAGAACTCAGCGTAACGCCGAATTCTACACCGATGACAACGTGAAGGAAAGATTCTACGGAAGAATCGAGGAGATCTGGGAGCTCGACCACTGTGGAGAAAAGGTGCCGATGTTCCGTCGATGGGCAAAGAGCGTCGAAAGAGAAGACCGGTATTTCACAACCATGGTTATACCCGAAGCAGCCAAATCCAAGGCCGCCGGTGCAAACGTGGCCGCGAAAAATGAACCATGGGTACTGGCTACCAAAGTGGACCAATGTTTTTTCATTACCGACCCGACAAAGCCTAGCCGTGTTGTCGTGAGGAGAGGAAAAAGAAACATCATCGGAATGGATGGAGTCGCCAACGAGCAAGACTTCGACCAGTACGGCGATCCAAAGATTGAAGATGACGACGACTACGATGCAGCGACATACATCACAAGAAGAAAAAGGACAACCCTACCCAAAAAAGGTAGCCCGTTCAAAAGAAGAAACATTAAAGTGCCGGGGCTAAATTATTCAACCGCGACAAAGAAGGGAAAAAAGATTGTAAAACGCTAGCTCAAAAAATATTGTAAAATGCGTGGTCGAAATAGATTGTAATATTCATGGACAAAGTATTATGAAATTTAGTTATACTTTGAATCATATTTTTGGGCATTTTTGGAATATTATTACTTTTGGGCATTTTTGGAATATTTAAAAGTATTTTAAAATCAAAATAAAACTTCTATGGCATATATCACCACTTTTGGGCATTTTTTGGAATATTTAAAAGTATTTTTAAAATCAAAACAAAAAATTGGGGCACCAGGATTCGAACCTGGGTGCTCTCAGGTTTAGAATAGAGTAGGCGTAACCAATGGGATAGGCTAGTATAGTTGTTAGCTAGTGGGGCTGTAGTTCTCTTATGCAAGAGTTAGAAGTCGATAGCGCGCACTAGCCCATAGTGCGCTACAGATATCCGTAGCGCACTATGGCTCAGTGCGCTACGCCTAAGTGGCTTTATCCACACGTGGCGCCCGACCCCCTCTCTCATCCCCATCTCTCCATCTCTCAGCCCGAGTACGATCCGCCGCCGCCGCCGCTCTCGATCCGCCGCCGCTGCGTCTGAGGAGGAGGAGGCCTGCCCGCGCCCGAGGAGGAGGAGGTCCGCCCGTGTCCGAGGAGGAGGTCCGCCCGCGTCTCAGGAGGAGGCCCGTGTCCGAGGGATCGCAGCGTCTCAGAGGTGGAGGCCGCCGTCGTCATGCCGCCGTCCGCCCCGCCTCGAGGTCGCCTCCCTCTCGCCTCTCCCCTCTCGCCCTCTCTCCCTCTCTCTCCCTCTCTCCCCTCTCTCTGCAGGCCATGGTTAGGGTTCTGCTTCATGGTCTGAAAAAGAACTCTCTATGCGATACTCAGCTCTAGTATTATGCAGCCAAGTGTCTATGAGTCTAGCAATCGTGAAGCTTGCTCTTATATACAAGTCAAAAGAACATTATTGTTGACAACGAATTGGCATATCAGTTCGAATTGGCATATTGTTGACAAAAGCTTGTTGTTGGTTCACCTGGGCATGGTCAAACATTACCGTAGCTTGATTTACAAAAGCTTGCTGTTGACAAACATGACTTGTTGACAAAAGCTTGCTGTTGACAAAATTTAGAACTACAACACGCATCATAACAGTTTAAACATGACTGTAGCTTGATTTACACTTTTAAATAGGCATTATCTATAAATGTATTCCTCTTTCTATTCGTAGTGAAGATTTTTTTGTCTATACCTTTCCTTTTTCCGGTATCCTATCCAGAAGGAAATAAAATACAAATAGAAAGCCACAACAATGTATTGAGTGGAAAGAGTTGGTCTACAAATAATATAAAAGAGCAAGAACATTGCACACAGCATGTGCTCTCTACCCAAAAAGTGATATAGCAACCTATACTGCAGAATTCTACTTTAGCTACGCATAGAAAGACTGTACCAGTGGAGAAGTATCTGGAGATAGAGTAGGCAGGGGCAGCAGCCCTAGCTCCATTGCTTGAAATCTTGAGGGCATTGGCAGCTGAGCTTGCCCACAGCCTCAGAGCCATTGCAGCTTGAAATCAAAAAAAGGAACTGTTTTTCAGTAGAAAAGATCTTACTACTATATTACTTGGCCATTCAGTTCAGAAAAGTAACAACACTACCATAGCATATATTCAGTTTGGCAATGTAACTTAGTTTCGAGGAACCATCAGGCTTATTGATTTACTGTTTTGAGTGATAGATACGCATGCTTATGACTAGGTGCTATGATATTAGAATTATCAACTTAGTGATTCCATTATCCTAGCAAGAAAACCATACCGCAGACCCGATTATAACTTCTCAGTCCAAATTTTAAGAATAGATCATATGCAATTATAACCAGAGTTAGTAGCTAGGGCCTTCAGAACTGAATTAATCAAACCATTGCTTAGGCTCCAGAAGTCCAGATCTTGCAAATAGCCTTCTATTGTCAGCACACACAGCTACAACTATGCAGAAGGGAGGCATGCCTCTGGTAGAACATCAGTTGGGTTGTAGAACATGTATTCTTGGGTTTTAGTTGCTGCTGTGTATGCTCATATGTGTTATTTTCTTTTTTCAAGAGACCTAGCAGGCTTATTTATTTTCTTTCCATCATATGCTTGGTGCCTGGTGAATCCAGATGATAACTGTAAATGCCCATTGCTTGATGTGGCTGGGCATGTTGATGCATTCTTAACCAATGTGTTTTATACCTAGATGTTTATGTGCTGGCTTTGTTGGCCAGATTATCCTATGTGACCATTATGTCTTTTGTGTTGGCCATTTATTGTTTTCTGGTTGTCTGGCTATGATGGCCATTTATTGTGTGCTAGCTATGGCCATATATATGCAGTTCTTGTATGAAATGAGTCCTGATTTTGCTTAATGTTGATTAACTTCCGCTTTGGCGTAAATCGGGCACTCTAGTTTAAGAAAATTAGCAAAGGTCATGCCGGATTTTTCCGCATTTAACCAATTATTTGTTTTTATTAGTGCAAAGATGTGTGACAACGACGAGGTTGGATGTTCTAAGCGCATCGCTGAAGGAGAACTCAGACCTCCAAATAAACAATTGACATTCCGAGGCGGCCCAAAGATCTAGAAGACGATGAAGAATACCATCCTTCGGAGAGCGAGGATGATGAGATGGAAGACGGAGGAAGAAGCCAAAGAACGGACGATGAAACCACCGATGGCGGCGAGGGCATAGGAGTGGTAGCAACCTCCTAAGAAGAAGAAGAAGCGAAGGACCGGCGCCCAACACGGTGGCACGGTCGGGGAGGAAATTACCGGCAAGTGAGCCCATCGGGGTTCCTTTGGAGCCCGCCTTGTCGCCAAAGGTGCGGTGGGCAAGTGGCGGCGATCACCGGACAACCATCTCGATCAACACCGAGAATCTCCGCATAAAGATAATGGCCACTTATGCGCACCTCTTCGAGAAGTCGCACGCCGGATACAAGTTCCCGCTAAGTATCGTAAACACAAATTATCATGGGAACGAAGTAAACAAATCCGCCTCACAAAGATGAGCACCGCCAGCTTGGAGAACCCGGATAAAGAAGAAGATCTATAAAGAAGGCAAAAGTCTCGAGGAGATCCAAGATTGACCCGCAGATCACCAAGATCATCCGGGAGTTCAAGGAGAGGTGTGAATCCGAAAGAGCCCTGGCCAATAGTAATCGGGGAAAGGTGCTGCAGGCGATGAATATAGGTCATCACCATCTCGGATCTGGTGGATACAGAACCGCGGAGGCCAAATGGATCATTTTGGTCCACCGCCGAGAACGCATGTGGCGCCGTCGGGAAGGAGCGAGGAGGAAAACCGAGAGGTTCAAGAACTTAAGGCACAAGTGGCGCGGATCCCGCAGATCGTCCAAGACAACCTGGCAATCACCCTCACGTCCTTCCTGCCTACCTTGGTGGAGTCAATAGCGAACTGGAGTGCGGGTGGTCGAGTAGGGCCGTGCCCGATTCCAAGCATGGTTAGCAGCCACTCGAACAACGCGGCGCCGACGAATCAGGCGAACTACGTGTTCGTGACTCTGCCCGCTAGCACCGCGGCGCCGCAAGTGTTGGTGACTCCCCCTGCCATCACCGCGGCGCCGGAGTACATGTTGGTGCCCCCTGCCATCGTCGCGGCGGCACCGGAGCTCCAAGCACCCGTCGGTAGGGAGAATACACCGCGCCAGACCGCGCCATCAAGCAGCCCTTCCGTCTCTTGCACGCCCGCCAGACGTGTATGCGTCAACATTAGCCGATCTCGACGCCATCACGGTAAACAAATTGCTTTAATTACCGCCTTTCATGCCATCTATATATTACTCTTGTGGCATCTCGCTCTGACAACGCCGTACATGTTTTCTGCAGACGGATGTTCCTTGCACTCTCTTATGCTACGTGAACAACGAGCTGAGGGATGTTGCCAAGAGTACCATCGTTCAACCCTTGCAGCGCACGTTCCACTCAAAGCCGATGATAGCGTGCGTGGTTAAAATTAGTCGGTGCTAAGGCTGCGACGACCGAACCTCCCATTCAACCCCTGTGAGCGGATGAAGAAGAGCCGCCCTCGGTTGCTTCGCTTGTTCTTGCTATGGCCAAAGAGCATGATCCGTTTGGGGACGGGGCCATCACGCCACAGACAACACCGCTTTCGTGTGCGGCGACAAGCGGTGGCAAGGCCCCTTACCGCCGTCACCTCCACGCGGTGGGTCGGATGATCATGTTGATGATATGCACATGGCGCAGATCCGCCGAGGACGCATTTAAGACCGGAATGATCACTTCTTCAAGACTCGTTTGGCAACGAAGAAGACCTAGCTGGTGGCCCCAGAGAAAGCCACTATCACCAAGCGTCTGCTTGGTTCTCGAGACGCCCAGCTTTGCGCTTTACAGAGCCAGCTGATACAACCAACCGCCCTTTATTCTAAGCCCGACACACTACATAGGGCGGCGGTGCTCGATTGCTATGCCTGCCGCTCTCCAAAAGGAAAAAGGGCGGAAAAGAAAATCTAGCATCGAGCCACCGGGCGTCAACAAGCGAATCCGATCAGGTTTCGGACGGGCCACCAAGACCCGAGGGTATTATGTGGAGGATTCATGTGGCGGTGAGCCCATGCTACCTAAGAATTTGCAAGCTCGCCATTCGGAATCTGCAGAGTGTGCATGACGGCGTCGACGATAGAGAGACGCCTTCTATCGGAGAAAGATCCTCGCACCCGTATTCGTGGTTAAGGTGCCACCAGCTTGGGCTTCGTCAACACCGCCTCATGGATCTGTTCTTCCCGCGGTTCGAGGACATCTTCAATATGTTCCACCTATACCCGCACTATACCATGGTCCGCCTTTTCTCTCACCGCCACGCAGATCATTAGAGAGAACACACCGCATCGCTATAGTGGACCCCTACTACATGCGTGCTTGGGTTCCCCTCAACAACATATCGTGGCCTCGCACTAAAAAGAATCCTCGTGGCGAACAAGACAAAGGAATACATTCTCGCCTTACTTTCCCGAGTAAGTCGTTATACACCGCCACCGATTAGCTTTATTAGATCATCATCATTCTTTTTTCAACACATTCCATTTGAATTTTTTGCGCAGAGATGAACATTGCACGCTCATCTCCTTATCGCCGAAGCATTCCCACGCCACGTATTTCGACTCGGGGAGTCTAGAAAAGAAGAAAAACTACGACAAGATCAAGGAAGTTCTGGATGATGCTCTCACTGGCTTTGCCTCGACGGAAGGCACCAGCTTCGTGCGTAAGAAGGTCAAGTTCGGCAGGCACGTCTTCAACCACGTAACAGATTTCCCCTGCGTGAAGCAGCCGGAAAATAGTAAGAAGGAAGCCTACTACGCACTCCATCACATGAGGGCGTTCCTACTTGACCAGCAGAATTCTACGCTGATCATCTCAAACAAAGGGCAAGCAAAGGCCAAGATCAATGATTCGGATATTAGACAAGAGATGTATCGCATCCAAGCAGCAGCTTGGGGCAATCATCTTCGTGATGTCATGACTTGGGGATCTTCTACGGAGGAAATATCCCGAATAACCGTGACATAGAAGATCGCCTAGAGATGCAGGTGACTATAGGAAGTTCATGACGACAGTATGCCTCCCGTTCCTAAGCCGGCCGTAAGGCTTGATGTTGGCCTAGTTGTAGTTGCAAACTATAGATGACCTTTGTGTGTGTGTGTGGACGACAAGTGTACTTATCTTATTAGGTTTATGAATCACCGCTTACTTATTTTGCTTATTATTATTATATATCAATCAATGCTTGGTTTTTTTGCTTACTCTTTGGTTTTTTGCTTACTCTTTGGTTCTCGGACGACAAGTGTGAGTTATTTTTGTCTTTTTCGAGAATATGCCGATGATTGAAATGTCGTGGCACAATATATATGTGAATGTGCTATGACGGGATTGTTAGCCTTGTGATATGCACAAGTCCAGGAATTGTGCATCCTACTTGGCTAACAGTCCCGTCATAGCATATTCCTGTGTCCAACGACCTAGCTAGTTATATATGAGGCATTCTTTTCGAGTTATTTTTGTCTTTTTCGAGAATATGCCGATGATTGAAATGTCGTGGCACAATATATATGTGAATGTGCTATGACGGGATTGTTAGCCTTGTGATATGCACAAGTCCAGGAATTGTGCATCCTACTTGGCTAACAGTCCCGTCATAGCATATTCCTGTGTCCAAAACGACCTAGCTAGTTATATATGAGGCATTCTTTTCGAGTTATTTTTGTCTTTTTCGAGAATATGCCGATGATTGAAATGTCGTGGCACAATATATATGTGAATGTGCTATGACGGGATTGTTAGCCTTGTGATATGCACAAGTCTAGGAATTGTGCATCCTACTTGGCTAACAGTCCCGTCATAGCATATTCATGTGTCCAACAACCTAGTTATATATGAGGCATGCTTTTTGAGTTTGCTCTTTTTGATTTAAGAGTACTTTCTATAAGTGTATCTTCATATGCGACTTTAATTATACATGTTTTTTTCAATCACCGGTTAGTTATTATTGTCAACTTGTAGATGACGTGGTACGTCGTGTACAAGGGACGGGTTCCCGAAGTCTACGATGATTGGGAAGACTGCCGGAGACAGGTGCACCGTTTCAGCGGCAATAGCTACAAAGGGTACAACACTATGGCGGAGGCGGAAGCTAGATACACGCGCTATCTAGCGGTAGTTAGGACAAGGAACCGGATGAAGACCTACACCTTCGTCGCGACGGTGATCATGCTTATCTTCTTTGATTATTTATCCCGCGTTTGTGTCTAGCTAGCTAGTTTAGATGTCTAGGCGAGCTTCCGAGCTCTAACTTGTTCGATCGACACATGTATTCGCATGTCACCAACTACTACTTTGTAACATGATCAAAACAATGTAACTTAGACTATGTATTCATGTATGAGACTTATCTATATGTATTTGTTTCAATCTTGTTTTTCATATTGAGTATTTATATATATAATTGTATATCTTGTATCTGTGTGTGTATATTTGCTGTAATATTGTATATAATCTGTATTGCATATAATCTGGCTTGGAAATTAAAAAAAAAATACATCTGTGGCGCACATGGTCTACCTTCTGTGGCGCACTACACCTAAAGCGCACCATGGATGTTTAGTGGCGCACTAGGTAGTGCTCCACAGAAGATCCAAGGAGTAGCGCACCATGCCAAACTTCTGTGGCGCACTAGGAGGTGCGCTACGCCTATCTCTACACAACCGTGGCGCACTAGGCAGTGCGCCACGGCTGAGAGATAGTCGTAGAGCAAGGCCCGTGGCGCACTGCAGGTGCGCCACAGATGATGGTTTCAGGTGCGCCACTAAAGGGCGTTTTCCTAGTAGTGCAACTACCACCCCACTCACTTGTGTCACTTCTTCGTCCTCCACCAAGACAAATCTGGTCGCCCCCTCCTCCTCCCCACCTCATTTCCCCCATTGATTCACCATAGAAGCTTGCTCAACATCCATTGGTTGACACTCATATGTAAGTGAAGTCTCTTGCTCCTCTAGATCTACAACATGCCCATTTACTTCTCCTTCGGCTCTCTTGCGCAAGTCGTTGTTGGAGGAAGCGTGAAGGCGTTGCTTGCATGTATGCGCGTTGTCGGAGACACCGACTTTATGATTGTGTTGTGGTGCTACTTTTTGTGCAGGGATTTCATTTGAGATGCCAATGTTTCGCCGGAATGTCGATTTATTTATTTTTCGGTGAATTTCTGGCACTCGCGGATGTCCTCTTTTTAGGGGAGGTCATGCCGAATTTTTCCGGCGATCCACATCCATATATGCTCTAATTATTCTCTTGCTCTTTGTACCACGCAGGCGGCCATGGTCCGACCACTGATCAACAAAGCCCACGTGGATAGGTGGATGACATGCGCGAGGGACGACATGGAACGTGCAAACAAGACATAGATAAGATGTCCATGTCGGGACTACAAGCTGATGTATCTGATAAGGCATGATTCCGGCATGCTGGAGTCGCACCTGCTTCGACGTAGTTTCATGGATGGCTACACTCGATGGATACGTGATGACGAATATGATGATGAGAATGTCAATAATGGTGAAGATCAAGATGCCAGTGATGATCACGAAGATCAAGACGCCAGTCACGATCACGAAGATCAGGGTGGAACTGGACATGGACACGAAGATGATCAAGGTGGCGTCGGGCATGGACACGAAGATGATCAAGGTGGCGCCGGTCATGAACACGAAGATCAAGGTGCCGACCAAGATTCGAGCTGGTTGCGAGACCCTCATGTCCAAGATCTGCTTCTCAAGGAGACGAGTAACGCCAGAGCCGCCGGTAGAGAGAAGGCTAAACTGGAGCAAATGGAGAAAGACGCGGTCACTCCATTGTTTGACGGATGCAACGACGGGGATACCCGTCTAAATGTAATGCTTAGGGCTCTGGAGATGAAGGCGAAACACAAAATGACCGACGAATGTTTCGATGACAACATTGTATTCTGGCACGATATTCTTCCCAAGAAGGGGAACACATGTCCGACTAGTATCGCTGAGGCGAAGAAAGTCGTGTGCCCTCTCAATCTACCGCACGTGAAATACCACGTCTGCATAAATGATTGCATCATCTACCGGGGCGAGGACGCGGAGAAGACCACGTGTCCGGTGTGCAAGACCTCTCGATACAAGATAGGTACTTTCCTAGGAAGGTGGTGTGGTACTTTCCTCTAACTCCTCGTTTGCAGCGGTATTTCGCAGACAATAAGGAAGCACAGCTCATGCGCTGGCACGCGGAAAGAAAGAGGCCGGAAGACGATGATCCGGAGAAGGAGGAAATGTTGAGGCACCCTTCGGATGCTTGCCAGTGGAAGGCGTTGGACCTCCAATATTACCAACATTTTGGGAAAGAGTCAAGGAACCTCAGGCTGGGCGTGAGCACTGACGGACTCAATCCGTTTGGAAGCCAGAGCAGCACACACAGCACCTGGCCCGTATTTGTATGGATCTACAACCTCCCCCCTGGTTTTGCATGAAGAAGAAGTACGTAACCATGAGTATGCTCGTTCAAGGGCCAAAACAACCTGGTACAGACATCAATCTGTATCTCACGTTGTTGAAAGAGGAGTTGGCCATGTCATTGCTTCCCTACTTCTTGTAGTTTGCTTTCTTTGTCTTTCTTCGAAATGTCGATGATTAGAACATGTTATGGCGGATCTGGTGTGCTAAGTAGACTAGTAATTTGGGCATATATATTCTACTTGACGCACAAGATCGAACAACGAGCATTATTATTTACGTGCCCAACCTAAGTATGAGGTACTAATACAAGTCATTCTTGGTTTGCTCTTTTTTGGTCTTTCTTCGAAATGCCGATGATTAGAACGTGATTTCTTACATTTTGTTGCACCCATATATATATGCATGATTCTATCTTGTGAACTGCTAGCTATTGCTTTCCACTGACATAAGTAATATCATCTTTATTATGTGTAGGAGATGCCGAGGTGTTATGTCGTACGCTTGTCGGGTTCAGTGTGTACGAGGAGTGGAAAGACTGCGGAAGCAAGTGAACAACTTCTCAACAGCTACCAAGGCTATGAGAGTAGAGAGGTGGCGGAAGAGAAGTGGAGGAGGCATGGAAGGAAGAAGTGGAGGAACTTCCTCGTGATCACCACCTTGTTGCTCTTCATGGTAGGTTATGTGTTCTACTTCATCTAGGTAGAGCTACGTCGTTGGAGTTGTAATGTGATTGTGAACTTGTACTCGAAGGTGTAATGTGATTGTGAACTTGTGCTCGGAGGTGTGAACTTGTGGCACAAACACTTGATGTATAAACTTGTATGTCATGATTGATGTGTAATGTATTGTATTCATGTTGGTTCTATTATGCTTTGGCAAATTGCAAGTTTCTGAAAAATTTTGTGCTCTTTATACTGTATTCTGGACTATATTGTATATTTGAATATCTGTATATTATTATTTATAGTGGTCTGTAAAACTTGAATTTCGAAAATATTACCGGAGGCGCATATAGGATACTATAGGAGGCGCATATACTATAAATATACGAGACGCATTGTAAAACATATGCGAGGCGCATATCGATATGCGCCTCGCATATGTGAAGTATAGGAGGCGCATATCATATGCGCCTCGCATAAAAAATAGCCGAGGCTTGTAGCTAGAGGCGCATATGATATGCGCCTCGCATAAGCTTTTAGGTGCGCCTCGCATAGGCTTTTCTCTAGTAGTGATGGATGAAAAATGCAATGGGAAACTCGGCAGGCATGCAAGCACCTTCTCATCAAGCACATCAACAGCAGCAGCCACAGCTAACTGGGGCAAACACACAACAACTAATGTTACCATTGCCCCCTTTGAGGTATGATAACTCGGACCGGAGAGATGCAGTGCATCAGGTAGTAAATCAAAATCAAGATGGAAGGGAAAACCCCGGGAACAATGTGCGTAATGATTACATGAAACATCATCAATCGTACTGTGTGTTCACAACAGAACAACAAGATAGACAGAGCGTACAGTGCCGGCATATGGAAGTGAATGCAGTTATGCCGGCAGTACCAAGATACGTGCCATGGTCTGATCAAGAGATAACTTGGATCATAAAGGATCACCCGAAGATAATGCCGAACCCAGGGTCGTATGCATTGGTACTAGATCCGACATTTGTCGGGCCTAGCATTAATGTGAAATTTTAAAAGGTACTCCTTGATAATGGAAGTAGTATCAACATTATGTACAAGGACACAATGCACAAACTCGGAATAGCACAGAATATGCTACAACCCACAAGGACCACATTCCATGGAATGGTACCGGGGCTCTCGTGCGAGCCCATTGCGAAAGTCCGAGTAGATGTGTTATTCGGCACAAGGGAGAATTACAGAGCGGAAAATCTGGAATTTGAGGTGGTTGACCTAGAAAGTTGCTATCACGCTTTACTCGGATGACCAGCACTGGCTAAATTCATGAGCAGCTGACATGGTTATACCCTACGGGTACGTGACTTTAGCATACCTGGTCCAGCCCAAGGAAGGCCCACGGCAGATGTACGCCGGCCCATGAAGATTTTCGGGTGGCCAAGGCCCATGACGCCTTCGAGTCCTTGGAGAACAAGACTAGCGAAGATAGGAAATTCAAAGGGGTAAAACCCTAGAACCTGTAACCGACTAGGACTATGCTCGGGACCTGCCTAAGTCTATATAAAGGCCAGGAGGGAATGTCCTAGATCTCTCGACTCATACTTTCGCACACGCACCTCCACGCCAGATCGAATCTGCGCACCCTGTAACCTTCGGTTCCGCCGTAATCAAGAGCAGACAAGCAGGAGTAGGGTTTTCCCTCCGGGGGCCTGAACCTGGGTAAATCTCGTGTCCCCAGTTGCTTGTCATTAACGTTCCACGATCTCCAGCATCCCCATCTTCTCCAAAACCCAAGTCCATAACAATGGGCATTGACGAGTCGAAACCTCGTCAATTGGCGCCGTCTGTGGGAATCGGGGCTGCTGATTGTGCGATCATGATGGTCCCAAGCAACCCGATCGATCTACAACTCTGCGGCGACGGAGAATCACCTCCTCTTCGGCGCTTTCGACTTCACCGCCCACTCGCCGGCCACCATGAAAGATTTTGAGCCCATAGGCGACGGACTCGAGATCCTATTCGGGAGCTTCTGCTTCCAGGTGGGTCAAACTGGCACCCTCCGCCTGCCTGAGCGGGTTCCCTTGCCATCAATCAGGCCCGCTTCGTGGGCTCCACACCCCGTGCTGCGCACATCACCATCGACATATGAGTTCTACAACAGCAACAACTGCAACTCCGATCTGTGCGATCCACCTTCAGATGAAGGGACCTACGGTTCCGGATCCGAAAGCTGCGGCAGCAGCCGACCAATCTGCGAACGCTATCTATGCGCCGCAGTCATCCAGGGCGACGAGGAAACACCTAACCCGCCGCCCAACAGGAACTCCAATCCACAGGGCAGAAATGGCGAAAACAGAAGAAGCCAGCCCCCCCACCCGACGGGGAAAACAACGGCCACGTCATCCAACTTAGCAAAGAAGGATGGGTCCAGGCACGCCGCGCTGTCGCTGGCGACATAGTCCTACCTCCGGACGCATCATGGGGAGCACAAGAAGCCGACAGACTCGCCAACATCGGCTCCACTTGCGCAAAGGTGCCACCAGGTGTGTTCCTCGAACAGATCTGTGTGCCATCCATCAAGCGGAAATTCCCCAAGGGATCACCCGAAGAAGCAGAACACTCGGGGGCTACGCTACCCGAAGGTCATGAAGGACCCAAAAAGTTGGATACCGAGGTCGCCATGGTCAACCTAATGCAGGTCATGGCAGTCGAAGAAACCTGGACGCGCCCATACCTCCAGTTCCTGTTAAATGGAGAACTGCCTGGCAACCCGACAGATTCCCGGCGCATATCTCGTTGGTCAAAAGCCTTCACCACCATCAATGGCGAGTTGTACAAGCGCAATATCACGGGTGTACTACAACGATGCGTTACCATCGACGATGGCAAAGCCATCCTCCAAGACATCCACGATGGCATCTGCGGCCATCACGCAGGCAGTCGCTCCCTTGTCGCCAAAGTTCTACGAGCAGGATTCTACTGGCCAACGGCCATGAGCGACGCAAAGGACATCGTGCGAAGATGCAATGGATACCAACAGTTCGCCGACAAATCGCACGCACCTGGGTCCGAGCTTAGACCCATACCCATAGCTTGGCCTTTTGCTCAATGGGGCCTCAACATGATCGGCAAACTGCCAAAATCCTCGAAAGGGAGACACGTCTTCCTCCTGGTTGCAGTCGACAAATTCACCAAGTGGATCGAGGCCATGCCGGTCACCAACCAAAAAGGCAAAACTGCCGTCAAGTTCTTCGAGTCCATTGTCTACAGGTTCGGCGTACCGCACAGCATCATCACCGACAACGGATCGAACTTCATCTCCGAGGAATTCTAGGACTTCTGCGAAGGCCTTGGGATCAACATCACGTATGCCTCAGTGGCACACCCGCAAACAAACGGGCAAGTGTAAAAGGCCAACGGCCTAATCAGCGCTGGCATCAAGAAGCGCCTCATGAGTTCACTCGAACAAAAAGCGGGAGCTTGGACGAAAGAGCTACCATCCGTCCTGTGGAGCTTACGGACTACACCAAATAGCTCCACAAGTTACACACCGTTCTTCATGGTACACGGAGCCGAAGCCGTGCTGCCCGCCGAAGTACGCCACCAGGACCCTCGGGTCGTCGCATACAGTGAAGCCGAATCCACGGCTGCACTCGAAGATGCCGTCGATACACTCGACGAAGCAAGAGACATAGCAGCAGCTCGATCAGCGGTGTACCAGCAGAGTCTCCGCAACTACCACAGCCGCCGGCTGCGCTCAAGGTCCTTCGTCGAAGGAGACCTCGTCTTGCGACTCAAGCAAAAGCGACCGAATAAATTCGAGTCACCATGGGGAGGACCCTACGTCATCACCGAAGTCATCCCAGGTGGCGCCTATCGCCTCAAGCACGTGGAGTCTGGAGTCGCATACTCCAACCCATGGAACATCGCGCACCTGCGACGATTCTATCCGTAGCAACCTACCCCTTTACTTTCAATAAGGCTTTCATCCAAGGCTATTCAGCCGAACAATGTACCTCCTCCATTACGATATAAATAAAGCTAAGTGTCTCGCCCCAAAACTTCGAATTCTCTATTTTGCAACTTTACTTCATGCTACAAACGCACTCGGGGGCTCCCCCCACCTCACGATTTCATTGACTGAGGATCAAGCATGTACACCTGAGTAGCTGATAACACCAGGCAAACAAAAAGGACACGTACTCAATCAAAGCACTGCGTGCTCACAAACCTTTACAACAAAGGGCACAACACGCCCAGCCAAAATATACAAAGTTTACATCTATCTCTTTTTTCAGGTACTACCTATTCTGAAGAATAACCTGAGCACGCTGCTCAAACAAATCTACGACCTGTTCGGCATACTGCCTTACAGCTGCGTAATGTGGACGCATGTCCCATTCACCACCATCAGGCCGAAGAGGCGGCCCAGCGGCCACAGCAGCCAAATCTACGTCAGGCCGGTGCAGCCTCACAAGAGACAAAGCAGCCTTCACTCCTGCGACGAACTGCTGCCGCACCAACTCCTTGACATTGCTTACGTTCCGAAACTTCGACAGAAGACCAGCAAGGCTTGTCGGTGCGGCATCCAAAGGGAACATGACGTGCAGCACCGAGGCAAGCAACGTCTAAACTTGGCGAAGCACTCGAGAAACCTGGTGCACACGATCCTGCACCGTCGCCAGAGCCACGGCGCGGTCACGATCCATCCAGAAGAAGCCACCGGCCTCCATGTCCTGTTGAGTCAGGCAATTGACCCGAACAGCGACACGCTCCTTCTCTTCCCTCGGAGCAAGGTTTGCACCTGCGACAATTATAACAAATAAGGCAGGGCCAGCAGGCTCATCCGAAGAACTGAGCTACAACTCGAATCAAAGAACAACTTACATTGCAGCTGCTCGGACAGCCGAACCAGTTCCGCCATCAAGTACTCCTCTCTGGCTGCACCACGATCCGCCTTGGACTTCCAAACGTCGGCATGACCGCGCAACCCGAGCAACTCCCTCTCCAGACTACGCACACGATCTTGAAGAAAAGCGAGCTGCGAGGAATCATCCAATGATGGTCGTAGCGGCATTGCGGATGGAGTGTCAACAGGGTCAGCACCCGAAGGAACCTATAGCAGCAGAAAAAGAAAGGGACACAAACATTCAGACAATGGCAGAGCACAACTCAGAAGAATTCATTAAACGTATAAGGCCACTACGTGGCACAAGGATGGTGTTCTTCAACATATTTACAGCAAAAGCAGACTACAAACTATCCTACGTCTACAAATCCTAAGACGCGGCACCCTGAGTCGCCTCGAGCGAGCTTAGCTTTGGCCTCGCCACGCCGCGGCATACTCAGACAGCAAATCAATGAGCTTGGGCCCATATCGTCTGCAGCGAGCAGAGTAGGCAGCAAAGGCTACCTCGGATCCATCAGCTGTCGTCGGCATCCAGGAGGTGATCTGGGGCAGGTCCAGCTCCGCTCCAGCTGCCAAGGCCGTCGCCTGCCCGACGGACGCGCCGATGCCCTTCTGCTTGCGCTTGTACTCCGCAGGCGCTTCGGCTGATAAAGCCTCCGCCAGAGTATCCACATCATCGAGGGCCACACCCTTAGGGAAAAGCTCCCTGTAGAAGCGGCCAAGGACCTCCTTCGCCTTGGCTAGGGAGCCGACGACGGTGCTGCAGCGGTCTTCGACCGCCACAGTAGCATCATCTAGAGCACTCCCATGCTCTAGAGCACCGCATTCAAACTCGATGCCTGCAGCATCTGATACATAAAAAAAAGAGAATACATGAAGAAAAGCAGCACAGAAGAGGACAGGAAACACGAAGAAACAGGCTGAAATACAGCACTTACCCGAAATAGCCTTGGCAGCAGCCATGAGCTTCGCCGCCACCTCTCTCTCGTGCGCAGCCGCAACAGTGGCCAGCTGCTCCTCACGATCCGCGGCCTCCTGCTACAGACGCTCTTTCGCTTCGGCTGCCTTAGTCAGCTCTAGCTCGAGGCGTTCTTTCGCACCAACGGCAGCCTCGGCTTTCTTCTTGAGAGCGTCGACCTCACGGAGAGAAGTGTTATGCTCCTCTGCATTCAAAACAAGCAAGTGTTAAAGAACAGGACCAGAATAAATAAGAGAGGCACTAAAAGGCAGATAGATACCTTGAAGCTGCCGAAGGTTCGGCTCCAGCACCAAGCGCTCCTGCACCAGCCGCTTGGCCTCCTGCACAAAAGGCTGCAGAAAAAGAGAACAACAGTAAGAAAAAGGACTTGGGGGCTACGCCCAACACAAAGGAGTAAAAACAAAATTCGCACACGAAGACACTCGGGGGCTCCCCCCGTGACATGAAGCAGAAAAACTTACATGCTCTGATGACGACTCCGAAGGCCCGCCTGCGAAATTCTGAGGCGCAACCACCTGCACCTACTGCACAGGAGGTTCCGGAGCGACGCCACCCGAAGTCGCCACCGTCTGAGGAGGAGGAGACGCAATCTTAGACTCCCCCATCATCTCCCGTGCACCATCACTGGAGGAGTAGTGAGAGGAATGTCTGCATACGAACCAGTCAGCACAAGCGCAAAAAATCATGAAGGAAAAGGACAATAGTACAACAAGAAACTTACGAGCCGAGCGAGCTCAGGTCGAAGACAGGAAGAGTCCTTCGGGCTCTCTTCTCCTCCTTTTTCTCTTCCTTCTTCTCCTCCTTCTTTTCTTCCTTCTTCCGCTTCGCTGGCAGGTGCGGCGCTACAGCCCGCACAGGAATGGGAGAGGAAGAACCTCCATGACCGTCATCATGACGATCCAGGCACAGAGGGTTCCTGGGAGTCGGAGGAGTCGAAGCATCCGAAGACTCGCTGGAGCTCCGAGATCGTTTGCGCGTATGGTCCTCACTCGACTCATCGGTATCCCCCGCCGGAGATCGCGCCGACGGCAGCTCGGATGCGGACTCAACCACTTCATTATCCGGTGTAGCCGGAAATAATTCGGGCAATGGAGGTACCATGCCCGGTACTTTGAAGCTCTGCAAAATCAGAAGGAACTTTGTTAGCAAACAAAGAAAATAAATACGCAGTCGACAAAAAAGCACTACGTGCACAAATCTACACCTGCGGTACGGCCAACGTCGAAGAAAATGGAGGAGTTAGCGACTTCCCTGCGATTTCTTCTCCGGCCTTGAACTTCAGCAGCGCGCGAAGGGCCCTGTCAAGATCCCCCTCGGAGATTTTCTCAGCCGAAACCCTCGTCGGATCACGACGCCTAGAATAAAGAAACATCGGGTGCGCCCTCGCTTGGAGAGGCTGCACCCGGCGCTCAAGAAATATCCGGATGATGTCCACGCTGTTCACCTCCTTCTCGGGAATCAGCTGGAGATCCTCCACCCGACGGTAAAGGGCCTCTATCTCCACCTTCTCACCATCCAAGATTTGGTTTTTCCAAGACCTTTTTGGCTCAATCATTTGGGAGGGGTCAAAGGGAACAAGACCAAAATCTTGCCCGGGCACTACGGAGTCGCGGATATAAAACCATCGCCTCCGCCAGTACTGGACAGATTTGGACATGGAAAAAGAAAAGAAGAGAAGATTGGGACTAAGGGAGATGATGCAACCCCCAATGGGATACACACCATCCGAACCAGATAGCCTCTTTACGGAATAGAGTTTCCGGAAGAGGCCAAAGTGCGGCTCAATGCCAAGCTAGCACTCGCAAAAAGTGATAAAACAAGCAATGTGGAGAAGAGAAATGGGATACAGATGATGAAGCTGAATCCCATAGAAGAAGAGTAGTCCACGGAGGAAGTTGTGGACTGGAAAAGAAAACCCACGCATAACGAAGGCGAGAAACATAACCCGATACCTAGATGGGGGACGGGGGATTACCTCATTGCCGGGGAGTTTCACGGCCTCCCTATCTTGCGGGATCAGGCCCCGCTCACGAAGCTTGCGGAGATCGCTCTCCCGCGTCTCTGATCGCTGCCAGCCACCGTCGGTGACACGGGTAGCGGTGGTGCCTTTCTGTCCTGCGGCGGCGCTGGTCCCAACAGCAGACGAGGATTTCTTCGGTTTCCCCATTGCGCTACGGCGGCGCCAGCGGTGAAAACGCAGAAACGACGATGAAAATGTGGAAAGAAATCCTAGCGCGCAGCAAGAATCGCTAGAGCACAAGGAGGCAGTGAAAACAAGAACTGATGCCGTGAAAACAAACCGTGGCTTTCCCCAATGATTATAACAGCGAAGACGACGCACGGCAGCCGTCCATCCAGAAGACCTAACGCCAACGGCAGATCTGACCGTACACGTGCCAATATCACAACGAACCGTCATTACCACGCCGTCCACTACGCGTGGAAATCGAAGAGACGCCGTAATTATCTCCACGCCGCGCGTGACCGGTCAATTCAAAGTCAGCAAGTGGGACCCACGTTCGTCCAGTCAAGTCATCTCTGGCGTAGCAGACGCTTGAGGTCATCAAAAGCTATACTAGCACCAACTACAATTCTTCGGCTCCACAGCTAAGAGTACTCACTCGAATCTTCGATTCGACTAAATACTTGGGGGCTACTCCTATGAGGAGCGTTGGCCGCGCACCCAAAAGACGAATAAAGACAAAGTATTTCTCTCAGTCCTACGTCGAGTCTACGACTCCACTACGGACTCGGGGGCTACTCCCATAGGGAGGATGGATTTAAGGATCCGAATTTTTTTTGAGTCCTACGGACTTGACAACTGAACAACGTTTGAACTAAAGTCTCCGCTCGAGTCTACGACTCGAACAGACACTCGGGGGCTACTCGCATAGGGAGCGCTGGTCGCGCATCCTATGAAATCTTCGACTGCGATCTTTCGGATCTGCATGCAAAAACTTTTTGGCAACTTCACCCCAACAAAACGCTAAGTGAGCGACAATCTCCTTGGCCACCCGAAGCACCTCCGAGGTGACAAATGTTCAGATGCTGCGTCTGCGACGCAAAGATAAGACCTGCAGATACCATCTGATGGCCTGGAAACGCACATGACTGCGCTCTGCTAGTATAAATCCATGCCAACAGGCGTGATGAAAAATCCCGACGGACGCGTTGGGTACATCAATCAAAAACACTGGAATTCCACTCCTGTAAGTCCTCCGCGGCCTAAGTCGAATTACGCCAGCATATGTTCCAGGTTCAAGTTTAGGGACTCGAACCTGATGAAGATCATGTTGTTTCGTCCTAAGACAGTTAACTGACCCTGATCCGTCGGGTGAGTCAGGCACATGTATCAACAATCCCTACACACTTATACTGTTAAAACCTAGTTGTACCCGAAGGATTGAAGAGTCCTCAGCCGAATCTACGATTCGACTGAGCACTCGGGAGCTACTGACATGGTTATACCCTACGGGTACGTGACTTCAGCATACCTGGTCCAGCCCAAGGAAGGCCCACGTCAGATGTACGCCGGCCCATGAAGATTTTCGGGTGGCCAAGGCCCATGACGCCTTCGAGTCCTTGGAGAACAAGACTAGCGAAGATAGGAAATTCAAAGGGGTAAAACCCTAGAACCTGTAACCGACTAGGACTATGCCCGGGACCTGCCTAAGTCTATATAAAGGCCAGGAGGGCACGTCCTAGATCTCTCGACTCATACTTTCGCACACGCACCTCCACGCCAGATCGAATCTGCGCACCTTGTAACCTTCGGTTCCGCCATAATCAAGAGCAGACAAGCAAGAGTAGGGTTTTCCCTCCGGGGGCCTGAACCTAGGTAAATCTCGTGTCCCCTGGTTGCTTGTCTGTTAACCGTTCCACGATCTCCAGCATCCCCATCTTCTCCAAAACCCAAGTCCATAACAATGGGCATTGACGATTCGAAACCTCGTCAGCAGCTGCCACATTACCTACTTGAAAATGAAGTTACCAGGGCCTCAGGGGGTAATAAAAGTGGTCGGGGATTACAGAAAATCAATGGAATGTGTGCTTCAGCCGGTTCAAACCTGGCCGAGTCATTGGTAATTGCAAGGGAAAAAAAGGATTCAGGAAGTAGCAGCTCTGGCTCAGTCGACACAACTGAATATGTCGACATTAGCCTACCCGCATGGGAGTGTATCTTCCCAGCCAACTAAAGAGACGAAAAAGATCCAGATAGATGAGCAGTTCCCAGAGCGCACCATCACGATTGCTGCTGGCCTAGATGCCAAATAGGAAAGCGAGCTCACCAACTTCCTCCATGAGAATCGGGATATCTTTGCATGGTCGACTCAGGACCTGCAAGGTGTGCTGAGGGAGTTGGATGAGCACTCTTTGCATGTAAGGCCAGGGGCAAGGCCGGTAAAGCAACCTCTCCGCCGCTTCGCCGAAGACAGGAGAAAGATAATAGGGGATGAAAAAGCTCGGCTCCTTGCAGCCGGGTTCATCATGGAAGTACTTCACCCGGATTGGCTATCGAATCCGGTGTTAGTAGAAATAAAAATGATGACCCAAATGTAGCTGTCGTATGGCGAATGTGCATCAATTACACGAACCTCAATAAGGCATGTCCTAAAGATCCTTTTCCTTTACCTAGGATAGACTAAGTCATTGATTCAACTGCAGGTTGTGAGCTATTATCATTTGTAGACGCGTATTCTGGTTTCCACCAGATACCGTTAAACCCGGCTGATCAAATAAAGACTGTGTTTATTACCCCGTACAGGGCTTATTGCTATCGCACAATACCATTCGGCCTGCGTAAGGCAGGAGCAACATACCAAAGGTGCATACAGAAATGTCTACATGACCAAATAGGAAAGAATGTGCAAGTGTATGTAGACAATGTGGTTATAAAAACCAAAGAGAGCAAAACGCTCCTGGAAGATATTCGACAAACATTCGCAAACCTGAGAAGGTTCCGAATGAAACTTAACCCGGAAAAGTGTACCTTCGGTGTGCCGGCTGGAAAATTACTCGGTTTCCTCGTGTCCAGCCGAGGCATAGAGGCAAATACAACTAAGATCCGAGTAGTTAAAAGAATGGAATTGCCTAGGTGTCTGAACGATGTACAAAAATTTATAGGATGTCTGGCTTCTCTGAGTCGGTTCGTATGTCGGCTAGGGGAAAAAGCATTACCTCTATACCAACTGATGAAAAAATCTGACAGGTTCATCTGGACACCGCAGGCCGATAATGCATTTCATGAGTTAAAAAAGATGTTGGTCACAACACCGATTTTGGCTTCTCCATTGTCAAAGGAGCCAATGCTACTTTATGTGGCAGCTACTAATAGAGTCGTAAGTGCGGTGGTTGTCGTGGAGCGGAATGAAGGGGATAAATCCATACAAAGGCCGGTATATTACCTAAGTGAGGTGTTATCGGCCTCCAAGCAAAACTACCTGCACTAACAGAAGATGTCTTATGGAGTATACATGTCGGCAAAAAAACTGAAGCATTATTTCGAAGAACATCCGATAAAAGTGATTTGTGAAGCACCCATAGCCGAGATATTAAGCAACAAAGATGCAAGTGGCCGAATAGCAAAATGGGCAATCGAGTTATCACCTTATGCTCCGCAATTCGATAGACGAGATGCAATCAAGTCTCAGGTAGTGGCCGACTTCTTTGTGGATTGGGCCAAGGTACAGTATGAGCCCCAGTGCCAGATCCAAACTATTGGACAATGCATTTTGACGGGTCTAAGCTAAGAAATGGGCTAGGGGCTGGAATAGTATTGACTTCATCGAAAAAAGATCAGCTGAAATATGTACTGCAAAATACATTTCTCTACATCAAACAATGTGGCCGAATATGAAGCACTCGTCCATGGATTAAGAATAGCAAAAGAGATTGGCATATGTCGGATTCTATGCTACGGGGATTCAGACTTGGTAGTACACCAAGTTTCAGGGAATTGGGACGCGCTAGATGCAAATGTGGCCTTGTATAGGTTTCATGTGCAAAAAATCAGTGGTTATTTTGATGGGTGCAAGTTTCATCACATACCTCGCACGAAAAATGACGCTGCAGATACACTATCAAAACTCGGATCAACTAGGCAATCAATTCCCCCGGGCATTGCCCTGGAACACCTGAGAAAACCATCAATTACACCTTCGCCAAAATCCGAGTCAATTCGTATCTCGGCAGATCTGGTAGAAGGAAATGTCCAAATGGAAATTGACGAAGAATATGACCCGAATTATATAAGGGTAAACTCGGCCGACCCACGAGTGAACACGGAAAAGCCCAAAGATGTTATATCGGTGGAAAATATGGAAATCAACAATATAACTTCCCCGGAAAAAGTTACGCCAACATGGGCACAACCCATATTCTCATTTCTTAAAGAGGAAATCTTGCCGAGTGATGAGGTCCTGGCTAGACAGATAGTGAGAAGAGCAAAAGCGTACACAATCATAAACAATGAGCTATATAAGAGAAGTGTCACGAGCGTACTGCAACGATGTGTTGACTCGGCAGAAGGGCAGAAATACTCCTGGATATATATCAGGGAGAATGTGGGCATCACGCCTCGTCCAGAGCCCTAGTGGACAAAGCATTTAGGCATGGATTTTATTGTCCGACTGCGCTGAATGAAGCAAAAGAATTAGTAGAAAAATGCAATGGTTGCCAGAGATACGCCAGCAAGATACATCTGCCTTCGTCCGAGTTAAAAACAATACCAATCACTTGGTCCTTTTCTGTGTGGTGCTTGGATATGGTAGGTCCGTTCAAGCCTGCCCGAGGCGGAATAACTCATATTCTAGTCATGGTGGACAAATTCACAAAGTGGATTGAAGTGAAACTAATAAGAAAATGTGACGGACACACAGCGGTAAAATTCCTTAAAGATATCATCTTGAGATATGGATACCCATACAGTGTTATCACGGATAATGGCACAAACTTTGATGAAGGAGCTTTTGCCAGGTTCTGCCAAGAGAAACACATAAGACTAGATGTTGCCTCGGTGGCTCACCCGACATCGAATGGGCAAGTAGAAAGATCAAATGTACTGGTATTGTCAGGAATAAAACCCCGGCTAATCGAACCACTGCAAAGGTCGGCAAGATCTTTGGATTGAGGAGCTTCAGCGATCTTGGAGCCTCGGGACCACCCCAAATAGGTCGACGGGGTATACCCCATTCTTTCTAGTATATGGGGAAGAAGCTATGCTTCCAGCCAACATAATGCATGACTCGCCAAGAGTGATCCAGTACACAACTGCCGAGGTAAACGAAGTATCGCAGCAAGACGATGTGGATCTGCTGGAGGAAGCAAGGGAATTGGCATTATCAAGATCAACTATTTATCAGCAAGATCTCAGACGATATCACAGCAAAAAAGTCAATCCGAGAGTTTTTAAAGAAGGAGACTTAGTTCTTCGGCTAGTGCAACGCACAGCCGGCATGCACAAAATCTCACCCCCATGGGAAGGACCATTCATCGTGAGTAAAGCATTGCACAATGATGCATATTACCTGATCGATGCTCATTCACCAGAAAAGAACAAGACAAACAAAGCCGGAGATGAATCAAAAAGACCATGGAACATAGCCTTACTTCGACTGTTCTACACTTAGAAGCCATATATTGCACGTCGCGATGTGACGCACCAAGTCGGAGTATCAAGCATGTATTAAACCTCGGCACCCCGAGCAGTGACTCAGGGACTGCACCATGTTATTTCTTATTTTGAACTATGTATTAAACCTCGACACCCCGAGCAGTGACTCGGGGACTGCCCCATGTTGTTTATTATTTTGAATTATGTATTAAACCTCGACACCTCGAGCAGTGACACAGGGACTGCCCTATGTTGTTTCTTATTTTGAATTATGTATTAAACCTCGGCACCTCGAGCAGTGACCCGGGGACTGCCCCATGATGTTCTCTGCATTGAATTATGAATTATATTTCGACCCGAGTAATAACTTGGGGACTGCTTCATGTTGTTCGATATTTTTTGAGCAGGTGTGAACCTTTAGTAACCCGAGTGATAACTCGGGACTGACTTACATTACCCGCTAAATTTTTCATACACATAAGAGTTCGATAGCTCAAGCAGAAACTCGGGGACTCCCCCGATTTGTTGAGCATAACTCGTAAGATGCAATATAAGCTTGCCTCGATCATCAAAGGAATAACAAGGAGGAAACAAATAAATCATGGTAACAAGAATGACAACCTCAGAAAGTCGAAGTATAATAAGGGATACACCCTATTTATATCACTTTACCCGTGGATACCTCGGGGAGGGTAATAAGCCAGTCTATGGGCTTAGAGCATTGTATTTCAAGTAGAAGTTGCGAAAACAACAACTATACGACCAAGTTTACATAAGGCAAACAAGATAGATGCCGAACGAAAGTCAGTCATATGGGAGAATACGATCCGGCTTTACAAAATTAAAGTTTGGCAAAGCAAAGATGTGATTCAAATAGATTCACTTAGATAAACTAACAACAGTTACCATCACCTGTGCCTAAGCGGCACAAGGCAAAAGGGTTCACACTATACCAAAAGGCGGACAATTGTTTCAAAGACATCATACGCCTGGCATACCAGGGACTTAAAACAACTAAGAGTTTTTGAGCCTAGACACCGGCAGAGACCAAATCACCCTTAGGAGGGGCAGTGGCATTGTAAGGAGCATCGGGCGTGGGTATCTCGGACGCAGGTGGAATGACCTCGGTCTCCTTCAGAAGGGTATCTTCAGGAACTGGGCGCTCCGAGGTTGTTGGCGCCTCAGCAGAAGTTACCTCGGCATCAACAAAAGCCATAGTAACCTCTAGGGCAAGCCCTGGCTGCTGAGAAACGTCAACTTGGGCTCGAGAGGTTTCAGTTCCTTTAGAGGATGATCGCGCGTCGTCATCCTCAGCCGAGCTGTCATTTGAATCATGGGCATTATTCGAATCATCCTCCGGTTCATCTTGATCGGCCGATTCACCACCTGATGCATCTTCAGCTTCGACATCGTCGGCCTGGTTGGGAAGAAAACTCGGCCCTTCGATCCAATGATGCACATCAGCATACTCGATAAGATGGAAGGCATGAGCTTGACGGTGAGCAACGAACTCCGGATTCTCAACCCAAGGAGAGCCAGTGCATAGATTCATCAGAGTATCGAGAGAAATATCCTCGTACCAAGACAAAACAGCTGTAAGTGCCATATCAGCACCAGCTCTTCTAGCAGATTCCCTCCAAAGGTTAAGTTGAGTTTGAGAGGCCATTAACCTCACCACAAGCACTTCCAGCTCATCAATATCCGAGTCATTCGGCCAGAGAACATGATAAGCTCGGATAGCTGCTTGCACCAGATCCTTTCCCATAATTTTTATTGGCCCATTAGCAGCACCAACCGCAATCAGGAAGTCTTCAATAGAATATTCTTGATTCGGTGTGACAAGAACACCTCGGCGTGCGCGAGCAGAAATCATAGCCTTGGAGCTCACAGGTTTGGCTTCGGGGAAATGATCTACAAGTAAGGGCACCATATAAGATAATATGAGCAAAGGAAAAGCATAAGTCGACGAGGAACAGAGACTTACGATGAATATAACGCAGCATTTTATGGAGATCCTGGGACCAGTCGGCCCTACTCTTATCAAAGCGAATAATTTCCTCGCTCATCGCCCGGTTTTTTAGCTCGGCAAAATCAAGAAGTTCCTTGTATTTCTGCAACTACAGACTTAGTCGATTCTTTTCTTCAGAGAATTCCTGATCAACTTTTTCCAACTCAGACTTCTGGGAAAGCTTGAGAGATTCAACCTCGGCGCGTAACCGAGTTATCTCATCATCCTTTTCTTTGAGTTGCGCCGAATGAGCGGCAGCTTGTTCTAAAAAATGCAGCATCATATCAGGCATAGGTATGCATTCTTGATGCGATGCTGCAAGTGTTTGTAACTCGGCTATACCAAAGCCGGAAGGTTGTAAGAAACCCAATATTTACATCAGACAAAAAGTCGACAAATTAAAAAACAGAAGGAGTAACTAACCTTCATGAACGCCAACTTTCTTGGTAAGGCGATTATTCAAGTTGTTGATACCAGCTGCGCACCAACAAAAAGTTAATTAGCACGAAAAGCTAAAACTATTACGAAGTTAAGGAACATTACACGGACTAGTTAATTTACCAGTTTTTTTTCACAACAGGGACAATCTTCTCATATTTATCTTGAAGTTTCTTGTGCGCAAAGATCAACCTTTGAAATTCAGCTGTCCAACGATCATGGGCAACCTGAAAAATGGAAACAAGTTACACAAAGAATAGACAGATCCGAATCAAGTAAAACTTGACTCGGATCTAGATGGCTAGATATTCAAAAGCAAGACAGATCCAAATCAAGTAAAACTTGACTCGGATCTATATGGCTAGATATTCGAAAATAAGACAGATCTGAATCAAGTAAAACTTGACTCGGATCTAGATGGCTAGATATTCAAAATCAAGATAGATCCGAATCAAGTAAAACTTGACTCGGATCTAGATGGCTAGATATTAAAAAAAGACAGATCCAAATCAAGTAAAACTTGACTCGGATCTAGATGGCTAGATATTCAAAAGCAAGACAGATCTGAATCAAGCAAAAACTTGACTCGGATCTAAATGGATAGATATTCAAAAGTAAGACAGATCCGAATCAAGTAAGACTTGACTCGGATCTAGATGGCTAGATATTCAAAAGTAAGGCAGATCTGAATCAAGTAAAACTCAATCTGGATCTAGATGACTCTATATTCAAACATAAGATACATCCAGACCAAATAAATCATGTAAGGCATGTAAAACAAGATAAAGCTTCCAAACGAACAATAAATGATCCGGTTGCAAGCTTCGGGGACTAGTGTATAGATAGTATAATCAACAAAGTATTAACGAGGCAGCTTACATTGTTCATCTTATCACTATCGAGAACAATCTTAGCAACCATATGCACACGACTGCTGATGTCGGAAAGTTGAAACGACTGGCTACTTGGATTGCCCTCAAGTTGATCGGAGGCATTCTAGTTGTTCGCATACTCCACTAGTGAGCCGAGGCTATGCCTGCTATCGGTACGGGTCAGCACTTTACCTCGAGTCTGCTGAGTAACTGCGGCCGCCGTTGGACTCTTATGAAGAGTAAGCTAGGTATCGGCGGCAAGGGCGACACCGGGTTTGGCAGAAGAAGCTCCTTTGCGAAGTGCGTCAGCAATGCTGGGATGAGAAGATCTTGTCAGCCCATTCTGAGATGCCGAGGGTTTAGTGACAACAACTTTCTTGACCTTGGTAGAGACTTCAGCAGGGGCAACAACTGCAGTATCAGGAACCACGTCCTTGGCGATAGGAGGGACTATAGTTTCCAAAGGGACCAAGGTGGTGGTATCCTCGGTAGGAATTAGAGTAGGAGCTGGAACTGAGGTGATCAAAGGATCATTGGGAGTAACATCGGCTGTCTCAAGAAAGTCAACAGGCTCAACTGGGTGATCTGGTGTAGGGGTTACGTTGGCAACAACGGTGGGAGAAATAGGCTCATCTGGTTGAGGCGTTACATTGGTTGGCATAGGAGGAGAATCAACACGAGAGGGACTGGGAACCCGAGTATCCTCTAGAGTAGGGGGAGAAGACGACCGAGTAGTATGGGTTGTCATACTAGGACCACTTGGCTTGGCGGAAAGAGGAGCTCTGCATGGGAATAAAAGCCGAGTCGGAAACAGAAAGAGAGAAATAAGAAATACAAGTAGAAATAAACTTACCTAGTAACTCCAGGCATGGTCTTGTGCTTTGGGATATGCTGGGCATATTTCTTGTATCGCTTCTTGGGGGCAGCATCAGAGGGGTCCGTCGAGGCGGTGCGCTTCTTCGAAGAAACAGGAGCCTCGGAAGCAAGAGGTTCGGAGTCGTGCACCTGACCAGCTTGGTTAGCTGGGAAAGAAGGAGCCGGAAAAGCGTAAGAGATAGGCACCGCGGCAACTACCTCAAGAATTTGGACGTCATCCGAGTCACCTTCATCCACACGGGCCGAGTTCTTGCTCCGGGTGCGAACAGGCGCAGCATCTGACTTAGGGACAAACTCCTCCGAGTCAGGTTCCCTAGTGTCTGGGGTATTGCGATCAGCAGTCCAAGGAAGATCCAAAACCTCGGCATCTTCCGTCTTCTGCTCCGTAAACCTCTGCGAGAGAAGTAAATTAGAATTAGTAAAAGAACAATCACAAAAGCAACTCGGAAGAAAACACTAGTGTTTAAACTTACCTGAGGAGGGGGATTCCCGCGAGAAAATGGCTTCAATCCCCATATCCATTCTTCCGGCATATCGGTCTTAAAGATAGACAGGACGCGATTATAGATGTGATAATCGTCGAGCTCAACCGTAGATACTCGGTTTGGATCCAAAGGACCACTCATGTAACAGAGCTTATGAGAGCGAAGCTGAAAAGGGAAGATTCGGCTGCTGATGAATGCAGTCATTAAATCTTCACCACGGAGCCCGGCACGAATCAGTTCTTTCAGCCGAATATCAAATGCCTCGGCAAGAGCATGGATTTTCCTAGGATTGTAGTTCCAATTCTTCTTGGAAGGGGGACCGATAGAGAAAGCGGGGAGCCGAATTTTATCTTCTTTCCCTGTATTTTTTATATAGAAAAACGATCTATGCCACTTCTTACAAGATTCGAGGCCGGCGACACGGGGGAACTCAGAGTTTCTCCGAGGTGTAATGGATGCAGCCCCGCATTGGGTAAGAGATTTCTCAGAAGGTTGAAGATTTGTCCGGCACAACGTTGGTTCGGCTGAAAGAACTTGGACCAGACATGTACGGAGGGCCAGAGGCCGAAATACCCCTCTGAAGCCGAGATAAAGGCCGATAGAGAGGCAATGGCATTAGCCGGCAGGTGATGCGGCTGAAGGCCGAAGTAATCGAGGAAACCCCTAGCAAAGTCGCTAAGAGGGAGGCTGAATCCATGAGCAAAGTGGGACATGAAAACTACGTACTCGCCCTCGTTGAGTACGGGCGAGGATTCTTTGCCGGGTAAGCGACAGCTTACCTCGGCGGGAATTCGGCGTGTTCTAATTAACCATTCTACCTCTCGACGAGTAACGGTGGAGCCCTGCCAGGAACCCCGCTCTGGACCGGACGCAAAGTCATCTTCCCCAACGAGAGCACCGCTAGCGGAGCTAGACATAGGCTCGTTGGAGGAATCGACAGAGGAAAAACTAGCGGCAGGGAGAGGCCTAGAGGTGCAGGGCCCCGTCGTGATTCTAACGAGCGCGACGGCAGAACAGAAAAAGAACCGCCACGGGGAATCTAGGAAAACAAGAGAGATGCATAGCGCGGAGACCTAGCGGTGGTGCTGTAGGAAAACTCACCGGCGAGAACACCAGAGCATGGGCATTGCGGCGAGGTCGCGGGAGCCAGAGAATAACAGTGTGACCGTCGAGGAGGACGACGATGGCGCGGCCACTGGAACACAAATGGAGGCTGCGGCGCAAGGAAGAAGATGAAGGGAAAACGAAGGGGAAAGTGAATCGTCTAACCCCGCTCCCCTCTTTATAACTGCGTAGTGTTAACTATAGTGGGATCGTGGCTATGCCACGATAACCGCATAATCGCGTGTGTGGCGAAACCGTTCGCAAGTAGTGGAGCCACACCGAAGACCACACGGCGCAGAAGAGGATCGGGCCTTCTGACCGCTGTGGTACTCGAGGCGTCACTGTGCCGACGCGACGGGCGCAGTAACCACTGTAGCTTCTCAGTGGACACTGTAGAGGAACAAAAAACTAGAGAACAATGATGATTGGTACACGTAGGATGAAGCTTATCCAGGAAGCCACGCAAATACCTCGAACAAGGGGGGATAACTCGGAAGGTAATACACAAAGGGAGAAAGATGAAAAGAGCAAGAGGGTGGCGAATAAAGAATGTCGGCTAAGAAATACCTCGGAAGGAAAGAAAGAAGAATGTCGGGAGACTGATGTGGCCCGGTCGAGGTTTTCGGCAGGACCGCACCAGCTTCGGGGACTAATGTTGTGGGGGTGACCCCGGATAGGGTCAAGATAGGGGAAAGACGAAAGGAGTCTCCCTCATCTTAGGACAAATTACTGATTGTGTCGGCCGAATCATGTAAGATCCGACCGAGATAAGCAGAGCCATGGCAAAGATAGAATGAGTAACACTTTACTCGGCTGACGTATGAGTTATGTCGGCCGAATGAGGCTGATTAACTTGTATGCAGGAGAAGGCCGAGCCGAGTTATGCGAGATAAGGCCAAATAACATGAAACTTGTAGGAGAAGGAGGTGCCTATAGTCAAACCCTAGTCGCTGGCTAAGAGGAATCTAGACAGAGCCAAGCGCAAAGGACAAGGAGCAAAGCAGCAGAAGGGCAGACAAGCGTCACATAGGTGACAGTGAGGAAGTCCGAGGCATGCATGTGAAGGTTTCTGGAACATTTCCACCGATAGAAGGGGGACACGTAAAGGAGTCCGCCGAGTTACCATTTTGGGACAAACATCTTCCAAGGATATGCTTGCCACGTCAGCCCTGGAAGGAACCAAGGAACCCCTTTATAAGGGGGGACACGGGCTCCTGAGAGGGGGATCGATTCATTCTACGCTGAAAGGCTCGTGTAGTAGTTTTCTTCTCTATGAGACAACTCTAGGAGCACTTGTAGTTCTTGAGAAGAGGAATAAAGATCTACTTACAGGACAGTTGAGTGTAGAAATCACTACATCTTCCCTCCCCGGATCCCTCTAGCATCCATTGGCCCCATACTTTAGCCTACCCATGGCATCTGCCGTGCCACCACCACGACACGCGGCTCGACGATGGAGGATGAGCCACGCACTTGAGACCATGCCACGTTGCAAAACAACACCTTGAGAGAACTAGAGCCAGGATGCTAGCTAGACCCTAGGAGCTCCGCTGAGAACCTCGCGATGCCCAAAGCAAGAAGACTACCAGAGAAGGAACCGATCGAGGGGAACGTGCACGCACCAAGCTCAAGAACATAGTGGAGCATCTCGGGCACGACCGGAAGGCATATATGATATCCGCCACTACAAGACGACGCTAGAGAGCTACCAGCTAAGCGAAAAGACAAGACACGACCGATACCATGTGGCAGTGTCATCTTTTTTTTTGCAAAAGACCATATGGTTCACCTAGAAAACTTCGCATGGGATACCATGACCTAGATCAACCGGGGCCCATAACTCAATAGCTAGAGGCATCTAATGCCTTCAAGAATGTACAATGACACCATAGGGTGCCTCCATCACCCGATCCCGAGAGACTCAGATTTAGGACTTCTCCCGAAAAGCGGATAACATGGGAGAGAGAAGGAATACACATCACCTCATAAAAATCCCTTTGGTGCAGGGTAAAAATTTGACAATGATGAGATATGGGGCCATCAAAAGGCCCACAAGTCGCTGAACATACATATAACATTAAAGGAAACGTGGGCATTTTAGCGGTGATTCACGCAAAGTTTTACACTTTCCAACTTCACTCCCCTTGAGCTTTTCAAAGGTGTTAGGGACGGAGGTTACGCAACAAATTTGTTACTCGGCACCACAACTTCGCCGGTTAGCGTGTTGACCAGATATCCAACCATTAGTGATGGTGGTGGTCAAGGCTTGCCGAGCCTAAGGAGCAGGCCCATCCTCGGTCTCGAGATGGCTCGGGCTCGGGCGACATGAGTGTTGGGGACTTACAGACCCTTTTACAGTTGTCCTTCTGGACTCCTTAGAACTCCTTAGAACATACAACACGTCCCATGAAGCAATACACAAACGAACGAGGAGGTTTGTGTAGAAAGAGATAATTGTGCAACACAATTATATTCATATAATCGAGGTGTATATATACACCGAGTACACAGAGGGAAATACCTAAACTACCCTAAAACCCTAGCTCAACCAAAGATCCTATAAACGAGGAGGGGATCAAGGGTGGCCAGTTTAGGTGTCTAGGCTAGGTACAAAAGGAACGTTGTCATGTTCGTTTACACCCCCTCAGTCGAAGCATCGTCAGAGATGATGCCGAGACTGGACCGGAAATACTCAAAGGATGCCTGCGGTAATCCTTTGGTCATGATGTCCGCTAGCTTCTCGGCAGTAGGGACATGGACCACTCGAAACTGACCAAGAGCAACCTTCTCGCGAACAAAGTGTATATCCAACTCAATATGCTTGGTCCGCCGATGATGAACAGGATTGGCAGACAAGTATACAACCGAGACATTGTCACAGAAGACAACAGTGGCCTTGGTGATCGGACAGAGAAGTTCACCAAGGAGCTGAAGAAGCCACACACACACTCAGCAACAGCGTTGGCCACAGACCGGTACTCAGCTTCCGCACTGGAGCGGGAAAAGATCGGTTGGCACTTGGAGGACCAAGAAACGAGGCTGTCACCAAGATATATGAAGAAACCAGAGGTGGATCGCCGTGTGTCAGGTCAGTCGGCCCAATCTACATCGGAATAAGCTGCTAACTCAAGGGTAGGTGAACCCTTGATCACCAAGCCATGACTAGAAGTGCCGCGGATGTATTGAAGGAGCCGTTTGATCAACAACCAATGGACATCCATGGGAGCATGCATATGAAGACATATTTGACCAACATCATAGGAGATGTCGAGGCGAGTGAGGGTAAGGTACTGTAGGGCACCCGCAATGCTCCGATAGAAGGTGGCGTCGGTAGCAGAAGTGCCGGCTGTGGAAGAGACCTAGGGCTTGGTTTCCACTGGGGTCGTCGCAATCGTGCAGTTAGACATAGTAGAACGGTCCAGGATGCCATCAGCATAGCGCTCCTGAGAGAGAAAGAAACCACTGGCAGTGCGGCAAACCTGAACTCCAAGGAAGCAGGTGCAGGGGTCCCATGTCCTTGAGCTTGAACTCGGACTGAAGATGAGCAGTGAGTTGACCCAGAAGATTGGCAGAGGACGCAGTGAGAACGATGTCATCAACGTACAGAAGCAGGTATGCAAGTTCAGACCCTTGGCAAAGAACGAACAGCGAGGTGTCAGAACGAGTAGAGCTGAAGCCGATCCTGGCAAGAAAGCTGCCAATGCGAGTGCACCATGCGTGAGGTGCCTGACGCAGTCCATACAAGGACTTAGAGAGCTGACAGACATGGTCCGGGCGAGTGGCGTCGACAAACCCAGTCGGTTGCTGGCAGTAGACACGTTCAGAAAGAACGCCGTTGAGGAAGGCGTTGCTAACATCGAGCTAGTGAACCGGCCAGGAGCGAGAGGCATCGAGGTAGAGCACCGTATGTACAGTGTCCGGTTTCACAACCGGGCTAAAAGTCTCGCCAAAATCAACACCAGGACATTGATTGAACCCTCGAACAACCCAGCGTGCATTGTACCGATCCAAAGAGCCATCAGCGTGCAGCTTCTGTCGAAAAACCCACTTGCCAGTGATCACATTAGCACCAGGGGCGGGGAACCAGAGCCCAAGTGTCATTGGCCTGCAATGCGGCGAACTCATCCTGGATGGCGGCAACCCAGTTAGGGTCGCGAAGAGCAGCATAGACGGAGGTCGGAACTGGAGACAGAGTCGACGAAGAGGCCTCGAGCACGTAGTCCTTGAACTTGGGGTTCGGCTGAACCAGGCCGCGAGACGCGCGAGTCCGCATAGGATGCAGACGAGTCGGTGCGGGGGACTCCGCTGCCGTGGCAGAGGAGGACGACGCTGCCACGGCAGAGGGAGCGCTGGGCGAAGGTGTCGCGGCAGAGTTCGTGGCGGAGGGCGAGGTCGGAGTGCCTGCCGCGGCAGGGAGGGCGCGACGGGGCCGACTCGGTCGTAGGCGATGGTGCCGATGGCGCGGTAGAGGGCGACGTGGGCGCGGTCGCCGGTGTCGATGGCGAGACAGCAGCGGGGCCAGCTGGAGGGCCACTCGGCTGGGGCCGAGCTGGAGATCGGCGAGCCACGCCGGGCACCAAGACGAGCACGGGCTCGCTGTCGACGGGAGGTGAAGACGGTGACGTCGATGTCGTAGTGTACCTAAAAGGAAAAACTGCCTCGTCGAAGATGACATGACGGGATATTAGCACACGATCAGAACTTGGATCATAGCACCGGTATCCACGATGATCCGCAGGGTATCCAAGGAAGATACACGCGACAAAACAAGGAGCGAGTTTATGGGGCGCGGTGGCAGAGGTGTTTGGGTAACACAAACAACCAAAAACGCGGAGGTGTTGGTACTCGGGAGTGCGGGCGCAGTGGCGGACCCAGCCCAAAAAATAAGTGGGGGCCTTGAGTGAGTGGGGGCCAGGTTATTGGGCTGACTAGGGGCCTTTACTGTAAATTACTAGGCTTCTAATTAGGAAAATCAAAAATCGAGGGGGGGCCTGGCCCCCACTCAGCCCTATGTAGGTCCGCCCCTGTGCAGGCGTAGAGAAGCTCATGGGGAGTAGAGTAGCCGTGAGGATGACACGAGCGAAGATTAAGGAGATAGGTGGCGGTGTGAAGCGCCTCCGCCCAAAACCGCGAAGGAAGATGTGCGTGAAACAGTAGGGAGCGGAGACTATCATTAAGAGTACGTAAGACACGTTCGGCACCACCATTTTGTGGTGAAGTGTATCGGCAGGAAAGACGTAGCTGAATGCCATGTTTAGCAAGGAATGCACGGTTAGCAAGATTGTCAAACTCGCGACCGTTGTCTGTTTGCACAGCACGAATGGGGCGCTGAAACTGCGTGGCGACATAGGCATGGAAGTGGAGAAAGAGCTGGTGAACCTTAGACTTTTGGCGTAACGGAAACGTCTATGTGTAACGAGAAAAATCATCAAAAACCACAAGATAATATTTGTAACCAGAAATACTCAAAACAGGAGATGTCTAAACATCACAATGAAGAAGCTCGAAAGGAGCACTAGTCTGAGAGGTAGAAACATTAAACGGAAGCCTAACATGTTTTCCAAGACGACACGCATGACAAGTATGGTGCGATTTATTACACTAAAACAAAAAAGTGGAGACTATGCGCGACAAAGACTCCTTGCCAGGGTGTCCAAGCCGCTGATGCCAAAGGTGTATGATGGTGGCGGTGAAGGACTGGTGGAGACGCTGCTGTCCAGAGTGGAGCGGGTAGAGCTCGCCGGTGCTATCACATCGTAGGATGACCGCCCGTGAATGGAGATCCTTAACAGAAAAACCAAAGCGATCAAACTCAATAGTAATAGGATTTTCACGGGTTAAACAACGGACAAACGCGAGATTTTTAATAAGTGCAGGGGCAAAAAGAATGTTGGTAAATTGAAGAGGGTATGTGGAGGTTGGAAAAGAGGAGGTGCCGACATGGGTGATGGGAAGACGAGCCGCATTGCCGACAATGACTTGAGTGGGAGAGGGAGAGGGGTGGAGGGAGGAGAGGATACCGGGGTCGCTAGCCATGTGAGAGGTCACACCAGTGTCCATGACCCATCCGGTGCTGCCGTTGGTCGCGCCGCTGCCGTTCAGCGACATGTTGTAGAGGTTCTGTTGTAGTCCCGTGGAGTCCCAAGCCTGGGGCGCTGGGGCCGGGGCCTGCTGGTACGTGGCGGGGTGGGAGTACACGGAGAAGCCGGCATGGACGGGAGCTGCAGGAGCCGAGGCGGCGGGGCGAGGGCCCAGGATGCCAGCGCCAGGAGCAGGGGCCGCACCAGGGGCACGGGTGTGTGTCAGCCACGCCTGGAACATGCCCACGAGCTGCATCTGGGTCGGGAGACCGGCAGGAGCGGTGGCGACCTGCTTCTTCTTCTTCTTCTTCTTCTTCTTCTTCTTCTTCTTCTTCTTGCCACGGTACCCACCGACGTTGTTGCTGGTGGAGGGGGCAGTGGGGGGAAGGGCTGGAGAGCGGCTATCATGGCCGCCTGATGTAGCGTGTTGGAGGAGTGCTTGAGACGCTCGAGGAGCGAGTTGCGGGCCTTGGCGAAGGTGAGCCCCTAGGGGCGGAATGTGAGCGCGGCGATGCCGTGGCTGAAACTACCGTTGAGGCCGCGGATCAGGTTGACCAGCAGATCGTGGTCGTTGACGGGGGAGCCGACGTCACGCAGAGTGTCGGCGAGGCACTTGAGGCGCGTGCAAAACGCCGTGATCGACTTGTCGCCCTGGACGACGGTGTGGAACTCCTGCTTGGCGTAAACGGCGCGTTGGAGTTGGTTGTCGAGGAAGAGCGTCGTGATCGCGGACCACAGCGAAGCGGCGGTGTCGGATGGCTGCATGACGGCGTTGAGGATGTCCGGGGAGACCGTGGTGTAGAGCCACGAGACGATGCACTGGTCGATTTGCGTACACGTGTAGTCAATCTCCATGATCTTGGCGTCGAGGGAGCCGTCAATGTGGTCGAGGAGGCCGAGCTTGCGGAAAGTCACCATGAAGTACGTCTGCCAGGTGGAGAAGGTGGAGTTCTCGAGCTCGAGGATGACGGGGATATGGTGGCGGATGGGTATGGTCTGGATGGTGGCTAGAGAGACGGCGGGCGACGCGAAGGGGTTGGCGCTGGAGCCGGCAGAGAAGGAGGAGGCAGGGGTGGAGGGGTTGGAGGAGTCCATTGGGCGAGGGGTGGCAGCGGCGGCCTAGGGTAGGGAGGCGGCGGCCGGTGAGGGAGGGTGGGGCAGAAGCGGTTTAGGTTTAGAAACGAGGTAATAAGACTGATACCATGTAGAAAGAGAGAATTGTGCAACACAATTATATTCATATAATCGAGGTGTATATATACACCGAGTACACAGAAGGAAATACCTAAACTACCCTAAAACCCTAGCTCAACCAAAGATCCTATAAACAAGGAGGGGATCAAGGGTGGCCGGTTTAGGTGTCTAGGCTAGGAACAAAAGGAACGTTGTCACAACATCTACAAAGCCTCGGTTCAGCACGCCTTTCACCCTCTCGGCCTCTCCCTGTCCAGGGGACCTCCCTTGTTTGTCACGAGGCGTTCTAGCTGGAGTTCATACTCGAGGCGCCACGGAGTATCCTCAAGAGTTCAGTGCCATATGCTCCACGGAGTTCTTCCTTTTGTATCTTCGGATGACATGCAAAAAACAATTCGTGCTTTTGTATACTATATATACTACTTGCATGGTGTGGTTCGAATACTGGAAGTTTGATGTCATCTTGGTTGGATGACCATTCGTGCGTCGTTCTATTTTCTCATGTGGATGCTGGAATCGGCACTAGCTAGCTACTATTCCTGTTCAAAAAAAAAAAACTAGCTAGCTACGATTCCTGTTTAAAAAAAAATATATAGCTAGCTACGAGTAATAAAGGCAACTAGAAGTAGGCCGCCAAGGTGTGACATTGAACAACGGCGTAGAAATGCTACTACTTCCTCCGTTCATGTTAGTTGAGTTGGATTGTCTAGATTTGGCCGTATTTAAACATGTTTTAGTACTAGGTACATCTGAATCTAGACAAAAAAAACTAATATGTGTCGGAGGGAGTATTACCTCTGTCTCAAATAAATGTCTTAGATTTGCTAAATATGGATGAATCTAGACACTATTTAGTATTTAGATTCATCTAAATTTTAAAAAACTTAAGACATCTATTTTAGGACAGAGTGAGTAATTTATTTGTTACTCGCACCAAATGTTTAGCTCGAAGCTCCACATCTCACTAGCTGATTCCCACACGTTCTGTTGAGAGAGGAGTATGTAGTTATCCACTATCGATGTCGCAAGCGGAAGAATTTCTTGATCGCATCGTTACCGGCAAAAAGGAGCGGAGGTGAATCTGGTGTGGTGTGTGGTAATATTGTCAGCAAGAAGAAGCTATAGAGTAGCACACGACAAAATAGGCATACTTTTTTTTTATGGCGGAGAAACAAAAATAGGCATACGAAGCACAACATCTGGCTTGTTTTTGCGAAACCAACTAAATCGGCATGATAGCCACGGTTGCATTAAATACACGAGGTGGTCCAAAAGGATTACACACAAACACTTAGGAGGGTTCAATTCTGGAGTACAGCGGAGACTAATCATCAATAAATAAATTGTTTACAGCGGAGACGAGAATCAGTCGATATCCAAGGCAGCACCAGGATGATGCTTCTCAAATGCAATCTTCAACGAAGACTTCACGGCCTCTCTTCTTTTACCGTAGATCCTTAACTTGATTTCTCTGAGGCCAGCTGGCAACTGCTCAATGCCATCTACTGGACACTCCACAGACCCACCACCCTCGCAACCACTCGGTTCTAAAACTAAATAAAGCTTCTTGAGCATAGGCATAGCACCTGCTTCGAAGGTCAGCAACACGTTATGATTACACCAGAAATCAAACGCTTTGAGAGCTCGGAATGCCATGCCGCTGCCAGGGATGTGCACCCTTTCTTCTACAGCTTCTGTTGCGTATAACTCAAGATAGACAAGTGATGGCAGCCCTGCAAGTATAGCAACACCATCATCCTTCAACCCTGTCCCCCTGACCCTGAAACACAAGATTTGAAGGTCGCGGAGTTGACCAAACCAGTTGGGGATCGTCGAGAACACGCAACCCATCATCGGCATATCTCGAAGATGGATAGGTGGAGAGGAAAATGTGCTCCAGCCATCCAAAAGCCCAACACCATAATACATCCTAAGGGTCATGAGGCTGTCGCTGATGCTTTCTAGAGAAGAGCGCAAGACGTCCATACGTCTCGCCCCTTCAACCAAGTCCTTTCCCGACCACTGGAAATCAAAATCTCTTAGGCTGGACATCTCGCCTAGGCCTTCGATAATCTCCACCGAGTTCTTACACAAATCGAAAACCCCTACAGTTCGCACATGTCTCAATCTGCCAATGCCGTCGGGAAAAACTGTATCCTCGTGAACAATAAGATGCAGCAGCAGAGGCAAACTAGCAATGTCAGATGGAAGCTTGGAGGCGGCGAAATTTCTTAGCTCAAGTGTCTCCAATTGTTGTAGCTTACCAATTCGGCTAGGTAGCTCAACCCTTTGACCACCTAACACCTTTAAGTATCTCAACAGAAACAACCTAGATATACCAGTGAGATCTACCACATCGTTTTTGTTGATCTCAAGATGTAGAACTCGGACATATTTCAGCATCATCAAAGATTGGCAAGAAAACCCTCCAAAAACATAGACTGTCCGGACATTTGATAATGACCCATTCACCATTGCCGATGTCACTACACACTCTTCACCATGGCATTGGAGTGAAGCTCTCCGGATATTTCTGTGCATCCCTAACACAACTTCTGGATCATTTAGAACAGAAATAAAATTATCTTCTTCAATCTTGGATCTGATAACATCTAGCATTATATCATGTACTCTGCAGCTGAACACCTCTCCATTACGGTCAGTACCCACGGGCTGGATCATGCTTTTGTTAATAAGCTCATTGAAGTAGCTTTGTGCAACATCCTTTGCATCTAGCCGAGCGATTGCACACACGAAACCCTCCGCTATCCATTGCCTCAACAAATCATCCCTGTGTATGGTGTGATCCTCTGGATACATACCAAGATAGAGCAAACATGTCTTCAGATGGTTAGGAAGGTTTTTGAAGCTAAGCTCCAAAATTTGCCTCATCTGATCAAGAGTAGGATTTCCATCAAACATGCATCCGAGAGACTTCCTTACATACTCAAATTTTGGCTTTGGCTGATCGACTAGAAGGCTTGATATACTAATAATAGCAAGCGGGATACCACCACATTTTTTCAGTATATCTATTGAAATATCTTCTAACTCAGTAGGGCAGGAATCTTCTGAACCAAATATTCTGCTAAAAAACAATCTTCTTGAATCATTGTTTGTAAGAGCTTTCATCTTGTAAACACATCCTCTGCTTCTAGAGCAACAAGAAGCAGCAACAGAATAAATCCTTGTAGTTGTTAGCACTCTACTGCCATTATTGTTTTCTGGAAAAGCACATTTAATAATATCCCATGCAGATGTGTCCCATAAATCATCAATTACAATAAAGTACCTGAAAATCACATCACATTGAGAACACATAAAGGTTAGTTAATAGTGAGATCTTATAAACTTGAAAAATTATAGTCCTATTTACCTATATCATAAATTCTCTGTGTAAATGTCTACAACATACACCATGATAACACGTACGATTAACTAGATTTACGTAAATTATATTGTACAAAACAAATGGCCTTTGAATCGTCCGTGATTATAGATAAATACAGGTAGTAGAAGTCGTTTTGCAGTATATTTAATAACTTCCATTTCCTTGTACTCGGCGCTTCATCATTTGTTAGTATGTACTCCCACCGGAAGAGATGAACCTTTGTTAGTAAAGGCCTAACATCCAGCAAACTTTAGTGTCTTTATTAAATGTGTGAAGCTAAAATTAGTGCTTATAACACCAATGTATTAGTAGTATGGAGGCTTTATACACCAACGGTGCCACAACTCACGGAAGGGAAAAAAGAATAACCCCTACATGGGGTAAACAGTTGATTTGGCGGACATCACTTGATTTGATCTTGTTCACTTCCCTATTCCGGAGACCACGCAACTAGCGGACCCACACAACCTCACCGTACGTGCTCTCGGACAACAACCAACTGGCCTACTCTTCACAACCCACTCTGGAGACCACCTCACCAAAACTGCCCTACGTGCACCAATTCCAACTGCGCCAACAACATCTGGCTGCCCTACCTCCTACTTTATGGTCCAGCCTCTACTACGACACTGCCTCTTTCCCCGTCAATTCTACGACAACGCTGGTGCTAGTGGCAAGCTAGTTCTTGCTAAGTTGTTTACTCCTTCGGACGTAGCAATCCCACCCAGGCGTTCGCGTTTCGGGCTTATCACAGCCATCGTCTACTTCTGAATTCGGGCAGAAGTCCTATAGTCAAAGAGGCTAGCAAGTTTGCACTTTAGTCCATAGAAAAGTCTACATTCCACCTACCGGGAGAGGATAACACCTCGTCTCTCGCGACACCACCTTCCTACCTAACCCCAGCGGCGCCGCGGCGCCTTGTACCCCTCAACCTCGTCTCCCTGCCCCTCCCAACGTCGTTGCCTCCACCTCCTGGTCCCCTACCACACCATCGAGGTGACCAAGCCCCTTCATGTCCCCGTATTCCATGTCGGCGACCTCATGTCGTCCATGGACGCGAGTGGTTCCCCTCCATGCCGGCCACCCGTCATGGCCACGCCGGCGGCAACTTTCTCCTCAACCACCATCGGGTCCTCACAAGCTGGACACCAACGCAAGATCTGACCTCCCCTTTCTCCCCTTTGTTGATGTTTTTTTCTTTCATATTTCTCTGTATGGATCTTCTGAATCTTGTGTGGTTCATACACGTTTAGATCTGATCTGCATCTTTTTTCATGAACCTTTTCTTCCATTTTTCTGGTATGGATTTACTTGATCCATGTATGAATCTTGGATGTTGCACTTGATTAGAGTTAAAATTGGATATCTTTATGGTGCATAGAGTACCCTAAGTGTTAATGAGATACATCTTCCCTGAAACTTTTGTGGAACTCTTGTGAATTATTGTGTATCTTGTAAGAATTGTCTGTGAATCTTCCATGAACTGAGTATTTTTGTTGAATCATCGTGGATCCGTGTATGACAATAATCTTAATATAAATCTCCTATGAATCTGCCAAATATTGCTACCTAAATAATCTTGCATGATTCTGCCAAGACTCAACGTAGTTCCCTGTTGAGAAGTTCGATCTAAATCCATCTAATCTACTTACTTCGTTCCCTAATTTCATTCAAGAGATCCTCGAGGAAAAGAATTTGGTTTCCACCGAGCTGAAACAATATGCTGATGGTTCTAGTAAACCAAAACTATCGTTTTTTAGCTATTTGTCTTCCTTATTCCTTTTTTAACAAAAGAAGATTTAGTTACGATTGGAAATAAACTTTTTAGTATCTTCATCCATAGATCCTTCACTCATATTTTAAAAATGGGAATAAGAGTGGTTTGTTTTGTATCTTTGTAGAATACAATGAAGTTTCTTATATTCTTTCAAGTTTTAGTGGAGATTCTTAGATGTTTCTCTCCGGATTGTGTATGAAACTGATCTATTTCTATGAATTGTATATGAATATTTGTTGATACCAGTGTAAATCCAGTAAGTTTCTATCAAGTTTATTTCATGTTCCTTGCAAGTTTCTTTCATATGATCAGGAAATGTTTGCAGCATTAATATTCCTGGATTTAGGTTTTAATTATGAATGAAACCTGTAAGTATCTTATGTGAATGTTTATAATCTCGAGTATCAAATATGACTCTGAAATGATACAGAGCAGATTGAGTAAATAAATCTTTCAATATATTATATCAACTATTTATGAATCTTTGAGGAAACATGTATAAATCTAATGTATATTGTTTTGTGAAATTGTATGTATCTTTTGTGAATCTTAATACATTTTCAAATCTCCTGTGAATTTTTCTTCTTTTTGAAAACCGGAAATTGTATGCTTTTTAATGAGAATTGCTAATTAAAATGGGCTAACTAAATAAAACAGAGAATATTTTATTGCTGTATGATGTGAGGAGATAATCAGAACAATTTTTTAATCTTACATGTACTAATTTGGTTGGTTAATTTTTTTGTGTTATGATTTGCTTCTGGGTGGGGAACAGATAAGAAAGAAGTGTTACTAACTGGTGCATTTTCTACATCTCATTTACATTGCAGAAACGTGGGGAATACTTTTTGGAATCTTCTAATTGTTGTAGACAAAAAAGACTCTTGAATAAATTGTTCTAGGAACAATGGTGATGCCACAAAAATCTGGTTTATGACTTATAAAAGTATGCATAAAAAGATTCGGACTTTTTGCAAAGTAAAGCGGTAATTAGATAAGGAATGTGAAAGATCTGTACTGAAAAAAAAGAGGGTCCTCCTATCGTGAACTGAATTTAGTGGAGGGGTCTTTTTGCAACTAGCACGGAAGACCGGGGAGAGGATGCTCTGACCATGCACGAATCTGGAACACATGTTGGACAAGTAGGATAAGCCGGGAACACGTAACCCTAGGCGGTATTGCTTTTTCGTACTCCTTCATAGTTATAAATTTTAGTATTCTATATCACGAAATAAAGTTAAAAATAAATCATCGCAAGTACAAATTGTGAAGTATGCATTTATACCCTCTTTCATCAAAATAGTTTGCTTTTTATTTAGCTATACCATAATGTTGGTAAGTTTCAAGGTGATTTGAGTTGTATACAAAGTTAGTCTGCGAATACAGAACTTCCTTCATTATACTCCCTCCGACCCATATTAGTTGACTCCAAATTTTCTAGATACGGATGTATCTAAACAAGTTTTAGGTCTATATACATCTGTATCGAGTATTAAAAAAAGTTCTTAGTCCAACAATACAGTGAAATAATTTGTTTTGTGTCACACTTCTCTAACAGAGACAGATATGTCCTAATGGTAAAGGAAAATGCTATGGTTACGCTGGAAATGGTAATTTGAAAATGATTTATCTAAAAGTACTTTTAGAGTGCATTAAATCACCATTACTTGCTAAGATATATTGGTAAAAATGCATAAAGTGTATATTGCTACAATAAAACACACAAAATAAAAATACCTCTTATTCAATAAATACTCTCTGATATTTTGAATCAAATCATTCAAACTGCTACTTTCAGAGGACTGTTGTCCAGTAATCTTCAATAATAAATTCTGGAGAAGCCTTGGTAGATCAGGCTTTAGAGATACTGATACAAATGCATGACAAGTGAACTGCCCTTCAATCTTGCGGCACACTTCACTGGCAAGGGTGGTCTTTCCGAGACCTCCAAATCCCACAATAGAAGCCACCTTCAGCTCTTGATCTCGAAGCATCAACAACTCAACAAGCTCATCTCTGGGGGTATCAATACCCATAAGACCAGCCGCATCCGCAAAAATGGCGAGTGCCCGTGGATCAATATGGACAATACTGGACATAGGGTTGTACTCATCAAGCTTGTATCTTATGCGCCGCTCATGCACTTCAAGTACACGATCCTCAATCCCCTTGATCTTGTTGGCGATTTGATGACGCACCTTGAGCTTTTTAAGGCGTTCAACACTCTTCTTGAGAAACCCAGTGGTTGAACCTTTTACTTCAAGGTCATGCATGAAGTCATCGATGCAGTCTTCAATATCATACGACATCTCCCTCACTTGGTCTCTCCAAACCTTAGCCTGAGCATCAAGCTCATCCATTCCTGCCAGCTTCACAAGAAGAGCATTCATGCTACTGAACTCTTCATGAAGAGACATCACCTTATTCCGCACGCCTTTGAGCTTCCGATACTCATCCCCCATTAGGGTAGTGAGCTTCCCAAGGAGGGAGTTCATCACACCGGTGGAAGCGCTCACTGCCATGGTTGATAGGGTGATATTCCTGTAAAACATAACAAGATTGGATGAAAAAATTTATCAAGATTTCCCAAATGCTCATGACTAGACATGAAAGAAATTAAGGATGAGAGACTTAAGGTAATTGTATACAAAACTACTGTAGCTGCTGATTCAAACCATGACCATAATTATTGTAAATATGCTATGTTCTTAAATAACTATTATGTAGGCTTATGACCATAGTGCTTGCAGAAAGCATAAAAAGCTGAAAATTGAATAAGTAAACATCATGATTTGAAGAAAAGACAAAGAGTAAACTATATAACCATACCTGTGTCACCCACTGAAGCCACCGAGGAATACTTTAGATCGATATTAGGTGACGTGAACTTTGAACTTAGGAAGCCAATATTTTATTCCTGTAAAATATAACAAATTGGCTTTAAAAATTTTATAAAGATCTCCCAAATGCTCATGACCAGACCTGAAATAAATTAATAATTACATGCTCTGGCCGCAGATATTTGTAAATATGTTATGTGCTTAAATTACTACTCCCTTCGTCCAATAGGATGCAGAGGGACCTGAGACAACTTCTCTCCAATTTTACGCAGCAAGAAAGACTGCATGAAAGGATAGAAATTTTGTGGAACACAATGTTCGATTGTTTGGAAGATAACATATACTGTTCAAGTGCATGGCTTGCTTTACACATCAAACAAAAAAGACATTGTGGTTCCTTAAGATGTCACCAACAAGGTTGACCTGAATTGCTCACTGGGGTAACTTTACTCATTCAAAATAAGAGTAAAAAATGCAAGGAAATTAGGTTATGATATACACTAAATCCTGATTTTCGATTACAGCAGCTAGCAATAATTCTTCTCACAAGTATATAAACCACCTGTACAGTCAAATGAAAGTTCTTTACTTGGCATCATCAGGAACTCAAAGTACCTTACTAATCAAAACATGTGTGTCGTCTTGAATGCAGTCATCAATACCTCTCTTATTATCACAATATTCAGATCATCTCCAAGTGCAGGAGCCTTTCATAGATATATGCCTGATCATGATGAGTTGAAAACAGATCTCAAAACCAGTGTCGTTACTAATTATGAAGTATAGAAAATTACAGAGGACAATTAGTATTGATGTATTCAGGATTGTTAACAATAAAGACGATTCTCTCCACACCGACAATATTATTTGTCTTCACATCCTTAATACTTGCAAGTTGAAAAAAAGACAAATGCACACAGCATGAACGAATAAAATATCATCTCGCCTTTGATACTAAGGGTGTGTTTGGTAGGTTGTGTCAACTCAGAATCCCTATCTCCACACATACATGCTGCCCCTAGACAAGCTAATCTCAGATTTTCTTCGGTGTGCACATCTGCACCAAAGGTGCGCTTGATACTCTAATATCAATTTCGGATTTGCTAGTTCTCATGCACCTGAGAACTTCTTAGGTCTCAGTCACCTCTCTCACCATTGGATTTGCCTCGTGATTCGTGCAACGTGGGACTTACATATGAGTTGCAACTAGGTTGTAACTGAGATTTTAATGAGTTGCAACTGAGAATTAGTACAAATTGTATATATTGCAAGTAGTTTGCAACTGAGAATTAACATAAATAGTAGAATGATGTCAGCGACTTAAACATAAGAAGTTCTGAGACGTCTGAGATCTAGACACTCCCTATCAATTTTAAGCATCAAGAATCCAGTCGCGGACAAAATTTAAGGATGAGATTCATGGTAATTGTGTAGGGAAAACGATTGCAGCTGCAGACTATAACAAATGCTTATATGTAACTATGGTGCTTGCAGCTTGCAGAAACCATATAGTACATTCGAAAGTCGCTGAGTATCACCTGAAGCCAGTCGGGAGTACTTGGGAATTGGGATCAATATTAGGTGTCAAAAGCTTTGGACTTAGGCAGTCAATGTTTGATTTCCTGAGACAACTTCGCTGTTCAAACTCCTCTGCTCAAGCCTGTCCCAGACCCACCTCTGCATCACGTGGACCGGCACACATGCCGACCAGAACGACGCTGCCGCGCCCCCGAACTCCACCTCCACAAACTGCCGACCAGATGGTCGTCAGACCACAACATGTCGCCAGGAGAAGTCCCACTGCTGCCGTCCACCACCAAGTGAGAGCGAGTGTGGAGGAAAGGGGCTGGTGGCAGTGCGATCCCATGAGAAGGCCGAGCAGGCCGTTCTTTTTGCTGCTGCCTGTTTCTGTTTTCCGATCTACCCTCGCACTAGCAGGATGACGAAGCAGCAGAACAACGCCGGAACGCCACCCTCCCGAGCTACACGCCGCTCCGCACACACCACGCCAGATCCGCCTCCCTCACCGGCCACCGCACGCAGCATAAAAAGGAAGATGGAGCAAAGGATATACCCGGCACTGGCAGGAAGGATTTGCCCGGTTGGTCTGCAGCGAGCAGCCGGCCTTGGTGTCAATACGGTGTAGGGAGAAGTTCTTGGATACTTTAGTGAAGAGCAGCCGGCCTTGGTGTCAATACGGTGTAGGGAGAAGTTCTTGGATACTTTAGTGAAGGGAGGATTTCTTGTTGTTCGCCAGTCTTCACATAGGTGCGCATGTATCAACTATGCACGAAATTAAATACTATATGATGCACTCAGTGACAGTGCCACCGAACATCATTTACAGTTTTACACCCATCCCATCTCACTAAAAGTTTTACAACGGAGTTCTTTGCTTTGAACATTTTTTAAAAATATTTCCAAAGCTTTAAAAAAACCTAAAAAAATATGTACATATGAGTAATCATGTATGTGCAATCATGTGTGGGCAATCATGTATATTTCATTTTTTTTCGCAAAAACAAAATGTGTGCAAAGTTTCAATTTGAAATATGTTATATTCTATGCAGAAAAAAAAAGATTATATATCTGCGTGTAGGTGAATAGTGCACATTAAAATCTTGTCAGATTTTGTCTTTTTTATGTAACCCAAAATACAACGTAATTCAGATTGAGATATTGCACGCTTGAAATATACATCATTAGCTATACGGTACATATTGTTTTCAGAATTTTTTGAAACATGAAAAAACATTTTCATATTTTTAAAATAAAGGGATCTAGTGAGTTCTGACTCTAAAAGCATTTTTGAGTCTATCTGGTGTATAAATAACTAGTGTATCTCGAAAGAGTTATAACCATGCCAAGTGCTAAAGCATCTTCAGCGGCGGGCCATAAACCCAGACTCCAACGGGTCTTTCCTCGGTCATTTCATGGGCTCGTTTGTTTAGACATCTCTTCAGCCCCTCGACATTCGCAACGGTTGTTCAGACACGTCAGAACACGTTAACCAGGTACAACGCTGACAGGCCAGCCCTGACTCCCCCTTTTTGTAACACACCTATTCTTCTAGATCTTGTTTGGACTTTTGGGTACTATAAGCTCATTCAGTCCATTGGGATGAGAAGGAAGTTTGAACCTAAATGTCATCTAACCAAGATGAACCAGATATCTCAGGCACAATAGCTTACTTCCTCTCATGTGTAGTTAGTTCATACAAATTATACAAGTGCCAAAGATCTTAGGCCCAACAAGATGATTGAGCCACCACACGGCAGGCAACTGGGACAAACTGGATGTGGAGAATATTAATTTCAGGGGAACTTTGGTAAATTACCTGGCGAAGCACAGCCGAGGTGAGCTTGATATGACTTCCACAATAAGACCAGGGCTAGCTGTCATCAAAGGGAGAAATTACAAAAGGGTAGTCGAACAAGGTGACTGGAATCTCGATCGATCTGGGTAGTTAGGCCAGGCAACTACAAGAAGGCCCAGAGAAATTAGATACAAAGAACATTGGTTGTTTCGAGAAACTTCTAGTAATTACCTGACAAACTCCAGTTATGTAGTCACGGCGAGCTTGAAGTGATTTCCACCGTAGCACGGCTTATGATTTCTCAAGCTGACAAAGGAAGGGGGAAGAGCTGATAGTGGACTTGAGAGTCCAGAGCGTAGAGTTCAGATCTTAAACAGGCTCCTGTCAAAGGATAGAGGATGGTGAGACTCTTCAATTAAAGAAGCGATTCCCAAGAAAACACCGGCAGTACATGTGACAGCACATGTGAACGTCTCAAACAAGAGTCAGTAAGATGCTTTACTTGCACTATCCCCCAAGCTTTGGCCTTCATTTTAAATTAATCAAATGGCTGGATCTCGAGGCACCGGCAGCAAAGGTGTACTTGAATTACAAAATATTCATTTGCAGGAAAGAAAACAGTATACTGAACGCATCACGAGAACAGCCACATGCTTTGCTGTGAGGAAGAAAGTGATTCGTTTTACAGACCAGCATGAATAGAGTATGTCAGTTATGGTGGTTAACCTTATGATGCAACTTTTTGTTATATACACTAGATGGTTCTAAAATGTAAAATCTTGATATGTTAGCACATCAAATAAAATTACAATTAATTAGCAATACATAGCCGTGACGAAAATGTGTTGAGAACGACATACACAGTGGTGTTATTAAACCAAATGGTGTGCAATTAACAGGGCAGGTTTAGGCGCCTAGAGCAATTATGAAACAATGTGCACTTGAATTACAAAACATCCATTTGCAGGAAGGAAAATAATTCTGACAAAAAATTCTAGATGTAGAAAATTATGTATTCTCTCAAAATGCAAAATCTCAACTCAGCATACCTTGTATTCTAGGTTGTGCAAAAATAACAAAATCTGATATATTTTGGAGGTTTAGAAAGTTGCACTGATCACTCCTTCAAATCCTCACTTTTGTCATTTTTGCCATTCACCGGAGCCGTTGTCTACATCCTTCAGCAGCTACTCCTGCGCGCCGCTCTCACCCGCCACCCACTACAATCGCCGTGGTTCTTTGTCCCAAAAACTCCCCAGGTTCTAAACAGTTAGGGATTAGCTACTTGCATCCGAGATCCAAAATTCTAGAGAGATTATGGTCCTTCCAAGGAAATCTCAACTGTAATTGGTAAACAACCTATACATTGACGTTAACAAATTATGCATGTATTTGTCATCTGAAAAATAATGCATGCTTTTTTATTCCCTAAGATGTGCCTGTATGACGAGCTTGACTTGACACGTGAGCCTAAGCACGCATATCTGTACTAAAAATAAAATTTCATCTTCTACAAAAAATATCATTCAAGCAATTTGTACTTGCTTTAATCAGTGCACCTGTACTTGCTTTCCCTGACTTTAACAAACAATTTGTGCTAGAAACTAATGCATCTGATTCTGGCACTGGTGTTTTTCTGCTTTAGGGTAACCATCCATTGGCCTTTGTTAGTCGAGCCTTGGGCCCTCGTACTAGGGGCCTTTCAACAAATGAGAAAGGAGTATATGACTATATGGCGGTCCTACTGGCAATTGATCAGTGGCGTATGTATTTGCAAAAATGCAGAATTTTTATCTTGGCTCTCACCACAGGAGCTTGGCACATTTCTGATCAGCGCTTGCACACACCTTGGCAAGAGAAAATGTTTGCCAAACTTCTTGGGCTTCAGTTTTGGCTCAACAAAATATGTACCAACATTGATATATCATGTATAATGAGATGGATGTCTCAAATCAACACTCTGTCTACTAACCACCAAAGCTACTATACAAAACAATCATTTATCAATATAGACAAAAACTTTGTGCCCAAAATAGTTTCTAGAGCTTTGGCGCTTGAGATTTACTTGGAAGGACCATAATCACTCTTTTGGGACATCTTAAGTACCGAGCATCAGGCTCTTTTGGTACATGAGAAAAGAATCCACATGACCTATGAGTCTAGGAAATGCAAAAGGACAACTAAGTGGCACCTTATCCTTAGATTTCACAACAAACAGATGTATAATAGGTACCGCTACATTGCTAAACCACTGGCGGCAATAAACAATAAAGAGGCTAGCTGACTGAATCTTGTGCTTTCGACTACCGCCAGGAATAATCTAGGAACCTAGCACCTCCGAACAAACGGAAGGGGACAAAGACAACAGGGATCACGGCAAGGAACGAAGGAAAATATGTCTGGTCCTCGTCAACAGGAGAAAATCCAAATAATTGAAAGGCATGGGAGAAATCCCACATGTAAGTAAAACCTATCTACACATCAAGATACATCAACATGACTACATCAACAAGACACCCCTCCATGCATGCTTCAGTCATTTCCCTTTGTAACTACAGCACAAAAATTCTTCTCAGCTTCTCTATATATTCGTGTGTTTGCAATAAAGAGAAGATAGCTATTCAAGATGAAAATGCACTTGAGATTAATAGAAATCAACATGGATAACATTTGGGCTTCATTGGAATAAAATGGGTTGATGATTAATTTTGTGACCAGCAAGTAATTCAGCACCAGCAAATCTATATATGATTTAACCTACAATCTACGTTTTATATATAAATAATTTAACAATCCATGAGCTCTCCAAATCAACCCAAACGTGTCTTCTATACGCTAGTGGTCGTTTCCATGGGCAATTTGTTGACGACAGTAAAATTAGGTGTCTATTTCCGGACCAACATCCACTCAAGCCAATCATTATCACAAGCGAAAAAATTACAGGGCAGGAAATGAAGAACCAATTCATGCAAGAGGAACTAACCAGCACATCATACACATATCAACACTTGAATCATACATAGAACTAAACGAAGGATTTACAAAATAGCAACTGACCACAGAACACATCTCACTTAAAGGAGCTAGTTCTGAATGTGTTCACCAAACGAGGATCTCTTTATATTTTGTGGTTTCAGAAAAGGCTATGTGTGTACATCTTATGAGGTTATAGACAACCCAAGACATAATTCTCACAAGAACTTGCAATCACCATCAGCCCCATACAACTACACAGAGCATACTTCTTGTAAAGGCATAATATGGTTTAGTGTCTTCCCTCCAAAATGAGTTCAGATACTTCTTGTAAAGGCATAATATGTTTTCCATGTGCAGATTCAGAAAATGCAAACTGTAAAAACTTGCCTACTCCTTGTATTTACTCATTTGTCTAGCTACATTTATTTAATTGATTGGGTATCAGAACAGCCCTTAATAATATAATTCCGAAGAATCTGAATTTAACCAGCATGTCATCACGTTAACTTTGCATGAAGGCGACATCACATAAAAGTGAGGCAAACAGAACAAGCTATATTGTCGCTTATCACACAATAATACATTCACATAAAACAACAACAATAACAACAAACACTTGAGAGTATTTGAGAGAATCAAGAAAGCCTTACTCCAAAGTAAAAAGGCTTGGCCTCGGAACTAAACAATCTGACCATCTTCCACAGCTCACAGATTTACTAGGAAGTTATTAACTCCAAGCTTGCAATGATCTGTCAACAATCTTGAAACCAGTACAATAGGCATGTATGTCAAGGAGAGCATAAAAGATAGTAATAACGACTTCAAAAAATTAAAAGGATTAAGACAGCTACTATGTGGTTAAGTTAACATGCTTAAACCAACTCCTGTACGAAATAAGGGTTGCACGCAGTATTACTAAAAGGTTATACTACTCCCTCCGGTCCATACTAATGACCTCAACTTTGTCTAGATACAAATGCATCTAGTCTAAATACTTAACTAGATACATACGAATCTAGCTAAAGTTAAGGCCATTAATATGGACCGGAGAGAGCAGTATATATACATGGTTGATGAATGAAGTGCCGTGTAGGTTGCATCAGGCTATGATAAAACTAGTCCAAACCAAGCTTTGATCCCTTGCGTGCTTTGCAAAGAAAACAGACACATCTCACTAAAAGGAGCTAGTTCTGCATGTGTTTACTCTGAATGTTTGATTGATCCACTAGGTTATTAAGAGAAGAACTAATCAGCACGTCGCACATGTATCAACACTTCAATCCGACCTAGAACTAAATAAAGGATTTATATAGTTATTAAAGGCATTGTAAATTCTATGTTTTTTGCGCAGCAGAATTTCATATTAGAAGACATGTCACAGTAGGATCTTCTTTATATTTTGCGGTTTCAGAAAAGGTTATACGTGTACACCTTACGAGGTTATAGACAACCCAAGACATAATTCTGACAAGAACTTGCAATCATCAGCAGCCCCGTACAATTACACATAGCATACTTTACAAAATAGCAACCTGATCACAGAACACAAGAGGGGACAGAGCAGAAAGGTAAGATCCTGGCACCTCAACCGTGTGAGATAGATTCAGCAGCGCAAGCCACCACATTCAGTAAAAATATTTACATGCCTATAAGCCCAGAACTGAATTCAATTGATGCAGTGCTAGGCTGCTAGCAATGTCCATTTCAGTTGTATGTACTAATGTATTGCACCACCAAGGCTTTCCGAGATTTCAAGCATTCTCTTCACCAAGCAAGACGTGTGCATACCTCTCTCCATGAAGACAGGCAGCAGCAGCTTTTTGTCCGTGCAGGAGTGCCTGTCGGCTTTTTGTCCGGGCGGCGAGGAGCCAAGCAGTGCCTTCAGCGCCAGCAACAGCTGCAGGCGTCGCAACTGGATCCGAGGGTGGCGGTGGAGGCCGGGCTAGAGGTGCGAACGAGGAGGAGGCCGGCCGGCCGGAGCTGCAGCCAGCCGCGGTGCCCGGACGCGCTTGCCGGTGGTGGCCGACGGCGTCGGTGAGGGTTCCCAGGCCGCGGCTTGCTGGCTGTCCGGCCACATCGGCTCGGCGCGGTCAATCTTGTGGCCACCGCCAGCCGCGCCGCCGCCGCCATGGACGGGAATTACCGAACCTTTTCTCCTCCTGCTCCTCTGCAACGCCTGGGCTATGGTTTGTGGTGGGGGTAACGAATCCGCAGTGCTAGGCCATTGAATCTTTAGAGGAGGATGTGGCGGTGTCGGGGCAGTGGTCGGCAACACGAGTACTCGCCGGAATCGGCGCGAGCGACGGAGGCGGCGTAAAGGGGATCGGGAGGAGGCGGTGTGAGGCCAACCAGACGACGTCTCGAGCCAAATCTTCGTCTCGCGGGTTTGGAAAAAAAAAACAAAAAAAAATGGTTCCTCGAGCTCCCATGTGTAACCGCTCCTCGGGCCTTTTCCACCAGATCAACCCGTCCGGTCCGAGCGTGTCTGAAACGGACAGCGCGTACACGATCAGACGTGTGACGTTTCAGCGGGCTAACCAATTTGAAAAAATATGGCTTGACCTATCCATGTATCTAATTTGGGGCTTGGTTGCGTTTGGCCCAGAAAGCGTGGATAGCGCGCGTGTCCTCCCAGTAATTCGTCCCGCCAATGGCACAACAAACGCTCTCCTCCTCTAAACCCTCGCGCACTCCATATCCCTCGGTCTCGAGCAGGCGCAGTCTTTGCCATCGCCACCGCTCGTTGCCTTCGACGCCCCCGCGATATCGAGCGTCACCGTAGGCCACGCATGTTGCCGGAGTTGTCTGGCCGCGCCACAGGCAATCTTGTCGTCTTCGGTCTCCACCATTGGACTTGGCGTGCGACACCCTCTGCGTGACGCACAACCTGCTCGATCAATTGCCTAAGGTACGTCCGTCTGTCCTTTCTAGGTTTTGTCCGGCCCGCTGCGGAAGTTGGCATCGCCATTGATGGCCGCATAATTTGCAGATGGGCAGCAGCCGAAGGGCAATGGAGTTCTTCTACAAGAATTTTATGGAGTCATCATCCGAGGAGGAGTCCGACGGTAAGTGATACGTCGAAAACGTATAATTTTTTATGTTCCATGCTTGTTTAGTATCTACTTTGCTTTGCTTTATCTACACTTTGAGGTGTTTTTATATCTTTTCTGAAACTAACATATTAACAAGTTGTCACAGTGTCAGTTGCCTGGTTTCTTCTGTTTTTGGTTCCAGAAAGGCAGAAAATCAATATTCTCGGAATTGGATGGAGAAAAGCCAAAGTCAATATTTTACCGTGGGTGACACGAAGTCCAGAGGGGAGACGGAGAGGCGCCACAGGGCGGTCACACCCCCTCCCCCAGGCGCGGCCAAGCCCGGCCCGCGCTGTTGAAGATATGCCCTAGAGACAATAATAAATGTAGTTATTATTATATCTTTGTGTTTATGATAAATGTTTACATTCAATGCTATAATAGTATTAACAAGGAAACATTAATACTTGTGTGATTTGTAAACTAAAATAGAGTCCCTAGTAAAGCATCTTTAATACTAGCTTGTTGGTTAATAAATGATTGTGGTTTCCCTATCATGAACATTGAGATGTTATTAACAACAAGATCATATCGTTAGGAGAATGATATGATGGACATACTCCTATAGATAAGCGTAGCATAAAGATCAAGTCATTTTAATAGTTCAATTGCTATATGCTTTCTGATACATAGTAACCTAATTCCTTCGACCATGAGATCATGAATATCACCATCACTGGAAGGATGCTTTGATGACATCAAACACCACGCCGTAACTGGGTGGTTATAAAGGTGGCATTGAGTGTTCGGAAAGTATTGGTTGAGACACATGGATCAAGAGTGGGATTTGTCCATCCACATGACGGATAGATATACTCTAGGCCCTCTCGGTAGAATGTCATCCAAATAGCTTGCAAGCATGTGACTGGCTCACAAGGGATCACATATCACGGGAACGAGAAAAGAGTACTTATCAGTAACGAGGTTGAACTAGGTATGAAGAGATACCGACGATCAAAACCTTGGATAAGTAAACTATCGTGAGACAAAGGGAAATTGGTATCGTATGTAAGTGGTTCATTCGATCGCAAAGTAATCGTAGAAATATAAGGGAGCCATATGAATTTCCAGATTCCTCTATTGGTTATTGTTCAGAGAAGTGTCTCGATCATGTCCGCATAATTCACGAACCGTAGGGAGACACACTTAAGGACTCGATGTTGTTGAGTAGTTATGGAATGTTGAGTAAGAGACCGAATGTTGTTCGGAGTCTCGGATGGGATCCGGGATATCACGAGGAGATCCGAAATGGTCCGGAGAATAAGATTCATCTAAGGAAAGTCCTGTTTCGGGGTTAGAGAATGGTTCCGGTGTTTTCATCGGGAATGTTCTAGAAGGTTCCGGAATGTCCGACACTCTGGAGGGGAAGGATACATGAATGTGTCATAACAAGTTGGAATGGTTGCATCATGTACTAGGTGTCATCGCTGAGCGAAATAAAGGGATAAGTCAAATCCTAGTTTGAAAAGTCAAACGCCAATTTGAAAAGTCAAACGGCTATTTTGCTTGGTGGAGGGAGAGTAGGAAACCTACTTGGGGAGGAAGTCCCTCTCCCTCCACCGCCGGCCTTGGAAGCCGAGTTGGGGAGGGACTCCCCTCCCCTTGGCCGGCCCCCTCCACCTATATAAGGAGGGGCAGGGCTGCCCCTCCAAGCACACAACTTGCACCCCGCAAACCCTAGCCCCAAGCCGTCGGCGCCGCCACCTCCTGCTGCCGCCGCCTAGGGCAAACCCTAGCCGCCGACTTGGGCTGCCCCAAGCCCTAGCCGCCGGCCTAGCCTCTCCTCCTTGGTGCGTCTAAACCCTAGATCATCGAGGCTCTCTCATAGTCCACCATACTCGCTCCGGCTTAAGGCGAAGCCCTGCGAGATCTCCTCTCTACTTCCGGTACCACGCTGTCGTGCTGCCGGAATCGCGAGGAGAGTGCTACAACCTTCGCAGCCTGCCGGAACAAGGGAGAGGAAGGTCTTCATCGAGTACCGAACGTGACCATTGCATGAAGCGCTGCCGCAGCGCCGGAAGGATCGTCTACGCGATCTTGAGATCGGGAAGAGTACGACTACATCACCCACGAGAATCCGCTCTCGTTAAACACTTTGGAATCTTCGAGGGTGAGTTATTCTATTGACTCGTTGCTACAATCTAGTAGATAGATCTTGGCTTGTTTGTTTGTATGCGATAGAAATTTTTTGTTTTCCATGCTACGAACCCCTACAGTGGTATCAGAGCCGTGTCTATATGTAGATCTTTTGCACGAGTAGAACACAATGGTCATTGTGGGCGGTGGTGCTTTTATTATCAATTGCTTCTTGTGTACTTTGCATCTTGCGGTATGATGGGATGAAGCGGCCCGGGCTAACCTTACATGACATCGTTCATGAGACTTGCTCCACGCTCAACATGCAACTTGTATTGCATAAGTGGCTTTGCGGGTGTCTGTGTAACACCCTCAGAATCGGACCTATGCAAGTTTGAGCAATATTCGCCAAACCCGCATAGAAACGATTCAAAGGTGCCCACCAGGCACTTTCGTGCGGGTGGAAACGAAGTAATAACATTACACAACAGTCCTCGATGGGACCCACAGAACAGATATATATAACAGCGACTCAAGGAGTCAAGAATACAGATATAATATACAAAGATCCAAATCACCTTGAAAACGATAGTGAGTCCAGCTACGGACAAGAAGCAAATGGGGCTAAGAGCCCTGAAGAATAACCAATGGCGTCCATAACCACCTGTGCCAAGCCGGAAGGGTAACCCTGCTAACGACGCCGATCTCAAAACTTGCTTAAACAAAGGGTGCCGACAAAGGGCAAAGGAAAAAGAAGGAGCGTCGATCGAGGCCGATTACAGCGAGGCTAGAATTGGCGGTCCTCGCCTACATAGGTATGGTGGATCAAGCGGCAGCGGCAAGATGCACTAAACAACCTATAGAGACTCGATACACTGGCGGTGTCGAGAGGGTGAGAATGACCTATCCGGATCCAACCTGAAACTAACACCAAACAAACCCATCCTGATATTTCCCCCTCGAGACCAATCGAGGAAGTCAACCGAGGAACTCACACCGTTGGCAGTTTTATTTATTCAGTTATTGTTGCAGCAATTACTAGTCAGGTTTAGATAATCATCCTGATAAAGTAAGCAGTGGGCACTTTTAGTTAACCATTCCGTGATAGTGGCAACACTTACTAGTCATATACAGATAGTATGAAATAAACCCAAAAAAAACCCAGCAGATGTTGGTACTTTTATTCAGCCATTTCGTTGTAGTTGCAATACTTACTAGTCAGAATACAATTGTCGCAAGCGACAACCAAACAAGCAATTGTGGGCAGTATTAATTAGCCATTCCATTATAGTGAAGCTGATTACTAGTCATTATAAGTCAAATTTATAGCAGTAAACTTTAGTTATGCTTGTCTATGATCGAGAATCTTGTGCTCCAAGTCGTCCATATCCGCGGACACGGCTTTCAGAAAGTTTTACCCGGCCGGGGTGCACCAATAGCAACACACGCTCGATCAACCTCGGAAAAACCAAATCAAAACCCAACGAGGCTTTCATGACTGAACAATCACAGGATTCAGAAATATTTCAGGGGGCCAAACCTTAAGTAGATTCCGCAACAAAGCTAGCTGACTCCGAGACGGCCTCAAGGTTTGTGGGGCCGGCGGTAAACGACTGGGAACCCGAAAGTGTGGCTGGGCTTGTCGCTACCACGTAAACGGGTCACAATTCCTAAACGATGCAGTGTGCCCTCGCCTGATCGTAAATAAAGCGAAGCATGGCATAAATGCAGGATCGTAAATAAAACCTCAAACTAGTTTGTGGCCCTAGAAATAAGAATGAATCAAGCTCGCTCGGGGGTCCCATATACCTCCCGGATGTGGATAGCGCGCAAAATCAAGGAACAGGTATCAAGTACTCGGGGTCTTACGGGACACAAGTGGGCGTTCGGAAACCAAATATTATCTATCACCCACCGATGCCTCTGCTTATTCAATTTTAGTTGTTAAACAGAATTTAAAGTGACGATAAGTAAAACTAGAATCATCTCCAACATCAACATGCGGCAATACATCAGCAACAGTGGCGTATGACGACACACATCAGCACTTGAGCAAGCAGCTACGACACGCAAGTCCAACTATCTACCAAACATCAGGTAATAGGGGTTGTCCAAGGCAATATGAGGCTGCAGGGAAAAATCACGGGTACGGAAACTAAAGCATCGCAACACAGATAGCAATAGATCAACAGGAGGGAAATAAAGACTATAAAAGTAAGATAGGTAGAAAGGGGGAGATGCTCGCCTGAAAACATGGTCGTAGGTTCAACCGAAGATCGGGGCGAAGCTCACATCAACTCAACGGCCTTATCCGCGAAGAAGCAAAACACTAGAAGGAACACCGGATGCAATATTTAATACTCGGCAGAAGATCGGCATGATGCATGTATGATGTATGGCATGACAAGGTGCGATGCAATTAGGTCAAGATTAAGCGGAACCGGGGTCCCGGCAATTAGTTAAATGGTTCAAGTTATTTAGAAACCCCGCATTTTAAATGTTGTTTAACAAGGCAAAAGATAGCATCGGTTCGCTACACAGATTTAAATGAGGCCAATATAAGGCTGGATTTGCCCGCATATGGGCCCCATATTTAATTATTAGGTGAATCGGCATAAGGCCCCCAAACCACAGATATGCATGCGAGATGACAATTAAATATGCAACAAGTTGATGTGTTATAAAATAGGGTTCGAGGGAAAGGGTCACACATCAGAGGGGTCTCGACGATCTTGGGTTCCGGGGTTCGGGGTCGGGTCTCAGGGTCCAGGGGTCGACGGAACGTTCTCGGACTCAGGGGTAGGTCTTGCGCTCCGGGAAGAAGTACTAGGCATTCTGCGTCAGTGCCGTTCTTGTCGTCGCGCAGGTCTTGTCGGGTCCCACGGTTGATCTTGCCGTTACGAGGATCTTGTCGGGACCGTGTACCGGGTCGGTCTTGGCGTCCGGGCCTCGACGTCGCATCCTGGGGAGAAGATCTTGTGGCATCCGGGGGCATCGGCTCATGTTGTCGGTCTCGTCGTCTCTCGCGGGGTCCTTGGCGTTCCGGGAGGCGTACTTGTTAAGCCGGTGGCGTTCTTGGCGGTCATCGGGTCCGGACTTCGCCGGGATCGGTCTTCGGTCTTCCCTGTTGGTGCACCCGAGGTTCTCGGCGGTCTTGTAGATGGACAACGGTTTAAGGTCTCGGCGTCGGGGTTGTGGGCGAACTTGGGGTGCTCCAAGTCATCCCTAAGGTACACAAGCGAAACCACATGTCACATACACACGAGCACACACGGACGCGCACATGGAGGGCGGGACCCACGGGATGACGTGGCGGCTTGGGCGCGTCGGGGAGGAGGAGGACGCGTCGGGCGGATGGGGCCTGGCGGGAGGTTGGCGGGAGGCAAGGCGGGCGCGGTGGGGGCCCACGGCCGGAGAGGCGTGGAGGCGGAGGGCAGGTGAGCCGGGCGCTCGTCGTGGCGAGATGCGAGGCCGTGTCGGCGTCTGTGGGCGAGGAGGCTGGCGCGGGCCAGCGTGGATGCTCATGAGGCGGTGAGTCTAGAGGCGGGCGGCTCGCCTTCGGCGTCGCCTGAGGAACGCGGCGACGGCGGGAGGCGGAGGCGTGGAGCGGGAGGAGGGTCGATCTGGCGGGCAGCGATGGGGTGTGGGGCTAGCCAGCGAGCTTCGAGGCGGGGAGGCGAGCCGAGGCGGAGGCGGGGAAACGGCGGCGAGCTTGGCGGCAGCGGCGGATGGGCGGTGTGGCGAGCTTCGGTAGGGGAGCGAGCGGGGTGTGACAGGGAGGGCGGCCAGCGGCAGCGGCCGGGCGGCGGCGGGCGCGCTGCGAGATGGGAGGAAGAGGAGCACGGGGGGAGAGGAGGGAGAGCACGCGGGCAGGGGTGGGGAAGATGCACAGGGCAGGCAGGTGGGGCCGCAGGTTGGGGACAGCTGGGGTCTGCGGGGCCAGGGCGGCAGTGGGAGTGGGGGAAGGGGCCGGGGACGCGTGAGCTGGGTGCGTTGGTGTGGCATCCCGCAAAACCACTACTAGAAAATCGCGTTGAATTTGTGCATTGCATCGTCATCATCATGCATTGTTTGCCAAAACTATTTTCGAAAACCCCGATTTGTTTTCCAAACGCCCCATCTTTTCAAACACCGTCACCGGGTCCCCGGAATATTTTATTTTGGCCGCTATCAGTTTGCGCACGGCCCGTTTAAAACAAATAAAAGTTTTATTAATTTTTAGTCGGGGCAGTCGAACGGGCCAGACCGACCCGAACGACCGCCCCAGATTTTTAAATCGGTCCATCCTGCCCCAGCCTCACCTATTAATCCTATGGCTACCTAAAAACCTACCCACACACCCAAGCCACCTCACCCCACCCAATGAATTGCTGCCACCTCACCTTCCCTCCTTCCTCCAGCCACTAGCATGCTGCCACATGGTTCAACCCACACAGCCCTCCCTCAACCACTCAGCACACTCACCCCCCACACACACCACACAGCCCCACCAACCACCCTTCCCCTCGACCCATGGGCCCCGTCGGCCCCAGCGTCCCTGGCCCCAGCCACCTCCCTCGATCCTCCCCACCCGACAACCCCTGCGTGGACCCGCCTCGGGCCCACCACTACCACCGCATCCTGCCTCCCAGCGCTGTGCTTCTTCCCAACCTCCCGTTCCTCCCTCTCCCGAGTCCGGCCACCTCCCGGCGCTCGCAGCGCTCTCCCTCGCGCCCGGCCCGCTCGCGCCCACTTCTGGCGCCAGCGCATCTTGCCGCCTCCGGCCCGTCACGCCGGCTTCCCCGAGCCGCCCGCCAGACGCCTCGGATCCTGCTCGCCGCTCCACCTGCTGCGGCCTCGCCGTCCGGCCCCTGCCTCGCCCGCGATCCCAGCGCGCGCCACCGTCTGCCTCGAGCTCGCGGAGCCGCCGCCGTGGCCACCGCCCTCGCCCGCCGGACTCGCCACCTCGCCGCGTCGAGCTTCCACCGCCGCCGCGCCTCCCCTCGCCCTCCGCTCCCCTCCGGCCATCGCCGTCCGCCTCGCCGCTCCGCGCGGCCAAGCTCGCCGCCTCCGACCTCTGAGCCGCCTCCCTCGGTCCCCTACCGCCGCGCCAGCCGCGACCAGCGCCCGCCGCCCGGCGTTCCACCTCGTCTGCGACGCGCGCCCTAGCCCCAAGCTCGCCGCGCGGGCCCGGGCACTGCGCGTCGTCGCCGCCGCCTCGCGGCGCTCGGCCGTGCCTCGCTCCGCCTCGCAGCTCCTCGGCCATGGCCCGCATCTCCCGTCGGCGTCTGCCTCGTCAGCCCCTGCGAGCCGCACCGACCCGCGGGAAGGACCTCGCCGGGCGCCCTCGCAGTCCCTCGGCGCCCTCCTCGCAGCAACCCCGTGGGGCCCGCCGCCGTCGTCCTACCCGCTGCCGCGCGCCTCCTTGCGGGCCCCGCGAGCACTCCGCGCCGCTGCCGAGACCGCCCGCACTGCGCCGCGCGCCGCCTCAACCTCCCGTCGCGCTGCCGCCCGGCGCTTCCGTCGTCGCGCGTCGAGCCACCCGTTCCGTCCGCCTCCGCGCGGTAAACCCCTCGACCCCAACCGCACGCCCTGCGGCCTGCCCTGCGTCGCCCAGTAGCGTCTCCGGCCCGCCTCGGCCGCGTCCCGCCGCCCGCGGCGCCCACCCTCTCCTCGGCCTCCGGCAGCCTCCTCTCGAGCTCCTGCCTCAGCGCCTCGTCGTCGGTTGACATCGGCCTCATCCCTGCTGGCCGCGTGTCCCTGTGCCGGCCGGTTTAACCGTGCCCTGCGTTGCCTGTCGCCCTCCCTTGAGTCCCTGCAGTGCCCCCGCTCGCCTCTACGCCGTTTTCACCAGGGAGTTCTGCCCCGTTCGTCGCAATCCCCGGCCTGCTTCCTCTGTTCCAGTATCGGTTCCAGGGTCGATCTGCGGAGGGGTAGGATGGGGTGGAGTGAAGATGATGTTTGGAGGCAATGGTTGATGTTGTGGTGGTCATGCCACCCGAAGATAGCACCAACAAGTGTACAAGAACCTCGCCACTGAAAAATGCTGATGGACGACAAGTACGCCCACATGGAACATCAAGTACCCCCTCTCGGATCCGAGGACCGAAGACGCCCGGAACGCCAAGATCGCCCTCAAGGATCCGAAGGCCACACGCGCGACAAGTACTTCTTCCCTCGCCGAGACCGCCTCGATGGCGCGGGCCCGACAAGACCCTCGCAACGGCAAGATCGATCCTGTGGGACCCGATAAGATCTGCGCGACGACAAGAGCGGCACCGACCCAAGTTCTGCTTCCCGAACATCGAGACCCGGATACACCAAGACCTACCCCGGAATCCGAGGACGCTTCACGAACCCGAACCGGATCCGTGAACCCTAGACCACGGACCACAGAGACCGACCCGGAACCCCAAGATCGTCGAGAACTTCCAAAGTGTGAACCTCTTATCCGAGAACCCTATTTTATAACATAATAACCACTTGATTGCATATTAAATTGTCATACTCGCATGCATATCTGTGGTTTGGGGGCCTTATACCGATTCACCTAATAATTAAATATGGGGCCCATATGTGGGCAAATCTAGTCTCATATCGGCCTCATTTAAACTTGTGTAGCGAACCCGATGATATCTTCTACCATGTTAAACAACATTTAAAATTGCGGGGTATCTAAATAACATGCGCCATCTAATTAATTGTCGGGACCCCGGTTCCGCTTAATATGACCTAATTGCATCGCATCTTGCCATGCCATGCATCATACATGCATCATGCCGATCTTCTGTCGTTTTATTAAATAGCGCATCCGGTGTTCCTTCTAGTGTTTTGCTTCTTCGCGGATAAGGCCGTTGAGTAGATGTGAGCTTCGCCCGACCTTCGGGGAAAACCTTCGACAATGTTTTCAGGCGAGCATCTCCCCCTTTCTACCTATCTTACTTTTATAGTCTTTATTCCCTCCTGTTGATCTATTGCTACCTGTGTTGCGATGCTTTAGTTTCCGTACCTGTGATATCCCTTGCAGCCTTATATTGCCTTGGACACACCCTATTACCTGTTGTTTGGTAGATAGTTGGGCTTCTTGCGCGTAGTTGCTTGCTCAAGTGCCGATGGGTGTCGTCATATGCCACGATTCTTGATGTATTGCCGCATGTTGATGTTGGAGATGATTCTAGTTTTACTTATCGTCACTTTAATTCTGTTTAACAACTAAAATTGAATAAGCGAGGCATCGGTGGGTGATAGATAATATTTGGTTTCGAGCCCACTTGTGTCCCGTAAGACCCAGTACTTGATACATTTCCTTGATTTTGCGCGCTATCCACATCCGGAGGTATATGGGACCCACGAGCGAGCTTGATTCAGTCTTATTTCTTGGGGCCACAAACTAGTTTGAGGTTTTATTTACGATCTGTACTTATGCCATGCTTTCTGCTTTATTTACGATTGTGCGGGTGCACCTTTGCATCTGTTAGGGCCGTGACCCGTTTACGTGGTATCGGTCCCGTTTGGGGCATCTTGCGTTACCGCCGACCCAAACTTTGGGGTCCGTCTCGGAGCTAGCTTGCCGTTGGTGTACTCAAGGGTGGCCCCACAATATTTCTGAATCCTGTGATTGTTCGATCGTGAAAGCCTCGTTGGGTTTTGATTTGGTTTTCGAGGTTGATCGGCGTGTGTTGCTATTGGTGCACCCGGCGGGTTAAAACTTTCAAAGCCGTGTCCGCGGATATGGGACGACTTGGAGCCAGATATCTCGATCATAGACAAGCATAACTAAAGTTTACTGCTATAAATTTGCCTTATAATGACTAGTAATCAGCTCCACTATAATGGAATGACTAATTAATACTGGCCACAATTGCTTGTTTGGTTGTCGCTGCGACAATTGTACTGACTAGTAAGTATTGCAACTTCTAGCGAAATGGCTGAATAAAAGTACCAACAAGCTATGGGTTTTGGGATTACATCATGCTATCTGAATCGATTAGTAATTGCTGCAACTTCTAGCGGAATGATTAACTAAAAGGATCCACTGCTTACTTTATCAGGACGAGTATTTCAACCTGACTAGTAAAGTGCCGCAATTATAACCGAATAAATAAAACTGCCAACTGTGTGAGTTCCTCGGTTGACTTCCTCGTTTGGTCTCGAGGGGGAAACACCAGGATGGGTTTGTTTGGTGCTAGCCCCAGGTTGGATCCGGTTAGGTCTTTCGTACCCCCTCTGTTTTCCGCCAGTTGTATCGAGTCTCTATAGGTTGTTTAGTGCATGCTGCCGCTGCCGCTCAGTCCACCATACCTATGTAGGCGAGGACCGCCGAATTCTAGCCTCGCCGTGTACTGGCCTCGATCTTGGCGCTCCTTCTTTGTTTTCCTTTGCCCTTTCGGCACCCTTTTTGTTAAGCGGGTTTTGAGATCGAAGCCGTTAGCGGTTACCCTTCCGGCTTGGCACAGGCGAGTTATGGGCGCCATTGGTTATTCTTGGGGCTCTTAGCCCCATTTGCTTCTTGTCCGTAGTCGGACACTCTACCATTTTCAAGGTGATTTGGATCTTGTATCTTATATACGTATTCTTGACTCTACGAGTCATTATATATATATATACATTACGTGGGTCCCATCGAGGACTGTTGTGTAATGTTATTACTTCGTTTTCCACCCGCACGAAAGTGCCTGGTGGGCACCTTTGAATCGTTTCTATGCGGGTTTGGCGAATTTTGCCTAAACTTGCATAGGTCCGATTCTGAGGGTGTTACAGAGTGGTATCAGAGCTCAGCAGTTGCGATACCCCACAAGTCCAGCCTGTAGGATAACCTAGCTAACGGCCGAAGTAGAGTGTCAAAACTATTTTGCAAAAATCGGTTGGATAGTTCTGATTAGGTCTGATTTTATTCCTTACCCCTCTGCTATTCTCCTCTTACCCCTGCGTGTTTTGAACCTACTCTCTTATCTTTTCTTCGAGTCCAGGATTTCTCGTGGTTGGGTTTCCGTCGTACCTTCCGGGTTTCGCTTTCTTCCTTTTGTGACGGAGGTGCTACGATCATCAGTCTGCAACTTGTCTGTTGTACCCTTCCTTCGATCTTTTGTTCCTGAAACCTTTATCCCTATGTGTTCCTTGCCGGATGTCAGTGTCGTTGAAAAACATATGAGAAGGACGAGCTTTGGTGAAGTTGGGGTTAACCTTGAGCATGTGTTGTTCATGCCAATGGAACCACCGCGAAACCTAATCAGTGTGTCTTTCATACGATTTCTGCTGGCAATACTCCCTTGTTTCCGAACCTCTCTTGTCGAGATCTTGATCTAATTCGAGAGTTGGATGCTTAATCCGCTTATTCGTGTGCAGAGTAATGGTTTGAGTGCGGGATGGAGTAGCTACCCTACCACTGCTCTTATCATTCGCTCTTGTATGTCGAATCAGTGGATCCAGCAATTGACTCCGTCCACGGAAGTTAGGGGTGGCTTTGTTGCGATGCCTCTACCTTCGACCTTTTCTGTCCCGGAGTGTTCTCTCGAGGATCAGAAGCAACGACCCTTTGTTGGTGGTGTCGCCGATTCCCAGATGAAGAAGGAACCCTCGTTAGTGGTGTCGCGAGGATCTACACGAAGCGAGAAAGGCGAGATCGCCGACCTTCCTTCGGTACCATGAGGCGGATCTCGAGGCGAGATCCATTGTTAGTGGTGTCGGTGGCATCCGCAAAACCACTACTAGAAAATCGCGTTGAATTTGTGCATTGCATCGTCATCATCATGCATTGTTTGCCAAAACTATTTCGAAAACCCCGATTTGTTTTCCAAACGCCCCATCTTTTCAAACACCGTCACCGGGTCCCCGGAATATTTTATTTTGGCCGCTATCAGTTTGCGCACGGCCCGTTTAAAACAAATAAAAGTTTTATTAATTTTTAGTCAGGCGATCGAGGCGGCCAACCGAGCGACCGCCCAGATTTTTAAATCGGTCCATCACCTTGACCTCACCTATTAATCCTATGGCTACCTAAAACCTACCACACACCCAACCTCACCCCACCCAATGAATTCGCCACCTCACCTTCCCTCCTTCCTCCGACCACTAGCATCTTGCCACATGGTTCAACCCACACAGCCCTCCCTCAACCACTCGGCACTCACCCCCACACACACCACGGCCCCCAACCCAGCCACCCTTCCCTCGACCCATGGGCCCCCACGTCGGCCCCGTCGGTGGCCCAGCCACCTCCTCGATCCTCTCCCCACCCGACAACCCCACGCGTGGACCCGCCTCGGGCCCACCACTACCACCGCATCCTGCCTCCCCGCGCTGTGCTTCTTCCCAACCTCCCGTTCGCCTCCCTCTCCCCGAGTCCCGCCACCTCCCGGCGCTCCGCCCTCTCCCTCGCGCCCGGCCAGCTCCCGCCGCTGCCGCGCCAGCATCTTTGCCGCCTCAGCCCGTCCGCCCGCGGCTTCCCATGAGCCGCCCGCCGGACGCCTCGGATCCCACCTCGCCCGCTCCACCTGCTGCGGCCTCGCCCGTCGCCGGCCCCTGCCTCCCGCGGTCAGCCCAGCGCCACCCCACCGTCGCCTCGAGCTCGCGGAGCCGCGCGTAGCCACCGCCCTCGCCGCCGGACTCACGCCACCTCGCCGCGTCGAGCTTCCACCGCGCGCCTCCCTCGCCTCGCTCCCCTCCGCCGCCGCCCGTCGCCTCGCCCGCTCCAGCGGCCAAGCTCGCCGCCTCGACCTCTGAGCCGCCTTCCTCGGTCCCCTACCCGCCCAGCGCCGCCCGCGACCAGCAGCGCCCGCGCGGCGTTCCACCTTCTCTGCGACCGCGCGCCCCTAGCCCCCAAGCTGCCGCGACCCGGAGCACTGCGTCGTCCGCCCGCCGCCTCGCGGCGCTCGGCTGCCTCGCTCCGCCTCGCAGCTCCTCGGCAGCCATGGCGCATCTCCCGTCGGCGTCATGCCTCCGTCGAGGCCCTGCGGCACCGACCCAGCGGGAAGGACCTCGCCCGGCGCCCTCGCGAATCCTCACGCCCTCCTCCTGCGGCAACCCCGTGGGGCCGCTGCCGTCGTCCTACCCGCCGCGCGCCTGCGGGCCCGCGAGCACTCCGCCGCTTCGCTGAGACCGCCCGCACCGCTGCGAGCAGCGCGCCGCCTCAACCTCCCGTCGCCGCTGCTTGCCGGCGCTTCCGTCGTCGTCGCGTCGCGAACCACCGTTCCGTCCGCCTCCGCGCCCGGTAAACCCCTCGACCCCAACCGCGCCACTGCGGCTGCCCACTGCAGCGTCGCCCGGCGTCTCGGCCCGCCTCGGCGCGTCCGACCCGCCGCTTAGCCGGCGCCCCACCCTCTCCTCGGCCTCCGGCCTCCTCTCGAGCTCCGCCTCGGCGCCTCGTCGTCGGTTGACATCGGCCTCATCCTGCTGGCGCGTGTCCACTGTCGGCGGTTTAACCGTGCCTGCGTTGCTGTCGCCCTCCCTTGAGTCCCTCGGTGCCCCGCTCGCCTCTCGCCCGTTTCCAGGAGTTCTGCCCGTTCGTCGCAATCCCGGCTGCTTCCTCTGTTCGATATCGGTTCGAGGTCGATCTGCGGAGGGTAGGATGGGGTGGAGTGAATGATGTTTGGAGGCAATGGTTGATGTTGTGGTGGTCATGCCACCAAGATAGCACCAACAAGTGTACAAGAACCTCGCCGAAAAATCTTGATGGGCGACAAATGCGCCCACATGGAACATCAAGTACCCCTCTCGGATCGAGGACCGAAGCGCCGGACGCCAAGATCGCCTCAAGGATCCGAAGGCCACACGCGCGACAAGTACTTCTTCCCTCGCCGAGACCGCCTCGATGGCGCGGGCCCGACAAGACCCTCGCAACGGCAAGATCGATCCTGTGGGACCCGATAAGATCTGCGCGACGACAAGAGCGGCACCGACCCAAGTTCTGCTTCCCGAACATCGAGACCCGGATACACCAAGACCTACCGGAATCGGGGCTCACTTGAACCGAACCCCAGATCCGTCGAACCCTAGACCCTGGACCCTGAGACCGACCCCGAACCCCGGAACCCCAAGATCGTCGAGAACTTCCAAAGTGTGAACCTCTTATCCGAGAACCCTATTTTATAACATAATAACCACTTGATTGCATATTAAATTGTCATACTCGCATGCATATCTGTGGTTTGGGGGCCTTATACCGATTCACCTAATAATTAAATATGGGGCCCATATGTGGGCAAATCTAGTCTCATATCGGCCTCATTTAAACTTGTGTAGCGAACCCGATGATATCTTCTACCATGTTAAACAACATTTAAAATTGCGGGGTATCTAAATAACATGCGCCATCTAATTAATTGTCGGGACCCCGGTTCCGCTTAATATGACCTAATTGCATCGCATCTTGCCATGCCATGCATCATACATGCATCATGCCGATCTTACGTTTTATTAAATAGCGCATCCGGTGTTCCTTCTAGTGTTTTGCTTCTTCGCGGATAAGGCCGTTGAGTAGATGTGAGCTTCGCCCGACCTTCGGGGAAAACCTTCGACAATGTTTTCAGGCGAGCATCTCCCCCTTTCTACCTATCTTACTTTTATAGTCTTTATTCCCTCCTGTTGATCTATTGCTACCTGTGTTGCGATGCTTTAGTTTCCGTACCTGTGATATCCCTTGCAGCCTTATATTGCCTTGGACACACCCTATTACCTGTTGTTTGGTAGATAGTTGGGCTTGCGCGCCGTAGTTGCTTGCTCAAGTGCCGATGGGTGTCGTCATATGCCACAGTTGCTGATGTATTGCCGCATGTTGATGTTGGAGATGATTCTAGTTTTACTTATCGTCACTTTAATTTCTGTTTAACAACTAAAATTGAATAAGCAGAGGCATCGGTGGGTGATAGATAATATTTGGTTTCCGAACGCCCACTTGTGTCCCGTAAGACCCCGAGTACTTGATACCTGTTCCTTGATTTTGCGCTATCCACATCCGGAGGTATATGGGACCCCTGAGCGAGCTTGATTCAGTCTTATTTCTTGGGGCCACAAACTAGTTTGAGGTTTTATTTACGATCTGTACTTATGCCATGCTTTCTTGCTTTATTTACGATTGTGCGAGTACTTCTTTATCTTGTTAGGGCGTGACCCGTTTACGTGGTATCGAGGTCCCGTTTGGGGCATACCGTTCTGCCCGACCCTAAACTTTGGGGTCCGTCTCGGAGCTAGCTTACGTTCTTGGTGTACTCCAAGGTGGCCCCTGAAATATTTCTGAATCCTGTGATTGTTCATCGTGAAAGCCTCGTTGGGTTTTGATTTGGTTTTTCCGAGGTTGATCGGCGTGTGTTGCTATTGGTGCACCCGGCGGGTTAAAACTTTCTGAAAGCCGTGTCGCGGATATGGACGACTTGGAGCACGATATCTCGATCATAGACAAGCATAACTAAAGTTTCTGCTATAAATTTGACTTATAATGACTAGTAATCAGCTTCACTATAATGGAATGACTAATTAATACTGCCCACAATTGCTTGTTTGGTTGTCGCTCGCGACAATTGTCCCTGACTAGTAAGTCTTGCAACTTCTAGCGAAATGGCTGAATAAAAGTACCAACAAGCTGGGTTTCGGATTACATCATGCTATCGAATCGATTAGTAATTGCTGCAACTTCAACGGAATGATTAACTAAAAGGATCACTTTACTTTATCAGACGAGTATTTCAACCTGACTAGTAAAGTGCATAATTATAACCGAATAAATAAAAGCGCCAGCTGTGTGAGTTCCTCGGTTGACTTCCTCGTTTGGTCTCGAGGGGGAAACACCAGGATGGGTTTGTTTGGTGCTAGCCCCAGGTTGGATCCGGTTAGGTCTTTCGTACCCCCTCTGTTTTCCGCCCGTTGTATCGAGTCTCTATAGGTTGTTTAGTGCATCTTTGCTGCGCTTTCGATCCACCATACCTATGTAGGCGAGGGATGGCAATTCTAGCCTCATGGTCTTGGCCTCGATCGGCGCTCCTTCTTTGTTTTCTGCTTTGCCCTTTGTCGGCACCCTTTTTGTTAAGCAGGTTTTGAGATCGAAGCCGTTAGCAGGGTTACCCTTCCGGCTTGGCACAGGCGGTTATGGGCGCCATTGGTTATTCTTGGGGCTCTTAGCCCCATTTGCTTCTTGTCGTAGTCGGACACTCTACCATTTTCAAGGTGATTTGGATCTTGTATCTTATATACGTATTCTTGACTCTCTCGAGTTGTTATATATATATCATTACATGGGTCCCATCGAGGACTGTTGTGTAATGTTATTACTTCGTTTTCCACCCGCACGAAAGTGCCTGGTGGGCACCTTTGAATCGTTTCTATGCGGGTTTGGCGAATTTTGCCTAAACTTGCATAGGTCCGATTCTGAGGGTGTTACAGTTGGTGGGTGGGTGCAGGGGTTGAGAGGTGGCTGTGAGGAGAGAGGGAAGGGGGTAGGCTAGGTGGCAGTCTAGGATTGGAGGGGGAAGAGGGAGAGGGTGAGGTGGCGGCCAACGATTGGGTGGGGTGATGTGGATCTAGGGGTGGGTAGGATAGCTGGTGCACTTAGGATTTTGATGGGGCAGATAGGTGGTCCGTTTTAATCTTCTGGGGGTGGTCGTTCGGGTCGGAACGACCCGTTCGACTGCCCCCGCTAAAATAATTTAATATTTTAAATTGATTGCGACGGATTTTGTAAATAGTTTTTGACAACAAAATATCCGGTTACATCCGGGGTTTGATACTTAATTAAAAAAATGGGGCGTTTGGAAAACAAACGGGGTTTGAAAAAATAGTTTTATGCAAACTATGCATGATGATGACGATGCAATGCACAAAATCAACGCGATTTTTTAGTAGTGGTTTTGCGGGATGCCACAGTCTGTCTCTCCCATTATAGTATAGATCCAATTTACAACGGGCACTTGATAGTTCAAACATCAACGTTGTGGTTCTTGTTCGTAAGTTAGATCGACACTTATTGAAAGCCCCAAACCACGTAAAATATGCAAAGAAAGTAGAGGCGTCTAAGTTTGTTTTGCAGGGGTGTGCTGTGATGTGATATGGCCATGATTGTGATTATATTTGATGTATGCAATGTTCTTTATTGTAAGTTGGCAACCGGCAGGAGCCATATGGTTGTCTTTGATTTATGTTAAGACGCGCGTGTCTATTCAAGGTAGTTGTAATAGTTGAAGCTGGTGGACGACAACCATGGAGCAACGTCATTGACCTTGATGCAATGCCGGTGATGATGGAGATCATGTTCGTGCTTGAAGATGGAGATCGGAAGCACAAAGAAGAAAGGCCATATCATATCACATATTATGAATTTCATGTGATGTTAATACTTTATGCATCTTGTATTGCTTAGTAGACGACGGTAGCATTATAAGATGATCCCTCATGCACATGAATTTCAAGTCATAAAGTTTTCACCCTCAGTTAGCACCGTTGCTAAAGCTTGTTGTTTCGAAGCACCACATGATGATCGGGTGTGTTAGATTCCGCAAGTATATACAACGTGAGCAAGCCAGATTTGCTCATGCGGAAACTAAGGTTTGATCTTGACGAGCCTAGCATGTACAGACATGGTCTCAGAACACGGATCACCGAAAGGTAAAGCATGAATCATATAGTAGATATGATGAACATGTCGATTGTTCACATCGAAACTATATCAACTCTCGTGATGATCGGTGTTGATGTGGTGGATTTGGTTCGTGTGATCACTAAAACAATGTGAGGATATTGTTTTGAGTGGGAGTTCACCTAGATTAATTTTATTATTAATTTGAACTCAATTTGTCATAAACTTAGTCTAAACTATTGCAAATATGTTGTAGATCAATGGCGGCCTACCATCAATTTTAATGCGTTCAGAGAAAGAAAAGTTGAAAAACAATGGAAGCAACTTGGGATTGGTTCCATAATTTGAGGATTGTCCTCAATCTGGTAATTTGACCTATGTGTTGGATGCACCGGGTGACCCGCCTACTGATGCTACCAATGAAGTAAGAACGTTTACCTCGCTCGAAGAATCGGTAATCCACAGTTCGTGTGCTATCTTGTATGGTTTAGAATCGAGCTTGAGAACGTTTGAGAATTTAGACCCACATGATATTGTCCGTGAACTCAAATTGATTTTGAGACTCACGCAGCTTGAGAGCTATGAGGCTTCTGAAAAGTTCTTTAACTGCAAGATGGAAGAGGGCAGCTCCGTCAGTGAACATGTGCTTAAGATGTCTGGGCACGCAAACAAACTTCAAAGCTTGGGTATAGTGATTCCTAATGCTTTGGGGATTTACCGTGTCCTCCAATCACTACCACCAAGTTACAAGAACTTTGTGATGAACTACAATATGAAAGCATGAACAAGCAGTTGCCAGAAGTCTTCTCCATGTTGAAATCTGCGGAAGTGGAGATCAAGAAAGAGCACCAAGTGTTGATGGTCAATAAGACCACCAAATTCAAGAAAGGCAAGTCTAAGCAAAAGGGACACTTCAAGAAGGGTGGTAAGAAAGTTACCGCACCGACGAAGAAGACCAAGGCTGGATCAAGCACGATCTTGAGTGCTTTTCTGCAAGGGAGAAGGTCCTTTGAAGCGGAATTGCCAAGTACTTGGCAGATTTGAAGAACGGCAACATCGGGAAGAAAGGTATATCGATATACATGTTCTTGATGTGTATCTCACTAGTACTCGTAGTAGTGCGGGTATTTGATAATCGTCTTGCTCATATTTGTAACTCGAAACAGGTGCTGCAGAATAAACGGAAGCTAGCGAAGAACGAGGCGACGATGCGCGTGGGAAATGGATCAAAGGTTGATGTGATCGCGGTCGGCACGCTACCTCTTCATCTACCATCGGGATTAGTTTTATACTTAAATAATTGTTATTTGGTGCCTGCGTTAAGCATGAACATTATATCGGGATCTTGTTTATTGCGAGACGGCTACTTGTTTAAGTCCGAGAATAATGGTTGTTCGATTTATATGAGTAATATGTTTTATGTGTAGGGTTTCGTAGCATGGAAAACAAAATTTTCTACCGCATACAAACAAACAAGCCAAGATCTATCTACTAGATTGAAGCAACGAGTCGATGGAATAACTCACCCTCGAAGATTCCAAAGTGTTTAACGAGAGCGGATTCTCGTGGGTGATGTAGTCGATTTCTTCGATCTCAAGATCGCAGAGACGATCCTTCCGTGATGTTCCCGTGGCGCTCCTGATGATCACACACGTTCGGATTTTCGACGAAGACCTTCCTCTCCCTTGTTACAGCAGGCAGCGGAGGTTGTAGCACTCTCCTCGCGATTCTGGCAGCACAACGGCGTGGTACCGAAAGTAGAGGGGAGATCTCGCAGGGCTTCGCCTTAAGCCGGAGCGAGTATGGTGGACTATGAGAGAGCCCTCGACGATCTAGGGTTTAGACACGCCGAGGAAGAGGTGCTAGGGTCGGCGGCTAGGGCTTGGAGGTGCCCAAGTCGGCGGCTAGGGGAGAAACCCTAGGGGCGGCGGCGGCTATGGTGGGCGGCGGCTGCTAGGGTTTGGAGGTGGGAACTTGTGTGTCTAGGAGGGGAGCCCTGCCCCTCCTTATATAGGTGGAGGGAGGCGCAGGGAGGAGTCCTCCCAACTCGGACCCAAGGTGGGCCGGCGGTGGAGGTGGAGGGACTCCTCCCCAACTGTGATTCCACCTCCCCTCCACTTCCCAAAATAGCCGTTTGACTTTCAAACTTGGCGTTTGACTTTTCAAACTAGGATTTGAATAAACCCTCTATTTTGTTCAGCGATGACACCGAGTACATAATGCAATCATACCAACTTGATATAACACATTCATGTACCCTTCCCCTCCGGAGTGCCGGACATTCCGGAACCTTCTAGAACATTCCCGATGAAAACACCGGAACCATTCCCCAACTCCGAAACGGGACTTTTCTTATATGAATCTTATTCTCCGGACCATTCCGGATCTCCTCGTGATATCCCGGATCCCATCTGAGACTCCGAACAACATTCTATCTCTTTCTCATCATTCCATAACTACTCAAACAACGTCGAATCCTTAAGTGTGTCTCCCTACGGTTCGTGAATTATGCGGACATGATCGAGACACTTCTCCGAACAATAACCAATAGAGGAATCTGGAAATTCATATGGCTCCCACATATTTCTCACATTTACGATCGAATGAACCACTTACATACGATACCAATTTCCCTTTGTCTCACGATAGTTTACTTATCCGAGGTTATGATCGTCGGTATCTCTGCATACCTAGTTCAACCTCGTTACCGATAAGTACTCTTTTCTCGTTCCCGTGATATGTGATCCCTTGTGAGCTAGTCACATGCTTGCAAGCTAATTGGATGACATTTCACCGAGAGGGCCCGGAGTATATCTATCCGTCATATGGATGGACAAATCCCACTCTTGATCCATGTGTCTCAACCAATACTTTCCGAACACTCAATGCCACCTTTATAGCCATCCAGTTACTGTGTGGTGTTTGATGTCATCAAAGCATCCATCCGGTAAAGGTGATATGCATGATCTCATGGTCGAAGGAACTAGGTTACTATGTATCAGAAAGCATATAGCAATTGAACTATTAAAATGACTTGATCTTTATGCTACGCTTATCTATAGGAGTATGTCCACCATATCATTCTCCTAATGATATGATCTTGTTGTTAATAACATCTCAATGTTCATGACAGGGAAACCACAATCATTTATTAACCAACAAGCTAGTATTATAAAGAGGCTTTACTAGGGACTTCAAATAAAGTTTACAAATCACACAAGTATTAATGTTTCCTTGTTAATACTATTATAGCATGAATATAAACATTTATCATAAACACAAAGATATAATAATAACTATATTTATTATTGCCTCTAGGGCATATCTCCAATAGTCTCCCACTTGCACTAGAGTCATCTAATCTAGATTACATGGTAATATACCGAACACCCATGGCAGTTTGGTGTTGGTCATGTTTTGCCCTCGGGAGAGGTTTAGTCAACGGATCCGCCACATTCAGATCTGTGTGTACTTTGCAAATCTTTATATCCCATCTTGGATATGTTCTCGAATAGCGTGAAAACGTAGCTTGATGTGCTTTAGCTTCTTGTGTGACCTTGGTTCTTGCGCATTGGCTATGGCGCCCATGTTATCACAGTAGATAGACATTGGGTCCAGCGCACTAGGAACCACACCCAGCTCTGTAATGAACTCTTTCATCCATATTGCTTCTTGTGAAGCCTCCGAAGCAGTCATGTATTCCGATTCAGTTGAAGATCTCGCCACAACGCTTTGCTTTGCACTCCTCCAGCTAACTGTTGCACCATTCAAAATAAATACGTATCTAGATTGTGATTTAGAATCATCCGGATCGGTGTTCCAACTAGCATCGGTGTAACCATTTACAACGAGTTGTTCATCACCTCCATAAGAAAGAACCATATCCTTAGTTCTTCTCAAGTACTTAAGGATGTTTTGATCATCGTCCAATGATCCACTCCTGGATCACTTTGATATCTGCTAGTTAAACTAACAACATATGCAATGTCGGGTCTAGTACATAGCATGACATACATTAGAGATCATATGGTTGAGGCATAGGGAGTCTTACTCATCCTTTCTCTATCTTCTGCCGATGTCGGACTTTGAGTTTTACTCAAGGTCGTATTGGGCAACATGGGCAAGAACCCTTTCTTGCTATCTTCCATTCTAAACCTCTTTAGAACTTTGTCCAAATATGTACTTTGTGACAATGATATTAGGCGTCTCGATCTATCTCTATAAATCTTTATGCCTAATATGTAAGCTGCTTTGCCAAGATCCTTCATTGAAAAACTATTATTCAAATATTCCTTGACACTATTAAGAAGGTCTACATCATTCCCAATCAACAATATGTCATCTACATATAGTATTAAGAATGCTACAGAGCTCCCACTCACTTTCTTGTAAATACAAGCTTCTCCATAAGTTTGTATAAAACCAAAACTTTTGATCACCTTATCAAAACGTTGATTCCAACTTCGGGATGCTTGCTTCAATCCATAAATGGACCGTTGAAGTTTGCATACCTTGTTAGCACCTTTAGGATTGAAAAAACCTTTGGGTTGCATCATATACAACTCTTCATCAATGTCTCCATTGAGGAATGCTGTTTTGACATCCATCTGCCATATCTCATAATCATAATATGCAGTGATTGCTAACATAATCCTCACAGACTTTAGCTTTGCTACTGGTGATAAAGTCTCATCGTAGTCAACTCCTTGAATTTGTCGAAACCCCTTTGCGACAAGTCGAGCTTTATAGAAAGTAACATTACCATCAGCATCTGTTTTCTTCTTGAAAATCCATTTGTTCTCGACATCCTTTCGGCCATCCGGTAAGTCCACCAAAGTCCATACTTGGTTTTCGTACATGGATCCAATCTCGAATTTCATGGCTTCTTGCCATTTATTGGAATCTGGGCTCATCATTGCTTCCTCATATGTCTCAGGGTCATTGGTGTTGTCCACCAACATGACATTCATAACGGGATCATACCAATCTGGAGTGGTACGAGTTCTCGTTGACCTGCGAGGCTCTGTAGCAACTTCAACCGAAGTTTCATGATCATCATCATTAGCTTCCTCTCTAACAGTGCGAGCACCACAGAACTTCTTCCGTGTCTTTGCGCTACTCGCAATTTCGAGAGAAGGTTCAACAACCTCGTCGAGTTCTACTTTCCTTCCAGTCACTTCTTTCGAGAGAAATTCCTTCTCTAGAAAGGATCCATTCTTGGCAACGAAGATTTTGCCTTCGGATCTATGATAGAAGGTATACCCAATAGTTTCCTTCGGGTATCCTATGAAGACGCATTTTTCCGCTTTGGGTTCAAGCTTGTCCGGCTGTAACTTCTTTACATAGGCTTCGCATCCCCAAACTTTAAGGAACGACAATCTAGGTTTCTTCCCAAACCATAATTCATACGGTGTCGTTTCAACGGATTTAGACGGTGCCCTATTTAAAGTGAATGCGGCTGTTTCTAATGCATAACCCCAAAATGATAGCGGTAAATCTGTAAGTGACATCATAGAACGAACAATATCTAAGAGAGTTCGATTCCGACGTTCGGACACACCATTACGCTGTGGTGTTCCCGACGGTGTCAATTGTGAAAGTATTCCGCATTTCTTCAAATGCTCGCCAAACTCGTAACTTAGATATTCACCTCCACGATCAGAACATAGAAATTTAATCTTCTTGTTACGTTGATTCTCTACCTCACTTTGAAATTCCTTAAACTTCTCGAAAGTTTCGGACTTATGTTTCATGAAATAGATATACCCATATCTACTCAAGTCATCCGTGAAGGTAAGAACATAACGATAATAACCACAGCGATGCTACACTCATTGGACCACACATCGGTATGTATGATTTCCAATAAGTCCGTAGCTCGCTCCATCATACCAGAAAATGGAGTCTTAGTCATTTTACCCATCAGACATGCTTCGCATATTTCAAGTGATTCGAAATCAAGTGATTCAAGAAGTCCATCGGAATGGAGTTTCTTCATGCGCTTCACTCCAATGTGACCAAGACGACAGTGACACATATAGGTCGAGTTATCGCTCGATTTCAAACGTTTAGCCTCAATGTTATTAATATGTGTATTTCCACTATCGAGATTCAACAAGAATAGACCATCTATCAAAGGTGCATGTGCGTAAAACATATTACTCATATAAATCGAACAACCATTATTCTCGGACCTGAACAAGTAACCGTCTCGCAATAAACAAGATCCCGATATAATGTTCATGCTTAACGTAGGCACCAAATAACAATTATTTAAGTATAAAACTAATCCCGATGGTAGATGAAAGGGTAGCGTGCCGACCGCGATCACATCAACCTTTGATCCGTTTCCAACACGCATCGTCACCTCGTTCTTCGCTAGCTTTCGTTTATTCTGCAGCACCTGTTTCGAGTTACAAATATGAGCAACCGAACCAAGATTAAATACCGTGCACTACTACGAGTACTAGTGAGATACACATCAATAACATGTATATCGGATATACCTTTCTTCTTGATGTTGCCGTTCTTCAAATCCGCCAAGTACTTTGGGCAATTCCGCTTCCAGTGACCTTCTCCCTTGCAGTAAAAGCACTCAGTTTCAGGCTTAGGTCCAGCCTTGGTATTCTTCGTCGGCGTGGTAACTTTCTTACCACCCTTCTAGAAGTGTCCCTTCTGCTTAGACTTGCCTTTCTTGAATTTGGTGGTCTTATTGACCAACAACACTTGGTGCTTTTTCTTGATCTCCACTTCTGCAGATTTTAACATGGCAAAGAGTTCTGCCAAGGTCTTGTTCATGTTTTGCATGTTGTAGTTCATCACAAAGTTCTTGTAACTTGGTGGTAGTGATTGGAGGACGCGGTAAATCCCCAAAGCATTAGGAATCACTATACCCAAGCTTTGAAGTTTGTTTGCGTGCCCAGACATCTTAAGCACATGCTCACTGACGGAGCTGCCCTCTTCCATCTTGCAGTTAAAGAATTTTTCAGAAGCCTCATAGCTTTCAATTACCGCATGGGTATCAAATATCAATTTGAGATCCTCCACAATATCATATGGGTCTGAATTCTCAAACCTTTTCTGAAGCTCCGATTCTAAACCATACAAGATAGCACACTGAACTGTGGAGTACTGAGTCTTCCGAGTGAGGTAAACATTCTCTACTTCATCGGCAGCATCAGCTGCAGGTGGGTCACCCAGCGGTGCATCCAGCACATAGGTCAAATTACCAGCTGTGAGGACAACCTCAAATTGCGGAACCAATCCGCGAAGTTGCTTCCATTGTTTTTCAACTTTTCTTTCTCTAGGAACGTGATGGGGATAGGCCTACCGGGGTATACCTAGCAGGACGTTTCCGACTAACCCAGAAACTGGCAAGTGGGCCTGCAAGACGGCGACTGGATCAAGGCCTGGTATAGATCCAAGCGACTGGAAGCTGAAGGCCCAGGCGAGTAGATAGGCCCAGTCGGATTAGGTTAAACAAGAACTGAAGCCTTAACTGATTCGGTTGAGATATGTAAACCCTAGGGGAGGTGAGCCTATATAAACCTCCCTGCGGGAAGTGTAGAGATACGTTCCATCATACACCCAAGCGACTCGCCGCCTAGCCGCCGAGCTCGCCCATTGTACCCCCTTCATAATATAATCTAGCAGGTGTAGGTCTTTACCCTCCGGGGCGAACACAGGTAAAACCTGTGTCTTGCTTCGCCTCATCTCGACCGCAGATGGCCGCCCTTGCCCTCGTTTCTACTACCGCTGCCGATTGCGGCATCGCCGTGACCATTCCCACGGCAGTGGCGCCCACCGTGGCCGGCCGGTGTTCTACGGCGAGATCCAATCTGCCCATCAATGAGACGGTCGCCACCGGCCGCATGATAGCGATCGGCGAGATGCTCCAAATCTTGCCGAGCAGCTACGTCCCTGCGGCACGACCTGTCACGCACAGCGTGATCTTGCCGGTCGGCACGATCAGCCTCTTCGTCGGCCTCACCGACGTCATCGTCTCGGAGGACTCGGCTCGCATCCGCGAGTCGCCGCCACGCGATCGGCTCTCTGAGAGCCAGATCCGCACGATCCATTGCCTCGCCTCCGAGTACAACTCGGCCCACAACAACGTGGCCGAAAACTCAGCGGCCGCAGAAGACGCGGCCCTCAATGACGATGCCAACTCGGCGACCCCGGCGTCACTCGCCGGATCCATCGCCGCGGCTTCACCCGCGGGCTCCATCACCCAGGTGTCCAACGTGCGAGACTTCGACGACCCCTCCATCCTCGGGATCTTCGACTTTGACTCCGGGTCGGAAAACTCCGCCGACCTCCGCGACGGCACCGGTCGCCACGCCGCGACCTACATGGCGACCGGCATCGAGCCGCCGGAGGACCCCTTCTCCACCCCAATCCCTCCTAACGCCACGGCGACGGAGGTCGAGGAACTCCGCCTGAAACTGGCAGAGGCAGTGCGCAAGGAGCAAGCCGAGCACGAAAAATTTCGCCTCGAGCAGGTGACGGCGCAGGAGCTATCGCGCTACCACCAGCAGCGGATCAGGTCGCGCCTGAACCCCACCGTTCAGGGGCGCGCCCTGAACTTCGACGACGAAAACGACCCGGCCCGCATGGCCGAACACGCGATCTGCGATAACGCGCCACCAGGAGGAAGCGCCCGCCCCCCGCCAGGGTTGACGGCGATGGGCGCCCCACCTCCACCCAACCGCACACCCCCTAGGGATCAGCCGCGGATAGTAGTCTCCTCACGGGAGCGAGACGCAAACGGCCTCCCATTGTTCTCCACCCTGATGGACAACCTCGTGGCAGGCCGAGCAGCAGCCAACAACATCACGGCCACTGGCGACGGCGCCCTACAGATCCAGTACGTCAGGGCCCTGCTCGCAAAGGCCGTCGAGCAGCAAAACGCGGGCGCCGACTCGCAGGGTCGAGTTTACTCGCGTTCTTGAGGGAAGCGGCCTCAGCGGCCGCCCAATGGCGGCAAACACCTCAACTGCCCGCCACCGAGCCACTACAGCTCCAACACCGACCAACGCGGCACTCTCCAGAACGACCCCGCATCAGCGACCAACTTCGTCGCCGCCAACGGTCAACCCATCGACGCCCGCACCCACATCATCAACAACCAAAGCTGGCGCGCACGCCAGCCCGACGACCTGCGACACACCCTAACCAATCGCCGCGACGGCGAGCCCATGGGGTCGCTCAGTCGACTCGGCCCCAAGTGCTTCGGACCAATGATCCGAGGCGAGAAGTACGCGTCAAACTTCAAAGCGCCAAAGGAGATAGAAAAGTACGACCCCTCATACGACCCCGCCGTCTGGCTCAATACATACCTCATGGCAATGGGGATCGCAGGCCACACTGACCTGCTAGCCGCCTGCTACCTCCCCCTGATGATGGAGGGGACGTGCAGGCAGTGGACCAACACCCTCCCCCAGGATAGTATCGACTCCTGGGAGGAGATGCGCGACGCCTTCGTCAGGCACTTCGAGTGCTCCTACACCCGCGCCACCACCATCGAGGACCTGGAGCGATGCGTCCAGGGACCCCGCGAGTCGACCCGCAACTGAGTCCAATGGTGGCAGGAACTCTGGTACAACGCGGTCGGCATCCACCCGGACACCGCGATCCATTGCTTCAAGACCTCATGCCGTTACGAGCCGCTGGTCGCCAAGCTCAAGCGACATTATCGCACACTCGACAACATACCGGACCTCCTCGAGATCGCCAAACTGTATGCGGAGGAAGATCCAAACCAGGAAACCGACGACGAGTCGGGGGGTCAGCGCCGCACGAGCGGCAACGACAGCGGACGACGGTCCGACCTACGCTACAGCAACACTTGCCTCACCGGCAAGCGCCGCAGTGACGGGCGAGTCGACTTCGTCGCCAACGCCGGGCACGCACAACGCGGGCCCAAGAGCTTCCGCTGCGACGGAGGACAACGCCGCGACGGCGGCAACTATAAGGCCAAGCCAAGGTTTGACCCCGCGGCCCTCCTTAACCAACCTTGTGCATTTCATAGCAGGGAAGGGAAGCCCGCAAGGCACACAACCGCCGACTGCCACACCCTCAGGGAAATCGAGAAGGCACGGCGAGCACGGGAGGACCCCGACAACGACCCGCCAAACGGCGGAAAGTTCGGCAAAGTGGCTGGCTTGCTCCATACCTTCACAGGCTTCAACACGAAGCGCGAGAAGAAGGTCATCGCCCGTGCCGTTGCCATCAACGCGGTGGCTCGGGTGGACGTTCCCTAGTTCCTCAACTGGTCGGAGCAACCCATCACCTGGAGCCGCCAGGACCACTCGCCGCGCATCGAGTACCCAGGCCGAGTCGCCCTCGTGGTCAAGACAAAGGTGGGTGACTACTGACTCCCCAAGACATTGATGGACGGCGGCAGCTCCATCAACATCCTGCACAGACACCTTCAGCGGCTCCCCGCAATGATGATCGAGACAACCCACACCACGTTCCACGACATCGTCCCCGGTCGGAAGGCATACCCGATCGGCAAGGTCACGCTGCCAGTCACATTCGGCACGCCAGCAAACTTTCGCACTGAGCGGATCGTCTTCGAACTGGTGCCCTTCGACAGCCCCTACCACTACGTCCTGGGGCGCCAGGCGTTCGCCAAGTTCATGGCAGCGCCACACTACGCGTACAACGCGATGAAGCTCCCTGGGCCATGCGGCGTCATCACCATCAACGGAGACCCCAACATGGCCGCCGAGTGCGAGGCCAAAGGAGCCGAACTCGCCGATGCCGTTATCATGGCAGAAACCAATCACGCCGATGAGCTCGCCAAGTACGCGAGCGGGGTCAACGACGACGACCCCACCATACTCAAGAAGCCCAACTCGGAGGGCGCAAACACCTCAACCTTCGAGGCAACGACGCACACCCGCACCGTCAAGCTGGTCCCAGGCGACTCCAGCCAGACGGTGACGATCGGGACGGGCATGAGCCCAGCCTAGGAAGGCGCGCTCATCGAGTTCCTCAGTGAGAACAGGGACATCTTTGCATGGAAGCCCTCTGACATGCCTGGTGTCCCTAGGGAGCTCGCTGAGCACAAGCTAAACGCCGACCCCAAAGTGCGACCCGTCAAGCAGTCGCTGCGGCCCTTCAATGAAGAGCGCCGCCGAGCCATCGCCGAGGAGGTGCAGCGTCTACTCGCTGTAGGCTTCATCCGGCCAATCAAGTACTCCAAGTGGATGGCAAACCCAGTCCTGGTCGAGAAGAAGAACGGGACCTGGAGGATGTGTATCGACTACACAAACTTAAACAGCGCCTGCCCGAAGGATCAGTTCGTCCTCCCGCGGATCGACCAAATAATCGACTCCACCGCGGGCTCGGAGTCGCTATGCTTCCTCGACGCCTACTCTGGATACAACCAGATCAAAATGGCTGTCGAGGACGAGGAGAAGACGGCGTTCATCACGCCATTCAGAGCCTTCTACTACACAGCCATGACCTTCGGCCTCAAGAACGCCGGGGCGACCTACCAGCGGTGCATGCAGGAGTGCCTCGCGAGCCAAATTGGCCGCAACATCCACGTGTATATCGACGACGTGGTCGTAAAATCCGCTCGCCAGGGTGATCTCCTCGCCGACCTGGCGGAAACGTTCGCCAACTTGCGAAAATACAAGATAAAGCTTAATCTAGGCAAATGCACCTTCGGTGTACCAGCAGGGCAACTACTGGGTTACGTCATCTCCAAGCGCGGGATCGAGGCGAACCCCACCAAGATCGACACGATCGCCCGACTCGGCAAACCCGAGTGCCTCCGCGACGCCCGTAAGCCGGACGAGTAGCGGCTCTCGCCACTTCATCCCCGCACGAAAGGCGATGCCCCTATACTGCCTGATGCGCAAGAACCCCACCTTCCAGTGGGACAAGGAGGCGGACGACGCGCTCCGCGACCTCAAGAAGGTGCTACTCGCCGCACCGCTACTCGCCGCCCCCGCCGACAAAGAACCCATGCTGGTCTACGTCGCGGCTTCCGAGCGCGTCGTCAGCGCCGTCATGGTCGTCGAACGGCCGGAGGAAGGAAAGGAGCGCCCAGTACAGCGACCGGTGTACTACATCAGCGAGGTCCTCACCGAGTCACGCCAGCGATACCCGCGATGCCGAAACTGGTATGCGGTCTTGAGCACAGCCGCCGCCGCACTACTTCCAGAGCACCGATCACGGTCGTCTCTCGGACCGCAGGACATCATCCGCAACCGCGAGGCGACCGGGCGAGTCGCTAAGTGGGCCATCGAGATCGGCGTCCACAATATCAAGTATGAGCCACGAAAAGCAATCAAGTCGCAAGCTCTAGTGGACTTCATCGCCGATTGGGTGGAGGCCCAGCAGCCAGAGAAGCTACCATACCTCCATTACTAGAGCCTGCACTTCGACGGCTCCAAGAACGCAGACGGCGCAGGAGCAGGGATCGTGTTGACTTCCCCGAAGGGCGACAAGCTCACACGTCCTCGCCTCGACTTCACACCTGCACCAACAACATGGCCGAGCACGAGGCCTTACTCCACGGCATGCGAGCTGCCAGGAGATGAATGTCAACCGCCACGCTGCTACGGAGACTCCGACCGTCACCGGGCAAGTCGCCGCACTGCGACACCGTCTCCCCCACCATGGCGGCTTACCGCCAAGCAGTGGACAAGCTGGGCGGACACTTCGCAGGCTACTCCGTCGAGTGGATCGACAGGCGGAAGAACGAGGAGGCCGACGCACTCTCTCGCATTGGGTCAGCTCGACTCGCACCACCCGCCGGTGTCTTCCTCGACACGATCACCAAGCCATCAGTCTCTCCCCCGAGGGAGATCGACATCGGAGTCCCGTTACAACCGGAGGCAGCCCTGGTCGCACTCGTCAACGAGCCAAACGACTGTACCAAGCCCTACGTCGCCTACCTGGAGACCGGCACCTTGCCGGCAGACGAGACGGACGCTCGGATGATTGCACGCCGATGCAAGTCCTACACCATTATCGACGGCGAGCTCCACAAGCGCAGCGTCACCGGCGTATTCCAACGTTGCGTCCAACCCGCCGAAGGACGCAAGATCCTCCACGACATCCACTCCGGCGATCGCCACCACGCCCGCTCTCTGGTCGCCAAGGCTATCCGGCATGGTTTCTACTGGCCTACCGCACACGCCGATGCCGTCGACATTGTCCAGCGGTGCGCCGGGTGCCAGAAGTACGCCAACCAGACGCATGTGCCGAGCTCAGCGCTCAAAACAATCCCCATCACCTGGCCATTCGCCGTATGGGGCATGGACATGGTAGGCCCCTTCAAGAAGGCTCCCTCTGGCTACACCCACCTCCTGGTCGCGGTTGACAAATTCACAAAGTGGGTGGAGGCCAATCCAGTCCGGAAGTGCGACGGGAAGACCGCCACCAAATTCCTACGCGAGCTCATATATCGCTACGGGTTCCCAAACAGCATCATCACGGACAATGACACCAACTTCGCCAAAGGATCCATGGCCGAATTCTGCGAAGAGCACCACATCCGGCTCGAACTCGCGTCAGTCGCCCACCCGGAATCCAACGGCCAGGCGGAGCGGGCCAATCAAAGCATCCTCCACGGCCTGAAGCCGCGACTCCAAGTACCACTCGAGCGCACCGCCGGGTGTTGGGTCGAGGAGCTGCCCTCCGTCATCTGGGGGATCCGCACCTCGGTCAACAGGTCAACAGGATTCACCCCCTTCTTCATGGTGTACGGCGCCGAGGCAGTCATGCCCACCGACCTCGAGCACGACTCGCCGCGGGTCGTCCACTACACGGAGGCTGCAAACGAACTCGCCCGCCAGGACGGAGTCGATCAACTCGACGAGGCACGTGACCTCGCTCGGTCACGCACCGCCATCTACCAGCAGGGACTCCGCCGCTACCACAGCCGGCGGGTGAAAACTCGCACCTTCCAAGAAGGCGACCTGGTGTTGCGCCTCATCCAGGACAAGAAGGGCATGCACAAGCTCTCCCCTCCGTGGGAGGGACCATTCGCCATCGGGCGAGTACTCGGCAACGACGCCTACTACCTCATCGACGTCCGCGGGGACGGCGAACTCGACGTCAAGCGACCATGGAATGTAAACCTCATACGGAAGTTCTATCCCTAGAACCCCACATATGTACTCTCCAGTCGCTATGAAATAAAAAGAATTGGTTACCGCAAATTGCGCCTACTCTCCGTATCTTGTGCCACTCGCACTGGTAGTAACAGCGTCAAGCTAAAACACAGAAGTCAACCTTTGGTACAGCGATCGGCACGGCTAAGTAGTGCGGTGCAAGAGCACTGAGTCACCTCAGGTCGTGCACCGTCCACGAAAAACGCCTACCCGGAGCCCCATTGAGTCGCTTAGCGATCGGGTTTCTACGAGCCAAGACAACTGCCTCCGCTTCTTATAGCGACCACGATCCTCCGTATCCTCGATATAGCGACTCGAACGGCCAAGTACCACGCTCGGGGACTGACGACCAGTTCTGCACGAGCGGCTAGGGAAAACGCTAAGTATGAGAGCATGTCCAGGACTCGCCACGCGACTGACCCAACGGGCCAGGCTGGAGTGACGCGCCAGAACCAACGCGCCAAGTCCTCACCCACCCTCGAGTCGCGCCTAGAACAACCAAGTACCACGCTCGGGGACTCGGCCACCCGACCCCGTTCGCGCAAGGGAAAACGGTGAAGTACAGAGCGTTCAAGGGAGTCGCCCTGTGTAACTACCTCGGTGAATTACGCTCCTAGTTACAAGCCTGGATGAGCGGAAATGGTTGAAATAGTACGGTGGGGCCCAAATGCCACTCACAGGTAGACCTTTCGGCCGTCCCAACCATTTCCAAACATCGGGACAAGAACGGCGCGAATCGACAAAGGGATCAACTACATACACAAATGAGTATGTATGCAAGCCACCATACAACAGTACATCAGAGCCATTCCATCTAAAAAGAAAGGAAATATAGCAACGCCATACGGCAAGATTCAAATGTCCTAGATAGATATAATAGTTTAGGATATCTCCTCATACATCAAACATCAGAGTATCAGGCGGAAGCGGCAAAAAAGATCCGAGTACGGATAAGAAGCAAATCGGCATAAGATGCCCCATAAATAAACACATCCCACCCACAGATCTCACGGATCCCCGTTCCCGGAATCTCTACACCGAATGATCGTTGCCCACATCGTCCACCTCCTCCACCCAGTATCCATCTTGTGAGTGTACCTGTCCATCTGAATCAAACAATTTATCGTGTGAGACCCTAGGGGTACTCATCAAGTCTTTATGCCTCTAAAGGGGACACAACCTGGGGTGACGCAATTGCAGCAAAAGATAAACCCTAACAGTTCTATAGATACTCGCTAACCATCCGCCTAACCAAAGATAGACGGATGTCCGTGAATTAATGACAACAGTTATAACAGTAGTATCAACAGATCCATCCTCCTCCTCGCTTACCGACGAGGAAGCGATTTAACAACCCCACCCGTTGGCGTTTTATTATCCATTCCATGAGTGTTGCACTATTTACTAGTCGCCATTTAGTCAAATTAAAAGCGGTACTTTAGTTATGCTTGTCTATGATCGAGAACTGCTCCAAGTCGTCCATAACCGCGGACACGGCTTTCAGAAAGTTTTACCCTGCAGGGGTGCACAAATAGCAACACACACTCGATCAACCTCGAAAAAACCAAATCAAAACCCAACGAGGCATTCACGACAAAGAAATCACAAGATTCAGAAATATTTTAGGGGGCCACCCCATTAAGTATACCCGCAACGAAGTTAGCTGACTTCGAGACGGACTCAAGGTTTGTGGGGCCGGTAGAACGATCGGGAACCCGAAAGTGTGGATGGCTTGTCGATAGCGTAACGGGTCACGATCCTAAACAAGACAGTGCTCCTCACACAATCGTAAATAAAGCGGTAAAGCATGGCATAAGTACAGAGAGTAAATAAAACCTCAAACTAGTTTGGCCCCAAGAAATAAGAATGAATCAAGCTCGCTCGGGGTCCCATAAGCCTCCCGGATGTGGATAGCGCGAATATTCAAGGAACAGGAATCAAGTACTCGGGTCCCACGGACACAAGTGAGCAGGAAAAACCAAATAGCGATATTGCTCACCGTGCCACTTTCATTAGTTATCCCATTACTACTCGTGTTAAGTTGTTTAGGTACCTCGTTATCCATCGACACACATACCCTACACATGTTGTTTCTCGACTCGCATGGCTCACACAACTCCTGTAGTAATGGCTCATGGGATGGGGGAACAAGCTTTGGTGGGGTTTAAAAGTAAAGGCTATGCAATACTTGGGATTCAGTTTAATGCAATCGCGACTCAATGATGCAAGAATAAGATAGAGGCAATAGGTACTATATGTATGCAAGCATGTGGTAGTGCTTGCCTGGCAGCTCAGTTGAAGCGAGAGAAGGATCTGGGTAGTGCTCCTGGGTCTCTTGATATATCCCCTGCTCAGTGTCTATTCGAAGAAGAACCAAGCAAACAAGGGCCAACATAAATAAAGTGCACAGGCATAAGAATAAAATGCGACAAGCAAACAATCATGCCATGATGAATGATGCACAATTTGCATGGCAATATTATAGCATGGCATGGGTGAGGTGTGGAATACAAGAATAAATCATTTTATTGAGTTGTATTCATGTTTAATACTCAATTAAGTTGCTGTTTACATTATATTTATATGATGCATGCTGCAAAACAGAACATGGAATGCATAAACAGAAAGTTCTCGTCGAACTGATCATTTTAGACATATCATTTGTCAAATTTGGAGTTGTAAATCAAAAGTTATTAATTAATTAAGAAAAGGGCATTTTATTGTAACTTTAATCAACTTGAAAAAATTAAAGTGTTCAAAATATATTTTGGATAGCATATTTGAATTCCTCACATTTTTCTGATTTGAAAACATATATTATTTGTATTATCTGGAATTATGAATTTAAATTTATTTTAAAGTCAAAATTATTAAATAGGGTCAAAGTCAAAGGTTTAACTATTTTAAATCAATTCTGAAAATATTTGATTAAAGATTTGAATTGACATTCAAAAACAAAACATATTCCATATAAGGTTTGAATTCAAATTCCAAACCATTTGGAAGTTATGAATTAATTCATATTTAAACAGATTTGAAATTTGAATTTAAATTGATTTAGAAAAGTTTGAATTTGAATCAGATAATAGCAAATACTTTTTATACTCAGCTAAACCTAGCCCTAGACAATCGCAATTGGGCCTTTGGGCCTTACTTCGGCTCAATAGGGCGCAAGCACAAAACGGGTTTTGTCACCGCGGGCTCACCTAGCCACAGTCGCAGACAAGTGGGCTAGGGGCAGAGCAGGGCCACGCACGCGCGCGGCCAGCCGGTGGGCGACACGTGGGCGATCCAGGGGAGTGCGGGTTGCGACGGTGAAAGCTGGGGTGTTTCGCAAAACTATCCGGGAGGTGACTAGCGGCCACGCCGGATCGCGGGTTTAGGCGGAAAAAAGGGAGGGCCTTATCATGAAAGCGCATCGCATCACGGACGATCTGCAGATCTGAGAAGATCGGCCGGAGTTTGGTCGTCGATGGCGACCAAACGGTGGCGAACCTCGCCGAGCGAAATGAAAACAGGCGGGGACATCGGGCTACAACATTCGCCTGTGGAGCTAGCACGGAGGAGGGCCGCAGGCGAAGGCGAGCAGGCGGATGACTGCTGCCGCCGTTGTCTGTCTGCATACGGCGAGCGTCTTGCGTGCTGAGGTGTTCGACGGACGGTGGCGGCGCTACGGTGCACGAGAGGGAAAGGGGGCATGTCTGGGAGGTCAAGGGGCTCACCGTGGGGTCGCCGGCGCGGTCGTTGGTGCTGAGGTTGCGGGGATCTGGCGGCGGGCTCACGGACGTTGAGCTCGGCCTGAGGCGGGGCACGACGGCGCTAGGCTGCTCCGGCGTGGTCCTGGTGCTACCCCGCATACTGGGCCTCGAAGAGGAGGCAGAGGGAGGTCCTGGTGCTCCTGGTACAGCTTGGCGTGCTCGGGAACGTCTAGAGGAAGAGGTGGCCGAGGCTAGGGTTTTGGGGCATGGTGGTGATAATGGTGGGGAGGGGGAAGAAGAAGGGAGGATGGAGAGGATCTGGGAGCCTCCAGATCTTGATCTGGGATGCCTGGGGTGGTTGAGGTGATAAGGGAGAGAGGGGAGAGGCACCTGGGGTGGTGGCCACCTTTATGCAAAAGAGAGGAGGAGGTGGCTCGGGTTAGAGCTAGGGTTTGGAGAGAGGGGGACCAGGGGGAGGCACATGGGATGGGGTGGTTCCAGGGTGGTCAGTGAAGGGAATATGCCCTGAGAGGCAATAATAAATTGTTTATTATGTGTATTCCAAGTATATGATAGATGTTTATTTTGCATGCTATAATTGTATTAATACGGAAACGTTAATACATGTGTGTTTAATAAACAAACAGAAAGTTCCTAGTTAAGCCTCTCTCATAAACTAGCTCGTTGATTAACAAGATGATCAAAGGTTTCCTGATCATGGACATTGGATGTTGTTAATAACGGGATCACAACATTAGTGTAATGATGTGATGAACATTCATCCGAAGTATAGCATTACGATCAAAGTCATTGAGTTTATATTGCTATAACAACTTACGAAGTGATCCTAATCCTTAGACCATGAGATCATGTCAATCACTAACACCGGAAGAGTTTCTTGATAACATCAAACGTCACACCGTAATGGTGATTATAAAGATGGGTTCAGAACTAATAAAGTGTTATGTTGAGGCTCATGGATCAAGAGTGGAATTTGTTCATCCCGATGACGGATAGATATACTCTGGGCCCTCTCGGTGATATCACATTGATTAGCTTGCAAGCAAGTGATTTGATCACTAGAATGTTATATCACGGAACGAGAAAAGAGTGCATCGTGAACGAGATCAAACTAGGTATGGAGATACCGATGATCGAATCTCGGACATGTAATATATCGTGAGACAAAGGGATTAAGATACTAGCGTAAAAGGTTCCGACGATCACAAGAAAGTCATCGTTGAATGTGTGGGAGTCAGTATGGGTCTCCAGATCCCGCTCGATTATTGATCCGAGAGGGTCTCGATCATGTCCGCATTATTCACGAACCGTAGGGTGACACACTTAAGAGACACCGACATCCAATTGGAGCAAAAGTTTCATGCCGAAAGAATAAACAAGCGAGGAATTTATTTCACTAGATACCAAACAAAGTTTTCGGGTGAAATTGCATAAAGTGGTTATGCATGTGAAATAGAATTCTAGCAAGGGTTATTTGTGAATGTTTGTCATTAAAGTAATTGACAAAATTCTGAATAAAATAAAAGAGTTTTATTTAATGAGAGTTTGCATTAAATTTGGTGGAAATTTAATGGGATCTTTGAGTGGGATTTTGAGTGGAGGAATTTGGAGGAGTTTTGTTAGTGGAGTGTCCACCCACATGATGAGGGAGGCAAGGGGGCCCCCATGCGCCGGCCACACCCTTGGGGTTCCCCCCCTCCTCCTATAAAAGGAGCCACTCCTCTCACTTCTCACTCACACCTCCTCGTGAAGGATCTCTCTCCCCCTCTAGTTTTCATTCCCTATGGTCTCGGACTAGCGAGATACATGTTCCCGGTGGCTTTTCGGCAAGAAAGAGTTGTTGCTTCCGCTGCATCGCTGGAGCGAGGAGGCGGAGGTTGCTCGGTGGCTCGGACGTGTGTGCGAGCACGGATGCACTGCTGATTTGCGGCGCTAGGACTTCCTCTTGATCTTGAGATCGGCAAGCGTTCGTCTACATCATCCACGAGTACAACCTTGTTAAGATTTGTCGGTCTTCAAGGGTATGTTCTCTACGGATGTATATCCGCCCGTTGCTTGTATCTAGTATAAATAGATCTTGTTTTATAGTTCACATCGTAGGAAAATTTTTGTTTTCTATGCTGCGAACCCTTCAAAGGGTATCGTGAGCGGATCTATGCGTAGATACTTTACACGGTAGTACACATATGAGTATGGGCGATGATGATCATGTTGTTGCTCCTTTCTTGTATTTTGGATATTGGTGGCATAGTGGGATGAAGCGGCGCAGACAAACCTTACATGTCCTCGCACATGAGACCTGTTCCACGCTTGACATGCAACTAGTTTGCATAAGTGGCTAGCGGGTGTCTGTCTCTCCTACTATAGTCAATATCTATTTTGCAAGCGAGTTGTCAACAATTTGATTATCCTCGTTGTGGTTCATGTTCGTAGGTAAGAACGGTTCTATCTCGAAAGCCCTCAGCCACGTAAAACTTGCAATGGATAAATTAGAAGCGTCTAGTTTAGATTGTTGCTGGGCTAGTGTTATGATATGGTAGTGTTGTAAGTAGAAGTATGAGATGATACTCTTACAACACACATAGCGTAAAACCCATAGGCGTGGATTTACACATATAGGTATGATAGTGATCATACCACGATGCACATGATAGAGATCATCTGCGGAACCATATAATTTCACTATTAAACATATGATGTTTGATTGCATCTTATATTGCTTGTTTAGCTTTGTTAAGCATAATAAGATGATCCCTCATTTTAAATATCAAGATAAGAATGTGTTCTCCCTTTAGTATGCACCGATTATGTTTTCGCCGCCCAAGACATCACGTGATGATCGGGTGTACTTGGATCCTCGACCATATTTCGGTGTAAGACAGTTGCACACGCAAAAATACTAAGGTTCTAACTTGGCGAGCCTAGCATGTATGAGACATGGCCTCGAACACGACCGAAAGGTTAAGCATGAGTCATATAGTTGATATGATGCCCATTTGATGCTCGCTTTGAAGCTATACCGACTCACGTGATGATCGGACTTGGTGTAGTGGATTTGGTTCATGTAATCACCAAAAGGACACGAGGGATGTCGCTTTGAGTGGGAGTTCATTCGTAATATAGATTAGTTGAACTCAATCTATCATACACTTAGTCTAAACTTTACAAATTCTGTTGTAGATGGCACCACCGCTTTTAATTTCAATGCGTTCATGGAGAAAGAGAAACTAGCAACGAACGGTAGCAACTTTTGAATGGGCCATGAATTTGAGGATTCTCCTCTCTGCACAAAAGCAATATGTGCTAGAAGCGCCGTTAGGCCCCCACCTTTGACGATGCCCCGACGAGGAGAAGAATGTCTATCGACTCGTCAGAGGACCACAACTTAGTTCATTGCGGCATATTGTATGGACTAGAGCCGAACTTCAAAGCGTTTGACGGCAATGCTTTTGATACAATGGGTGAGTTGAAAATGATTTTCGACACACATCTTTGCTGTGAGAGCTACAATGCTTGAGAAAAGTTCTTTAGCTGCATGATGGAAGAACACTCCGTTAGTGAGCATGTACTCAAGATGTCGGATTCGCCGATAAGCTTGTGTCCTTGGGAATAACGATTCCCATTGACTTAGGCATCCATCGTGTTCTGCGGTCTACGCCACCTAGCTATAAGAGCTTCGTGATGAACTATAATATGCAAGGCATGAAGAAGTCTCTCCCGAGCTTACATCAATGCTTAAAAGCTGCAGTGGAGATCAAAAGGAACATCAAGTGTTGATGATCAATAGGAACACTGGTTTCAAGAAAGACAAGAAGGAAAACGGAAGGAAGTAAGGCGGCAAGCACTGTTTTGCGCTGAAAAACCCCGAGTTGGACCTAAGTCGATACCAGTGCTACTATTGTAAGGGGGGACCCCATCGGGCAAGCCCCAAGTATCTGGCGAGACAAGAAGGCGGCAAGGCAAACAAAGGTATATATGATATACATGTTATTGATGTGTACTTGACTAGTGCTCGCAGTAGCACTGGGTATTTGATACCGGTTCGATTACTAATATTTGTAACTCGAATCGTGGGGCTGCGAACAGTGACCGCTAGCAAGGGTGAGGTCAAGATGCGTGTCGGCAATGGATCAAACGTTGATGTGATCGCCGTCGAACTACCTCTCCACTTACCGTCGGGATTAGTTATAAACTTAAATAAGCATTATTTGGTGCACCGAGCATGAACATTGTCTGGATCATGTTTGATGCAAAGTGGTTTTCATTCAAATCGAGAACAATGGTTGTTCCATTTATATGAATGAAATCTTTTATGGTCATGCACCAATGTTGAATGGTTTATTTCATTGGATCTCGATGATAATGTTACACATATTCATAATATTGATGCTAAAAGGATTAAACTTAGTGATGATATATCGCATATATGTGGCACCGTCTAGGTCATATTGGCGTTAAGCATGAAGAAGCTCCATTCGGATGGACTTTTAGAATCACTTGATTATGAATCATTTGATACATGTGAGCCATGCCTTATGGGCAAGATGACTAGAACGCCGCTTTTCCGGTTCAATGGATGGAGCAGGACGATTTATTGGAAATCATACATTCGGATGTATGTGGTCCAATGAGTGTGTCGGCGAGGTGGATATCGTTATTTTGTTACTTTCACGGATGATTTGAGTAGATACGGTTATATCTACTTGATGAAACACAAGTCTGAAACCTTTGAAAAGTTCAAGGAATTTCGAATGAAGTGGAAAATCATCGTAATAGAAAGATCAAATTTCTACGGTCGGACCGGAGGTGAGTATCTAAGTTACGAGTTTAGCACTCACATGAAAGAGTGTGGAATTGTTACACAACTCACACTGCGGAACACCACAAATGAAATGGTGTGTCGGAACGTCGTGTCGTACTTTATTAGATATGGTTCGATCTATGATGTCTCGACGGACTTGCCGTTGTCATTTTGGGGTTATGCACTAAAGCTGCTGCATTCACTTTAAATCGGGCACCATCTAAATCCGTTGAAACGACACGTATGAATTGTGGTTTGGAAACAAACCTAAGCATCATTCTTAAAGTTTGGGGTTGCGATGTTTATGTGAAGAAACTTCAACCGGATAAACTCGAACCCAAAGCGGAAAAATGCGTCTTCATAGGATACCCTAAAGAAACTATTGGGTATTCCTTCTATCACAGATCCGAGGGCAAGGTTTTGTTGCCAGAATGGATCCTTTCTAGAGAAAGAGTTTCGCGAAAGGTGTGAGTAGTCGGAAGGTAGAACTCGAAGAGGTTATGGAACCTTCTCTTCAAAGTATGGTGAGTAGCGCTTACGGAAGTCGTTCGGAGTTGGCTCCACCATTGAAGAAGGAACTAATGATAATGATCATGAAACTCGAAGAGAGTACTACCGAACCTCGCAGTCAAGCGGAATGGCGTGCTCCGAACTGTCGGAAATCTGTCATAAATTTCATGGTTGATGAAAATAATGACCTGCGACGAATGAAGAAGCGATGATGAGCCGGATTCCAGCAAATGGTTAGAAGCCATGAAATCCGAGATGGAATCCATGTATGAAAATCAAGTTTGGAACTTGGTGGAATTACCTCACGACCGAAAGGCCGTGGAGAACAAATGGATTTTCAAAGGAAAAGCGTCTTGATGGTAATGTGACCATCTATAAAGCTCGACTTGTCGCAAAGGGGTTTCGACAAATTCAAGGAGTTGACTACGATGAGACTTTCTCTCCGTGGCGATGCTAAAGTCGATTAGGATTATGTTAGCAATTGCTGCATATTTCGATTATGAAATATGGCGGATGGATGTCAAAACCGCGTTTCTCAATGGTAATATTGAAGAAGAGTTGTATATGATACAACCAAAGGGTTTTGTCGATCCTAAGGATGCTAACAAGGTGTGCAAGCTTCAGCGATCCATCTATGGATTGAAGCAAGCATCACGAAGTTGGAATCTCCGCTTTGATGAGGTGATCAAAGAGTTTGGATTTGTCCAAACTTATGGAGAAGCTTGTATTTACAAGAAAGTGAGTGGGAGCAATGTGGCATTTCTGATACTATATGTGGATGACATATTATTGATCGGAAATGATATAGAACTTTTAAACAGTGTTAAAAGTTATCTAAACAGCAAATTTTCAATGAAGGACCTAGGTGAGCGTCTTACATATTAGGCATAAAGATCTATAGAGATAGATCTAGGCGCCTAATAGGGCTATCATAAATACATACCTTGATAAGATTTTAAAGAAGTTTAAAATGGACGAAGTAAGAAGGGTTCTTACCTATGTTGCAAGGCAAGACATTGAGTAAGACTCAAAGTCCGGCTTCGGAAGAAAGAGAGATAATGGACAAAGTCCCTATGCTTCAGCCATAGGCTCTATAATGTCCATGCTATGTACAAGACCGGATGTGGCACACGCTATTAGTTTGACTAGTAGGTACCAATCGGATCGTGTTGAACCTTTGGATAGCGGTCAAGAATATCCTTAAGTACTTAAGAAGAACTAAGGATATGTTTCTTGTATCTGAGGTGAAGAAGAGCTCGTCGCTAAGTGTTATGTCGACGCTAGCTTTGACACCGATCCGGATGACTCTAAGTCTCAATCTGGATCGTATTTCTCATGAATGGCGGAGCGGTTAGTTGGAGGAGCTCCAAACAACTGTGGTAGCGGGATCAACAACGGAGGCGAATATGTTCTTGCTTGAGCGGCTCGAGCGATTTGGATGAAGGAGTTCATATCCGAACTAGGAGTTGTGGCAAGCGTTGGACCCAATGGTGATCTATTGTGACAACAATGGTGCCATTGCCAATGCCAAAGAGCCAAGGTCTCACAAGCATTCCAAGCATATTAAGCGCGGTTTCACTCCATCCGAGCATGTCAAGGATGGAGATATAAAGATTGTAAAGTACATACGGATCTCAATGTAGCAGATCCGTTGACTAAAACTCTCCTAGAGCAAAACATGATCAACACGAGAACTCAATGGGTGTTAGATATATCACTATGTAACTAGATTATTGTCTCTAGTGCAAGTGGGAGGCGAAGGAATATGCCGAGAGGCAATAATAAATTGTTTATTATGTGTATTCCAAGTATATGATAGATGTTTATTTTGCATGCTATAATTGTATTAATACTGAAGCGTTAATACATGTGTGTTTAATAAACAAAGCAGAAAGTTCCTAGTTAAGCCTCTCTCATAAACTAGCTCGTTGATTAACAAGATGATCAAAGGTTTCACGATCATGGACATTGGATGTTGTTAATAACGGGATCACAACATTAGTGTAATGATGTGATGAACATTCATCCGAAGTATAGCATTACGATCAAAGTCATTGAGTTTATATTGCTATAACAACTTACGGTGATCCTAATCCTTAGACCATGAGATCATGTCAATCACTAACACGGAAGAGTTTCTTGATAACATCAAGCGTCACGTAACAGTGGTGATTATAAAGATGGGTTCAGAACTAATAAAGTGTTATGTTGAGGCTCATGGATCAAGAGTGGAATTTGTTCATCCCGATGGCGGATAGATATACTCGGGCCCTCTCGGTGATATCACATTGATTAGCTTGCAAGCAAGTGATTTGATCACTAGAATGTTATATCAGGAACGAGAAAAGAGTGCATGTCGATAACGAGATCAAACTAGGTATGGAGATACCGATGATCGAATCTCGGACATGTAATATATCGTGAGACAAAGGGATTAAGATACTAGCGTAAAAGGTTAAGCGATCACAAGAAAGTCATCGTTGAATGTGTGGGAGTCGAGATGGGTCTCGGATCCGCTCGATTATTGATCGAGAGGGTCTCGATCATGTCCGCATTATTCACGAACCGTAGGGTGACACATAAGAGACACCGACATCCAATTGGAGCAAAAGTTTCATGCGAAAGAATAAACAAGCGAGAATTTATTTCACTAGATCGAAAACAGGTTTTGGTGAAATTGCATAAAGTGGTTATGCATGTGAAATAGAATTCTAGCAAGGGTTATTGTGAATGTTTGTCATTAAAGTAATTGACAAAATTCTGAATAAAATAAAAGTTTTATTTAATGAGAGTTTGCATTAAATTTGGTGGAAATTTAATGGGATCTTTGAGTGGGATTTTGAGTGGAGGAATTTGGAGGAGTTTTGTGAGTGGAGTGTCCACCCACATGATGAGGGAGGGCAAGGGGCAGCCCCATGCGCCGGCCACCCCTTGGGGTTCCCCCTCCTCCTATAAAAGGGGCCCCTCCTCTCACTTCTCACTCACACCTCCTCGTGAAGGATCTCTCTCCCCCTCTAGAATTTATCCCCCATGGTCTCGGACTAGCGAGATACATGTTCCCGGTGGCTATTCGGCAAGAAAGAGTTGTGCTTCCGCTGCATCGCTGGAGCGAGGAGGCGGAGGTTGCTCGGTGGCTCGAACGTGTGTGCGAGCACGGATGCGCTGCTGATTTGCGGCGCTAGGACTTCCTCTCGATCTTGAGATCGGCAAGAGATCGTCTACATCAACCACGAGTTTGGACTCGTTAAACTTTGTCGGTCTTCAAGGGTATGTTCTCTTCGGATATACATCCGCCCGTTGTTTGTATCTAGTATAAATAGATCTTGGTTTATAGTTCACATCGTAGGAAAATTTTTGTTTTCTATGCTGCGAACCCTTCAGTCAGGTGGGGCCTGCTGGCATGGCGAGGGAGGGGAAGCCAAGATAGAGGGAGAGGGGAACTAGGGTTAGCTTAGATGAGGTGCTCGGGTTAGGGTTAGACTAGGAGGAGGGGTAGATCATGTGGGGTCGAGCTAGGTAGAGTGAGGGTGAGGAAGGGAGGTGAGATAGGATTAGAATTTAGAATTCTAGGTTTAGAAGAGAGGATTCTAGAGTTAGGGGTTTAGATGAGGGGGTGGATTATGATCACACTTGATCATGCATATATGGAGGTGGAAAAGGAAGGGGAAGATGAGGGATAGAGAGGGATGAGGGGGGGTGAGGTATATGGTTTTGTCAAGCTCAAGCAAGATCAAGCAAGAGCTAGACAAGAAAAAGAAAGGTTGAGAGGAAAGGTGGTGAGGGATGGAGATGATCCCAAAAGAGAAAACCCATTAAAAACCAAGAGAGAAACAATTGGCTAAAGGTGATGGTACTCTTGCATGGCCCATGCACTTTAATAAATGCCATGATTAATTCTTGTGAAAACAAAATAATAGCATGGCATTATCCTTATGCATTCCCAAGAAGTGGAATAAAGGCCAAGCAAAAGAATTTGTAGAAGTAGTTCCATCCTATCTCCCATGAGCTAGATCAAATACCAAAAGAAAATATAATGACAGCTCATGGATAAAGGGATGGTGGAATTATAAGGTGGTGAAAGAAAGGGTGGTGGAGTAGAATAAAAGATATGCCCCAACTCAACTTGGGCATTTAAGCAATATATCAAGAACCAAATACAATATCAAGAGGCAAATACAATTCACAATGCATATGAGAGAAGATCCAAACCAAAAAGGGTTTTATATGATGCTCAAATGCAAGGTGGCATGATGACATGAGCATGATATAATGATGATGCAACAATTGTCTATATGAAGTAGCCATTATATTGCTAAACCAAGTAGCATTACAATTGTTAGACAAATGGGATGCTACACCCTGCGACTGGCTCTTCGAGTCCGGGCGAGTAGACCACAATAATAAAACATTCAAAACCACAAACAAATCACACACGAGGTAAACCCCACAAAAGGGCGGACACGCTCGGGGACTCGTTCAAAACTCAATCACAAAACACATGTCAAATCCCAAAACAGACACGACGTCTCATTCAATAGCATGTAGCATTGTTTCAAATTACAAAATATGCCTAAAGCGGCAGACCTGCTACTAACGCCCCAGGGCAAACTATCCTATTCTGCAGGCTTCGACGACGACTCGCCAGCACCCCGGCGATTGCGGATGAATGGCGTGTACGGGTTTGACGGGTACGTCGTCAGTTCACCCACCATCGCCACGCGGAAGGGCTGCTCGACCTTGAAGTCCCGATGCTGCGGCTCGGGGTCGTTGGGCGCGACGACCGTCTCCTGGTACGAAAGGAGGTCGCCCATTGCCCAGACACACTCGGAGTACATCGCGCGGTCCGTCAACTTGAGCACCTCGGACAGCTCCACTGCGCCAGTTGACGACGGGTAGCCACTCGTCACGTCATCGATGTCAAAATCCTCCGGGAAGTGAGCAAGTCCAAGGCTAAGCGCCGTTGCTGCTCCGCGCTGAAACACTGATCGCGTCATGAACTCAACGACCGAGGGCGCCTTCTCCAAGTATTTCGACACTTCGACGAGGTCGCTCGGAATTACTTCCGTGGGAGATATCTCCTGGAGGTAGGCTCGGATGCACGTCGCCGACAACGTCGCCGAGTCAACGAGCGTGGACACACACTGCCGCGCGTCGAACGAGCTCGCCTCTTCCGCACTGTCAAGGATGCGACATGCGAATGGAAGATAACAATGAGTACATCGGGCACCACAACAGGACACATGTTATTGGCAGAGGCAGATACACTCACCAATCAAGGGGCGGGAGAGATCCGTGATGAAGCATTGAAGTGAAGTGTAGTCGTCCTGAAGCCCAGCAACAAGGGCATCGGACACTTTACGATCCTCTGCGGCGGCGGTAATAGCGGCCTTGGCTCGCCCATCCGCCGAGTTCGCTTCCTCCTTCGCCTCCCTCAGCTCGCGCTCGAGTTCGGCGATCCGCTTCTCAGCCGAGCTCAGTGCTGATTGAGCCACCGCCAACTCACCCGCTGGGACAAGCCCCTGGCGAGCTTCCTCCGCCTTCGCGGCAACCGCCTAAAGCCCCTTGTTCGCCTCCTGGATGGTGGCGGTTCCTTTTCATGCGGTAACCGGCCAACCTCGGTGATTCACGCTGCAGACCCTGCACATCATTCAAACAGTTAATCAAAGCACATCCTAAGTGCCCACCCGCTGAAATTCAGCGAGTGCACACTCGGGGACTGGCAATCAAAACAAAACTCCTAAGTGCCCACCCGCTGAAATTCAGCGAGTGCGCACTCGGGGACTGGAAGCGAAAAATCACAACTATACGCTAAAAGAATCAGACTGCTGCAACACACCGACCTGATCCTTGGGGACTTGACATACCTGGATGGCTGCGCCAAGCATGCCATGAAGTTGCATCGCGTCCACAGACACGAGGAGAGATGGCGTATGCCCACGATGCTGCTTGACTTCCGCATCGGCGATCCCAGGTGCACGGCTCGAGGGCGAAGTCCCACTCGCTATGGCCGCTTTGGCCATGAAGCGCGGGAATGTCGCGATGGAGGAACCCGCGCCAAAGGAGGTCAACTCGGCCGCTCCAGGCAAGGGAGAGCCCTCCTTCGTGGATGCGGCCGCCTCTGGTGCGGGTTTGGTCGGCGCGACCGCCATGTCGTCAGAGATCGTGACGACATCGTCGCCCTTGGCCTTCTTGCCACCATCCGCAGGGACGACGACCTCGTCCGCCTTCCTCTTAGGGGAAGGATCCTCCTCGCTGATGATGGATGGCACCTTAGCCACGGTCGGGTGGCCCATCTTCTTCACTCCGGTCCTGTAAATCAATCACGTAAGCAAGATAATTCAAACTGCTATGGAAGACAAAGGTAGGTGAGCAAACTCACTTGGCGACTGGAATGAAGCGCAGCCCCGTGCGAAGGCCGGCCGGCTTCTCCAGTTCGGGGCCTAGTCGGCGGCTGAGCCCCATCTCCAGGACGTCGCGCGCCCAAGACACGGACGGCTTCTTCGTCGTCGAGGCCGCAACGGGAGCCTCTGGGACATCTTCGGTAGGAGCTTCCCTGCGAGGCGAAGCCGCCGCAGCTGGAGCATCCCCCAGCCCAGAGACTGGGGCGAATGGCGGGGGCATCGAAGCCAGTGGCACCTCGACAGTGGCCGTTTCCAGCGCGGCTACCGTCGGTGGCGCCTCGTCCTTGGCCGGGCTGGGGGCGTCGGAGCTGCGTGCCGAGTACGGTGGCGAGGCCGGCCTCATCGGTTTCGTCTTCTTCTTCGGAGGGGCCTTCGCCTCCTTCTCTTTCTTCTTCTTCTTCTTCTTCTTCTTCTTCTTCTTCTTCTTCTTCTTCTTCTTCTTCTTCTTCTTCTTCTTCTTCTTCGACGGAGTAGCCTGGCGGCGCGAGGTGGTCTCCGGAAGTTCTTCATTGTCATCTTGACGCTCGAGGCTTTTGCTCGCCTCAAGCTCGCGTTGACGTTGCCCGCGGGTCTTGCGGACCAGCGGGGCGACCTCCTCCTCGGACTCGTCGTCGCTGTTGCTCTCGTCGCTCCCGGCGTCGCCATTGGCGGGAGGCGACTCGCCCATGTCCTGGACGGACGAGCTTGAGTTCTCGTCGTCTGAAGGCGGGTGCCACACTTCCACTACTTGGAATAGCTGCAATGAAGGCGAGATGAAATTAGAATGACCGCGACTGCAAAAAACTGCGACTGCGAATGATGAGAGGTGATTACCGTTGGGGCTGGACGCTTTGCGGTGTAGGGGCGACCCCAGCCTGTGCGTCCAGGTACACCGCCTGGGTGATCTTCTTCAGTGCTGCGGTGTAGTCCTCGAGCTTCCACTCGGCTAGGTTGGACTTCGTCGAGTCCTCCCGGCCCATGTATTGGTACATGTAGTGGTCGCGCCGAGCCAGAGGGACGAGCTGCCACCCGAGCCAGCAGTTATATAGGTTGATCGTTTGAAGGCCCTTCTTCTTCAAACCGCGGATGGTTTGGAGCATTTCGTCCACGACCATCCGCTGGTCGCTGGGGAGCTTGCCGACTTGAAGACGGCGCGGCTCGGACCGATTGGTGGAGTACCGTGGAATCGCCGTCTCGCCCTCCGGGGTCGCCTCGGCAACATAGAACCACGACTTATTCCAGTCGCTCGCTGCCTTGGCGGGCAGCATCAAGTCAAAGAATGAAGCCTTCGACTTCAGCTGGAAGGTTAGGCCGCCCGCGGCGAGCATTGGGCCGCCCGCTTCCTCGCGGCTGATCCGTCCGTGGAACAGATCTTGCCACAGAGGGAAGTAGGGCCGGCAGCCCAAGTAGCACTCGCAGAACGCCACGAAGATGGCGAGCTGCTCGATGCTGTGAGGACCCAGGTCCGACGGTTGGATCCCGTAGTAGGCGCAGAAGCGCCGAAAGAACAAGGATGTAGGGAATCCTAGCCCCCGTTCCAGGTGGCTGGTGAAGCAGATGAATTCCCCCTCGCGCGGGTTTAGGGTCACATCTCCGGCCGCGGGGATGCGCCAACAGCCGGCGCGCAGGATCCCGGCCTCCTCGAAGGACGCCAGCTGCACCCTCGTACACTTAGATCTACCCCAAGGCTCGGTGGAGAGGACCATGGAGGAAGGATTTGTGGGGGGTCGGAAGATTTTGGGTCAGCTGGATCGCGATGCGAAGGAAGGCGAGAGTGCGTGCAATCGGGGAAAATGGCGAGAAGGTGGTTCTCTGATCGCCCGCCATTACCCTTATATAGTAGTTGTTACCCGCCAAATCCGGAGGCCGTTGCTACGCGGTGATTACGCCAAAAGTTACCGTTGGATAACCCCAACGGATAGTTTGACCATGCTTAACGGTCCAACTTCAGCCACTCGGCTCGCCGACCCGATCACTATGACAGTGTTTCGCCAACTCGACTCGCCAAAGCTGCGATCAGGATGACTAGTTTTCTCCTTTATACAGGAGCCCACCGACGATTCGACTGGATGTCTGTTCTAAAGCCGTATACTCCGACTGCCAGCAGCCACCTACGCCCAATCGACGACGGCCTCGGGGACTACTGATGGGGATATGCCTACCGGGGTATACCCAGCAGGACGTTTCCGACTGGCCCAGAAACTGGCGAGTGGGCCTGCAAGACGGCGACTGGATCAAGGCCTGGTATAGATCCAAGCGACTGGAAGCTGAAGGCCCAGGCGAGTAGATAGGCCCAGTCGGATTAGGTTAAACAAGAACCGAAGCCTTAACTGATTCGGTTGAGATATGTAAACCCTAGGGGAGGTGAGCCTATATAAACCTCCCTGCGGGGCGTGTAGAGATACGTTCCATCATACACCCAAGCGACTCGCCGCCTAGCCGCCGAGCTCGCCCATTGTACCCCCTTCATAATAAAATCTAGCAGGAGTAGGTCTTTACCCTCCGGGGGGCCGAACCTGGGTAAAACCCTGTGTCTTCGCCCTCATCTCGCACCGCAGATGGCTGGCCGTCCTTGCCCCTCGTTCTACTACTCGCTGCCGATAGCAGCATCTGCCGTGACCATTCCCACGATAGAACGCATTAAAATTGATGGTAGGGGCTGCCATTGATCTACAACATATTTGCAATAGTTTAGACTAAGTTTATGACAAATTGAGTTCAAATTAATAATAAAATTAATCTAGGTGAACTCCCACTCAAAGCAATATCCCTCACATTGTTTTAGTGATCACACGAACCAAATCCACCACATCAACACCGATCATCACGAGAGTTGATATAGTTTCAATGGCGAACAATCGACATGTTCATCATATCTACTATATGATTCATGCTTTACCTTTCGGTGATCCGTGTTCCGAGACCATGTCTGTACATGCTAGGCTCGTCAAGATCAAACCTTAGTTTCCACATGAGCAAATCTGGCTTGCTCACGTTGTATACACTTGCAGAATCTAACACACCCGATCATCACGTGGTGCTTCGAAACAACAAGCTTTAGCAACGGTGCTAACTAAGGGTGAACACTTTATGACTTGAGATTCATGTGCATGAGGGATCATCTTATAATGCTACCATCGTCTACTAAGAAATACAAGATGCATAAAGGATTAACATCACATGCAATTCATAATATGTGATATGATATGACCTTTTCTTCTTTGTGCTTCCGATCTCCATCTTCAAGCACGAACATGATCTCCATCATCACCGGCATTGCATCAAGGTCAATGACGCCACTCCATGGTCGTCGTCCACTGGCTTCAACTGTTACAACTACTTTGAATAGACACGCGGGTCTTAACATAAATTAAAGACAACCATATGGCTCCTGCCGGTTGCCAACTTACAATAAGGAACATTGCATACATCAAATATAATCACAATCATGGCCATATCACATCACTGCACACCCCTGCAAAACAAAGTTAGACGCCTCTACTTTCTTTGCATGTTTTACGTGGTTTGGGGCTTTCAATAAGTGTCGTTCTAACTTACGAACAAGAACCACAACATTGATACTAGTATTGTTAATCACCCGTTGTAAATTGGATCTTAACTATGCTAGGAGAAACAGACACCCGCAAAGCCACTTATGCAATACAAGTTGCATGTCAAGCGTGGAGCAAGTCTCATGAACGATGTCATGTAAGGTTAGCCCGGGCCGCTTCATCCCAACATCCCGCAAGATGCAAAGTACACAAGAAGCAATCGACAATAAAAGCATCAACGCCCACAATGACCATTGTGTTCTACTCGTGCAACAGATCTACATATAGACACGGCTCTGATACCACTGTAGGGTTTCGTAGCATGGAAAACAAAAAATTTCTACCGCATACAAACAAACAAGCCAAGATCTATCTACTAGATTGTAGCAACGAGTCGATGGAATAACTCACCCTCGAAGATTCCAAAGTGTTTAACGAGAGCGGATTCTCGTGGGTGATGTAGTCGTACTCTTCCCGATCTCAAGATCGCGTAGACGATCCTTCCGGCGCTGCGTTCCGGCAGCGCTTCCGCAGTCGGTCACACGTTCGGTACTCGACGAAGACCTTCCTCTCCCTTGTTCCAGCAGGCAGCGGAGGTTGTAGCACTCTCCTCGCGATTCCGGCAGCACAACGGCGTGGTACCGGAAGTAGAGGGGAGATCTCGCAGGGCTTCGCCTTAAGCCGGAGCGAGTATGGTGGACTATGAGAGAGCCCTCGACGATCTAGGGTTTAGACACGCCGAGGAGGGGGCAAGCCGGCGGCTAGGGTTAGCTAGGCGGCGGCGGTTTGCCCTAGGGCGGCGGCGGCAGTGGAGGTGGCGGCGCCGACGGCTAGGATTGCTGTTCAAAAAAAAAACTAGCTAGCTACGATTGCTGTTCAAAAAAGAAATAGCTAGCTACGAGTAATAAAGTCAACAAGAAGTAGGCCCCCAAGGTGTGACATTGAACAACGGCCTAGAAATGCTACTACTTCGTCAATTCATATTAGTTGACTTGGATTGTCTAGATTTGAATGTATCTAAACATGTTTTAGTACTAGGTACATCTGAATCTAGAAAAAAAAAACGAAGTAATATGTGTCGGAGGGAGTATTACCTCCGTCTCAAATAAATGTCTTAGATTTGCTAAATATGGATGAATCTAGACGCTATTTAGTATGTAGATTCATCCAAATTTTAAAAAACTTAAGACATCTATTTTAGGATAGAGCGAGTAATTTATTTGTTACTCGCACCAAATGTTTTGCTCGAAGCTCCACATCTCACTAGCTGATTCCCACACGTTCTGTTGAGAGAGGAGTATGTAGTTATCCACTATCGATGTCGCAAGCGGAAGAATTTCTTGATCGCATCGTTACCGGCAAAAAGGAGCGGAGGTGATGGACTCGTTCTTCACTCTGGGCTCGTCGCTGTAAATCTGGTGTGGTGTGTGGTAATATTGTCAGCAAGAAGAAGCTATAGAGTAGCACACGACAAAATAGGCATACTTTTTTTTTATGGCGGAGAAACAAAAATAGGCATACGAAGCACAACATCTGGCTTGTTTTTGCGAAACCAACTAAATCGGCATGATAGCCACGGTTGCATTAAATACACGAGGTGGTCCAAAAGGATTACACACAAACACTTAGGAGGGTTCAATTCTGGAGTACAGCGGAGACTAATCATCAATAAATAAATTGTTTACAGCGGAGACGAGAATCAGTTGATATACAAGGCAGCACCAGGATGATGCTCCTCAAATGCAATCTTTAACAAAGATGTCACGGCCTCTTTTCTTTCACCGCGGATCCATAACTTGACTTCTCTGAGGCCAGCTGGCAAGTGCTCAATGCCATCTACTGGACACTCCGCAGACCCACCACTCTCGCAACCACTCGGTTCTAACATTAAATGAAGCTTCTTGAGCATAGGCATAGCACCTGCTTCGAAGGTCACCAACATGTTATGAAAACAACAGAAAACAAACACTTTGAGAGCTCGGAATGCCATGCCGCTGCCAGGGATGTGCACCCTTTCTTCTAAAGCTTCTGCTGCGTATAACCAAAGATAGACAAGTGATGGCAGCCCTGCAAGTATAGCAACACCATCATCCTTCAACCCTGCCCCCCTGACCTTGAAATCCAAGGTTTGAAGGTCGCGGAGTTGACCAAACCAGTTGGGGATCGTCGAAAACACGCAACCCGTCATCCGCATCTCTCGAAGCTGGATAGGTGGAGAGGAAAATGTGCTCCAGCCATCCAAAATCCCACCACCATAATAATCCATCCTAAGGGTCATGAGGTTGTCGCTGATCCTTTCTAGAGAAGAGCGCAAGACGTCCATACGCCTCACCCCTTCAACCAAGTCCTTTCCCGACCATCGGAACTCAAATTCTCTTAGGCTGGACATCTCTCCTAGGCCTTCGATATTCTCCACCGAGTTCTTCCACAAATCGAAAACCCCTATAGTTCGCACATGTTTCAATCTTCCAATGCCGTCGGGAAAAACTGTAGCCTCGTGAACAATAAGACACATCAGCAGAGGCAAACTAGCAATGTCAGATGGAAGCTTGGAGGCGGTGAAATTTCTTAGCTCAAGTGTCTCCAATTGTTGTAGCTTACCAATTCGGCTAGGTAGATCAACCCTCCCACCACCGACCACCTTTAAGTATCTCAACAGAAACAACCTAGATATACCAGTGAGATCTACCACATCTTTTATGCCGATCTCAAGATATAGAACTCGGACATATTTCAGCATCACCAAAGATTGGCAAGAAAAGCCTCCAAAAGCATAGACTGACCGGACTTTTGATAATGACCCATTCACCATTCTCGATGTCACTACACACTCTTCACCATGGCATTGGAGTGAAGCTCTCCGGATATTTCTGTGCATCCTTAACACAACTTCCGGGTCATTTAGCACAGAAATAAAATTATCTTCTTCAATCTTGGATCTGATGACATCTAGCATTATATCATGTACTATGCAACTCAACACCTCCCCATTAATGTCAGTCTCCACAGGCTGGATCATGCTCCTATTAATAAGCTCATTGAAGTAGCTTTTTGCAACATCATCTGCATCCATCCTAGGGATTGCACACACGAAACCCTCGGCTATCCATTGCCTCAACAAATCAGCCCTGTATATCTTGTGGTCCTCTGGATACATACCAAGATAGAGCAAACATGTCTTAAGATGGTTAGGAAGGTTTCTGAAGCTAAGCTCCAAAATTTGCCTCATCTGATCAAGAGTAGGATTTCCATCAAACATGCATCCGAGAGACTTCCTTACATACTCAAATTTTGGCTTTGGCTGATCGGCTAGAAGGCTTGATATACTAATAATAGCAAGTGGGATACCACCACATTTTTTCAGTATATCTATTGAAATATCTTCTAATTCAGTAGGGCAAGAATCTTCTGAACCAAATATTCTGCTAAAAAAAATCTTCTTGAATCATTGTTCGTAAGAGCTTTCATCTTGTAAACACATCCTCTGCTTCTAGAGCAACAAGCAGCAGCAACAGAATAAATCCTTGTAGTTGTTAGCACTCTACTGCCATTATTGTTTTCTGGAAAAGCACAGTTAATAATATCCCATGCTGATGTGTCCCATAAGTCATCAATTATAATAAAGTACCTGAAAAGCACATCCCATTGAGAACACATAAAGGTTAGTTAATAGTGAGATCTTATAGACTTGAAAAATTGTAGTCCTATTTACCTATATCATAAATTTTCTGTGTAAATGTCTACAACATACACCATGATAACACATACGATTAATTAGATTTACGTAAATTATATTGTACACAACAAATGGCCTTTGAATCGTCCGTGATTAGATATAAATACAGGTAGTAGAAGTCGTTTTGCAGTATATGTAATAACTTCCGTTTCCTTGTACTCGGCACTTCATCATTAGTTAGTATGTACTCCCACTGGAATAGTTAAACCTTTGTTAGTAAACGCCTAACATCCAGCAAACTTTAGTGTTTTTATTAAACATGTGAAGCTAAAATTAGTGCTTATAACACCAATGTATTAGTAGTATGGAGGCTTTATACACCAACAGTGCCACAACTCACAGAAGGGAAACAAAATAACTCCTACGTGGGGTAAACAGTTGATTTGGCGGACATCACTTGATTTGATCTTGTTCACTTCCCTATTCCCACCCCCTCGTACGCCACGCAGAGCAGCACAACCTCACCGTACGGTGTTCTCGGACAACCAGCGGCGCTCACTGGTCTACTCTTCACTACCCACTATGGAGACCACCTTACCAAAACTGCCCGACGTGCACCAATTCCAGGTGCGCCAACAACATCTGGCTGCCCTACCTCCTATTTTATGGTCCAGCCTCCACTACGGCACTGCCTCTTTCCCCATCGATTCTATGACAATGCCGGTGCCAGTGGCAAGCTAGTTCTTGCTGAGTTGTTTACTCCTTCATAGTTATAAATTTTAGTATTCTATACCACGAAATAAAGTTTATATTAAATCCTTGCAAGTACAAATTGTGAAACATTTATACCCTCTTTTGTCAAAACAGTTTGCTTTGTATTTAGCTATACCATAATGTTGGCAAGTTTCAAGGTGATTTGAGTTGTATGCGAAGTTAGTCCGGGAATACGGAACTTCCTTCATTATATTAAAAAAAGTTCTTATTCCAACAATACAGTAGAATAATTTGTTTTGTGTGACACTTCTCTCACAGAGACAGATATGTCCTAATGGTGAAGGAAAATGGTACGGTTGCGCTGGAAATGGTAATTTTAAAATGATTTATCTAAAAATACTTTTAGAGTGCATTAAATCACCATTACTTGCTAAGATATATTGGTAAAAATGCATAAATTGTATATTTCTACAATAAAACACACAAAATAAAAATACCTCTCATTCAATAAATGCTCTCTAATATTTTGAATCAAATCATTCAAACTGCTAGTTTCAGAGGACTGTTGTCCAGTAAGCTTCAATAATAAATTCTGGAGAAGCCTTGGTAGATCAGGCTTTAGAGATACCGATACAAATGCATGACAAGTGAACTGCCCTTCAATCTTGCGGCACACTTCACTGGCAAGGGTGGTCTTTCCGAGACCTCCAAATCCCACAATAGAAGCCACCTTCAGCTCTTGATCTCGAAGCATCAACAACTCAACAAGCTCATCTCTGGGGGTATCAATACCCATAAGACCAGCCGCATCTGCAAAAATGGCGAGTGCCCGTGGATCAATATGGACAATACTGGATGTAGGGTTGTACTCATCAAGCTTGTATCTTATGCGCCGCTCATGCACTTCAAGTACACGATCCTCAATCCCCTTGATCTTGTTGGCGATTTGATGACGCACCTTAAGCTTTTTAAGGCGTTCAACACTCTTCTTGAGAAACCCAGTGGTTGCACCTTTTACTTCAAGGTCATGCATGAAGTCATCGATGCAGTCCTCAATATCATAGGACATGTCTCTCACTTGGTCTCTCCACACCTTAGCCTGAGCATCAAGCTCGTCCATCTCCGCCAGCTTTACAAGAAGAGCATTCATGCTACTGAACTCTTCATGAAGGGATGCCACCTTATTCCGCACGCCTTTAAGCTTCCGATACTCATCCCCCATCAGGGTAGTAAGCTTCCCAAGGAGGGAGTTCATCACACCAGTGGAAGCACTCACTGCCATGGTTGATAGGATTTATTCCTATAAAACATAACAAGATTGGATGAAAAACATTATCGAGATTTCCCAAATGCTCATGACTAGACCTGAAAGAAATTAAGGATGAGAGACTTAAGGTAATTGTATACAAAACTACTGTAGCTGCAGATTCAAACCATGACCATAATTATTGTAAATATGCTATGTTCTTAAATAACTATTATGTAGGCTTATGACCATAGTGCTTGCAGAAAGCATAAAAAGCTGAAAATCGAATAAGTAAACATCATGATTTGAAGACAAAAAGACAAAGTGTAAACTATATAACCATACCTGTGTCACCCACTGAAACCACTGAAGAATACTTTAGATCAATATTATTAGGTGACCTGAGCTTTGAACTTAGGAAGCCAATATTTTATTCCTGTAAAATATAACAAATTGGCTTTACAAATTTTATAAAGATTTCCCAAATGCTCATGACCAGACCTGAAATAAATTAAGAATGACATACTCAAGCTAATTGTATACGAAACTATTGTAGCTGCAGATATTTGTAAATATGTTATATGCTTAAATTACTACTCCCTCTGTCCCATAGGGTGCAGAGGGACTGAGACAACTTCTCTCCAATTTTACTGCACGAAAGGATAGAAATTTTGTGGAACACAATGTTCGATTGTTTGGAAGGTAACATATACTGTTCAAGTGCATGGCTTGCTTTAGACATCAAACAAAATAGACATTGTGGTTCCTTAAGAAGACGTCACAAACAAGGTTGACCTGAATTGCTCTCTGGGGTAACTTTACTCATTCAAAATAAGAGTCGAAAATGCAAGGAAATTAGGTTATGATATACACTAAATCCTGATTTTCGATTACAGCAGCTAGCAATAATTCTTCTCACAAGTATATAAACCAGCTGTACAGTCAAATGAATGTTCTTTACTAGGCATCCATCAGGAACTCAAAGTACCTTACTAATCAAAACATGTTCTGTAAGTTGTGTGTCATCTTGATATACACGCTAACTAGGTACAACGCCAACAAGCCTTCCCCAACTCCCCCCCCCCCTTTTTAACACACCTATTCTTCCAGATCTTGTTTGGACTTTTGGGTACTACAAGCTGATCCAGTCCATTGGGATGAGCAGGGAGTTTGAACCTCAATGTAATCTCACCAAGATGAACTAAATGGGATCCAAACATGAATCAGAGAGGTCATATTGTAAAACAAGAGTGGTTGGTAGTACTGGAACCGAGCAAGTTCTACTAGATATCTCGAGCACAATAGCTTACTTTCTCTCATGTGTAGAGCAGGTGCTACAATCTCTATACAAGTGCCCAGTTCTTAGGCTTCATGATTACAATGGATGCAGTTCAGATTAAAAGAACACACACACACACGCACGCGCACGCGCACGCACACGCACACGAAGTTAGTTCATACAAATTATAGAAGTGCCAAAGATCTTAGGCCCAACAAGGTGACTGGGCCACCACAGGGCAGGCAACTAGGACAAAGTGGATCTGGAGAATATTAATTTCAGGGGAACTTTGGTAAATTATCTGGTGAAGCAAAAAAAGGTAGACCAATAAGGTTAGGCCAGGCAACTACAAGAAGGCCCGGAGAAATTAGATACAAAGAACATTGGTTGTTTCGAGGAACTTCTAGTAATTACCTGACGAAGCACAGTTATGTAGTCACGGCGAGCTTGAAGTGATTCCACTGTAGCACGGTGTATGATTTCTCAAGCTGTCAAAGGAAGGGGAAGAGCTGATAGTGGACTTGAGAGTCCAGAGCGTAGAGTTCAGATCTTAAACCGGCTCCTATCAAAGGATAGAGGATGGTGAGACTCTTCAATTAAAGAAGCGATTCCAAAAAAAACACTATACTAATGAGCGACCATTTTTAACACGAGTAAGGACACCCCAGTACATGTGAACGTCTCAAACAAGAGTCAGTAAGATGCTTTACTTGCACTATCCCCCAAGCTTTGGCCTTCATTTTAAATTAATCAAATGGCTGGATCGAGGCACCGGCAGCAAAGGTGCACTTGAATTATATAATATTCATTTGCAGGAAAGAAAACAGTATACTGAACGCATCACGAGAACAGCACATGCTTTGCTGTGAGGAAGAAAGTGATTCATTTTATAAACCAGCATGAATAGAGTATATTAGTTATGGTGGTTAACCTTAACGAGAGCAATTATGAAACAATGTGCAATTGAATTACAAAACGTCCATTTACGGGAAGGAAAAAAATTCTGACAAAAAATTCTAGATGTAGAAAATTATGTATTCTCTCAACATGCAAAATCTCAACTCAGCATACCTTGTATTCTAGTTGTGCAAAAATAACAAAATCTGATATATTTAGGAGGTTTAGAAAGTTGCCTCACTTTTGTCATTTTTGCCATTCACCGGAGCCGTTGTCTACATCCTTCAGCAGCTACTCCTGCGCGCCGCTCTCACCCGCCACCCACTACAATCGCCGTGGTTCTTTGTCCCAAAAACTCCACACATTCTAAACAGATAGGGATTAGCTACTTGCATCCGAGATCCAAAATTCTAGAGATTATGGTCCTTCCAAGGAAATCTCAACTGTAATTGGTAAACAACCTATACATTGACGTTAACAAATTATGCATGTATTTGTCATCTGAAAAATAATGCATGCTTTTTTATTCCCTAAGATGTGCCTGTATGACGAGCTTGACTTGACCCGTGAGCCGAAGCACGCATATCTGTACTAAAAATAAAATTTCATCTTCTACAAAAAATATCATTCAAGTGTTGAAATCGGCTTTAATCAGTGCACCTGTACTTGCTTTCCCTGACTTTAACAAGCAATTTGTGCTAGAAACTGATGCATCTGATTCTGGCACTAGTGTTGTTCTGCTTTAGGGTAACCATCCATTGGCCTTTGTTAGTTGAGCCTTGGGCCCTCGTACCAGGGGCCTTTCAACAAATGAGAAAGGAGTATATGACTATATGACGGTCCTACTGGCAATTGATCAGTGGCGTATGTATTTGCAAAAATGCAGAATTTTTATCTTGACTCTCACCACAGGAGCTTGGCACATTTCTGATCATCGCTTGCACACACCTTGGCAAGAGAAAATGTTTGCCAAACTTCTTGGGCTTCAGTTTTGGCTCAACAAAATATCTACCAATATTGATATATCATGTATAATGAGATGGATGACTCAAATCAACACTGTCTACTAACCACCAAAGCTACTATGCAAAACAATCATTTATCAATATAGACAAAACCTTTGTGTTCAAAATAGTTTCTAGTGCTTTCGTCTACTGCCAGGGATAATCTAGGAACCTAGCACCGCCGAACAAACGGAAGGGGACAAAGACAACAGGGAGCACGGCAAGGAACAAAGGAAAATATGTCTGGTCCTCGTCGACAGGGGAAAATCCAAATAATTGAAAAGGCATGGGAGAAATCCCACATGTAAGTAAAACCTATCCACACATCAAGATACATCAACATGACTACATCAACAAGACACCCTTCCATGCATTCTTCAGCCATTTCCCTTTGTAACTACAGCACAACAATTCTTCTCAGCTTCTCTATATATCCGTGTGTTTGCAATAAAGAGAAGATAGCTATTCAAGATGAAAACACACTTGATATTAATAGAAATCAATATGGATAACATTTGGGCTTCATTGGAATAAAATTGGTTGATGCTTAATTTTGTGACCAGTAAGTAATTCAGCACCAGCAAATCTATATATGATTTAACCTACAATCTACGTTTTATATTAAATAATTTAACAATGCATGAGCTGTCCAGATCAACCCAAACGTGTCTTCTATACGCTAGTGATCATTGCCATGGGCAATTTGTTGACGACGGTAAAATTAGGTGTCTATTTCTGGACCAACATCCACTCAAGCCAATCATTATCACAAGAGAAAAATTTACAGGGTAGGAAATCAAGAACCAATTCATGCAACAAGAGGAACTAATCAGCACATCATACACATCAACACTTGAACATACATAGAACTAAACGAAGGATTTATACCTCTCCCAATGGCACAACCACATCGATTGAAGACAGGGTTCAGCAGCAGCAGAAGCCTCATGTCTTCCTGCAACTAAGCAGGGGCATGGGTGCCTCTCTCTGTCTACCACAACAAACCACCTGTTAATCATGTAGAAAAAGAGTAGCAACAGCAACTAAGTGTACTTTTGCAAGATGAAACCATTATCGGGAATTACATATAATAGAGATAGGAAATTTAACTGCAAAAAACGAGATGTTGCTGAACTGACAAGTTATCAGTATGTATGTTCACTTTACAGTCCACACTTCAGATGTGATGATAAATAAATAACTAAATAAGCTACTATTATAAGCACACGGAGGTAGCAAAAGTCTCATAATGTGATAGTTTAGCACTTGAAGCTTCGAATTTCACCACTTTACACTAGCTTACAAGACACTCACACAGGCCAACTACTGATCTTATTCTACGGAGTACTCGTGCACAACAAGCCAGATTAAAGAGCGTCCATGATGCTTAAACCTTTATTCACCCAATTTGCATATACTGGAATGAACACCGAAACACAAGTACAGATGCACCATAGGTTATTGCAGCCCTGTTTACAAGGCCAAACACCTTGGTGGCAAATTCCACCACCGGTTTAACCATGGAATGTATATTGGTGTGAGATGATGAGGATGTGCGTGATCCATATAGCGTGTAAAAGCCGCAGAAATTCTATATTTTTGCGAAGCAGAATTTCATATCAGAAGACACGTCACGGTAGGATCTCATTATATTTTGCGGTTTCAGAAAAGGCTATACGTGTACATCTTACGAGGTTATAGACAACCCAAGACATAATTCTGACAAGAACTTGCAATCACCAGCAGCCCCGTACAATTACACATAGCATACTTTACAAAACAGCAACCTGATCATAGAACACAATGCAAGGGGGGACAGAGCAGAAAGATAAGATCCTGGCACCTCAACCGTGTGAGATAGATTCAGCAGCGCAAGCCACCACATTCAGTAACCCGCCCCCTCATACTCTGCATGCCCGCGTGTTAAATTCAGTGGTGTCTACCGCAACATTGGATGGTTGCAACATTTTCATGTATGCACGCTCATCTCGCATACAGTATGTATGCACGAAACTGCACTTGCCATATTTTGGGCTAGCTTCCAAATCCGAAAAGGTTCATCGAAAAAATACGTGGAGGCACGACGAGTCCATGAATAAACATAAATTATAGGATAGATAAGCTTGCGCTTGTTGTAAGGACGAAGGTTGGACCAACATGCACAACCAAAAGTTCTAAGAGCATCATAATTTGGTGTGACATAGAAAAGACGTTCTGTTGGGTATCAAAATCAAGAACTTTGCTAGGAAGCAAATTTATGAGGAAGGTAGCAGTAATAAAAGCTTCATCCCAATATTTGAGGGGCATGGAGGCATTGGCAAGTAATGCTAGACCCACTTCAACTATGTGACGGTGTTTTCTCTCAGCAGAACCATTTTATTGATGGACATAGGGACATGAAACATGGTGAGTGATGCCATCTTTTTGAAAGAAACCATTTAATTTCTCATACTCGCCTCCCCAATCAGTTTGCATAGTAACAATTTTTCTATCAAACTTGCGCTCAATATATTGCTGATAATTGAGAAAGGCTTGATAAACATCAGAACGCTTCTTAAGCAAATATATCCAAGTAAATTTACTGAAATCATCGATAAAGCTTATATAATACGCATGTTTGCCCACAGACAAAGGAGCGGGACCTCATACATCAGAGAACACTTGTTCTAAGGGAGCAGTAGAGACACTAGATGACATAGGATATGACAACTGATGACTCTTAGCTAACTGACAAGAATCACAAATATAGGTTGTACTATCTGGGGTGTAAGCTATTTTATTTCTCCTAAGAACTTGCTGAACCACAAATGAAGAAGGATGTCCTAGACGGAGATGCCACGTAGATGATGATGGCTTTATTGAGAGGAAAGCATGCTTGGAGGTCTCATGAAACATTGGCACCAAGGGATAGAGACCACCATGGCACGGTCCTCTAAACAGAATTCTTCGAGTTGCTTGGTCCTTGATGAAAAAGAAGAAAGGATGAAACTCAATGAACACATGATTATCAAGGGTAAATCGATGAATGGATAAAAGATTTTTGGATGCGTTGGGAACAAGGAGAATAATTTTGAGATCAAAAGAACCATGAAGGTACGTAATATTGAATTACCAATGTGGCTAATAGTCATACATGTGCCTTCAGCAGTGTGGACCTTGTCTTGCCCATGGTACTTGTTGGCAATGAGAAGCTTACTCAACTCACTAGCAACATGACTTGTGGCATCAGAATTAGCACACCAGAAGTGCCCCCTTTTCTGCATCATCCCTCTTTTTCTTATCATTAGAATAGCGCCACCAGCATTCACTAGTAGGATGTCCATGTTTCTTGCAAATTTGACAATCGGTGTCAACATATTTGGTGGGTGTATGGTCTGGGCGACGTCCACCACTATCATTGCGCCTATCACAGCGGTCATCACGCCGATCACCACGGCGGTCATCACCACGACGGTCATCACGACGCCAGTAACGATTATCATCACGACGCCAGTAACGATTATCATCACGACGCTCATCACGGTAGCGATCATCACGACCACCCCTCCACCCCCACAGTAGGGGTCCCCATCAGGGCTGCGACCACGGGGAGGAGAGTAGCCACGTCGAGGAGGAGAGTAGCCACGTCGAGGAGGGGTTCGGCCACGTGGCCGCTCATAGGCACGGCGCGCCAGGTTGGCCGAGGAGATGAAAGAGCCGTTTTCCTCAACACCGTTGCGCATATCATATCCACATAGTTGTTCATAAAACTCATCAATAGTAGTGCTTGAATTTCCATTGACCGAGGTGATTAAGGAATTATACTCTCCTTTATCCAGACCATGAAGGAGATAGCCCAGAAGTTCATCATCTCCAATAGGTTTCCCGAGTGCAGAGAGCTCAAAAGCAAAGCCCTTCATCTTGGTGTAGTACTGATCAGCAGTCATTGTAAGTTTCTTGGTGTCATTGAGTTTTTCACGCAGATGTTGAGCCTTAGTACGAGAGATGCTGTCTTGAACATAGCATTGACACCAGCCCATGCAGCAGCAGTGGTGTCCATGCCCAAAACATGCGACAGGATCTCCGGTGACAGAGAATTCAGAAGAAAACGCAGCACCTGCTGGTCCCTGGCAATCCAGGCCACATATGCAGGATTCTCCACTTGGACCTTGTTCTTCTCTGAATCCTCAGACTCAACGGTCTTGGCAGGAGCACGATCTGAACCATACAGAAGGCCCATGACGTTGGCACCATGAAACGCTGGCACGATCAGGGCCTGCCATAGGAGAAAGTTGCTCCTTGTTAGGAGCTGAGTCGGAGGGCTGCCCAGGGCAACGGCCAGAGCGGAGCTTGATGTAGAGGAACTCATAGCGTCGAGGATGATGAAGTCCTGCCGCGGCAGAATTTGGGCCTCTTTTCCTGCCATGGCAGAGGCTGTCGCGGCAGAGATCAGTGTTGTTTTCCTGCCGTGGCAGCGGTAAAACAAGGGTTTAGGTTTCTGGCTAGGGTTTGTGGCTGAGATTTGTTGGGTTTTGGCTAGGGTTTTGGGGAGGTACTGGTTTTTGAGGTTGTAGAGACGCGGCGACAGCTGCTTTGAGCAGCGACGGCGGCGAGGTTGTAGATGCGGCGACAGCTGCTTTGGACAGCGACGGCGGGAAGGTTGTGGACGCGGCGGAGGCTGCTGTGAACAGCGATGACAGCGACAGTTGTTGTATTTGGTTGTTGGGTTGTAGATCTGCGACGGCGACAGCGCTTGGCTATGGAGGCGGCAAGGTTGTGCTAGGCGGCGACGGCTATAGTATCGGTGACGACGGCAGCTAGGTTTAGGAAGAGTGGCTCTGATACCATGTCAATAATTGTGACGGGAACGCACTTGTGTCCATGCCGGTTTACGTGTTAATATAGCAGGCCGAAGTCGAGTGTACAAGGAGGACTCCTAGAGTCGGTTTAGGTCGGTATCCGTATACATCTTATACGGTATACACAAAATATAAAAACAGACTATTACTTCTAACAGCTGGCTACATTATTAAACTTGCTCTAAGCGAAAAGACAACACATGATGACCGATAGCATGCGGCACTAAAGTGTCGTCATTTTTTTTTTGCAAAAGACCATATGGTACACCTAGACAACTTCGCATGGAATACCATGACCTAGATCAACCGGGGCCCATAACCCAATAGCTAGAGGCATATCAAATGCCTTCAAGAATATACAATCACCGTGTCAGATTACTTCTCAACCTCAAAGGCGAGTGCATATAGACTGTTGTTTGATTACCCTGACACCTTGATCGGCTGTGTTGTTTTTATTATCTTAATCCCAGCTTAGTACTAATTAATTAAAAAATAGATTCTTCATGCGTGTATATAGTCTTCGAGTTGACTACTTTTATGCCAAATTCTGAACACTTCCAAAACTCATTCTTTCAAGTTCTTGATATATTTCCAGATAGGACGGTGGACTTCTTGAAAAAATATGTGATTAGCAAGGAATTCTCTATGAATATGAAAAAGGCTGTTTCGAATAGCGGTCCTCTGGATATTTTGAAGTTATAGACAATAAAGACACCTGATAGAGCAGCTCGATGCAGTCTAAATTTATTGTGTGTTTACTATACAAAATTCATCTACTACTAATATGATCAATACGGTTTATCAGTAATTTAAATGATACACCAAAGAGGAGTACCGGTTCTCTACTCACGAGGCAACTATAGATGGTACGTCGAAGATCGTGTTCATCATGAATAGATTAAAATATAACCACCATGGTGATTGTGCAAAAAACTATAAAAGAGAAGTGTCATGAAAGATGGTACATTGGAGTGATTTATTTTTTATTTTTTAGTGCAAGGCACGGGTATTTTACTAGTATATATATATGCACGCAGGGACGGAGCCAGGATTGAGACATGCGGGGAGCGAACTATAAAAGAGAAGTGTCACGAAGGATGGTACATTGGAGTGATTTATTTTTTTATTTTTTCTAGTGCAAGGCACGGGTATTTTACTAGTATATATATATATATATATATATATATATATATATATGCACGAGGGGCGGAGCCAGGATTGAGACGGCGAACATTCGACGACCATAAAAAAATCATAGTATATTAAGTCTTAAAAATATTACTAGCAAATTCACACAAATATTTGAATACATTTTCAACACTACGGAAGAAAATTACATGTCTATTAGCTTAAACTCTGCTTTCCGACCACCCGTGTCAAATAAGTTGATAATCTCATCAGAACTAATCTTTGCACCTATTTCCTTTCCAATATAGAGGATCATATAATGTCGAAGAAAATCATCTCCCATTCTATTTCTAAGACGTGTCTTGATCAGTTTCATGGCTGAGAAAGCTCGCTCGGTGGTTGCAGTTGACACTGGAAGAGTTATGACTAACCGCAGTAATCTATCAACCATTGAGTATGTAGCAGCTTTACCTGTTTTAAATAGTCCAACTGTCAAATCAGCAAGTGAAGACAAACATTTTAGTTGTGGGTTATTGCGAACATCCAACTGGAAATGGGGAAGTTGAGACTCCAGTTGAGCCCTTTTTTGAGTAGAAAAATCCTCAGGATAAAACTTCTCAACCAGTGTGCATATTTTTGAGATATCAAAAGAATCATGCCTTGGATCCAAAGATGCGCAGAGTGTCATGAGCTCTGTACTTTGGATACCAAAGCGATCATTTATCTCAACCAGTTGTTGATCTATAGCAACATTGAACACGTCTTCTTTGTAGTGATGTAGTGTTGTTGTGTTATCATGCTTGTTGCGAGATCTTGTCACATCAACATACCTACAAATTGTAATATATATTAGTACCAGAGATAAGTAAGTATGATAACACATATTCTAACTTATAATTATATAAGGAGAGGGGTATTACTTGCGATTTAAATCAGGGACCTCAATGTCATGCTTGATACAAAAAGACCGAACCTCCTCCAAGAGAGATTCCCAACCATTTTCTCTTAACTTACCAAGCAACACTTTTGTGTTCGAAACTGAATCCAATGCATTTAAAATGTCAATGGACTTCTTTTGCAGGGTTTGACATAAGACATCTGTGATCTTCATGATTTTCTCCATTAGATGCAAAATGAACACAAAATCAAATGACATAATTATTTTCAGAGCACCTACAACATCTCCTCTAGAATATTTTGAGACCGATCGATCAGTTGCTACACTGTAGGACAGCAACCGTATAGACTTGAAGTGAGAACTCCATCTAGTGTCCCCAGGTCTTTGTAAATATCCTATCTGATTTGCTCCTTTTCCTGTATCAAGCTCACCCACTCAATTTCACGTTCAATTTCTGCAGCTTGATTTGCTAGTAACTCATCATTGCGTTTAGGCGACGCACTGACAATATTTATGATGAGAATAGCATGTTGAAAAAAGTTGTGCACCTCATGTACCTCTCTTGATGCCGCAACAAGAGCCAATTGCAACTGATGAGCCATGCAATATACATAATAAGCATAAGACACTCATTTAAAATTAGAGCTTTTAACCCATTCCATTCACCTCGCATGTTACTTGCCCCGTCATATCCTTGTCCTCTTATATCTCGGATGTTCAAATTACTGCTGCAAGAACAACACAAATTGCCTGTTTGAGAGTCAATGCGGCATTGTCAGTGACATGAATGATATCAAGAAAACGCACCTTTATAAATCCCTCATTATTCACAAACCAGAGGACCAATGCCATCTGCTCTTTTTTTGATTCATCTCGAGCTTCATCCACCATTATACAAAACTTGCTAGTACCAATTTCTTCTCTAATTTGCATCTGAACCTTTCGAGAAAATAACTTAGCGCGTCACTCCTGCCTGGCCCGTGGGGTCAGTCGCGTGGCGAGTCCTGGGCATGCTCTCTTACTTGGCGTTTTCCCTGACCGCTCGCAACGAACTGGTCTTCAGTCCTCGAGCGTGGTACTTAGCCATTCGAGTCGCTATACCGAGGATGCAGAGGACCAAGGTCGCTGTGAGAAGCGAGGGCAGTTGTCTTGGCTCGTAGAACCAGTCGAGCTAGGCGACTCCAATGGGGCTCCGGGTGGGCGTTTTTCATGGACGATGCAAGACCTGAAGTGATTCAGTGCTCTTACACCGCACTACTTAGCCGTTCTGATCGCTGTACCAAAGGTTGACTTCTGTAGTTAGCTTAACGCTGTTATTACGAGTGCGAGTGGCACAAGTCATGGAGAGTAGGCGCAATTTGCGGTAACCGTTCCTTTTTATTTCATAGCGACTGGAGAGTACATGTGTGGGGTTCTAGGAGTAGAACTTCCGTAGGAGGTTTACATTCCATGGTCGCTTGACGTCGAGTTCGCCGTCCCCGCGGACGTCGATGAGGTAGTAGGCGTCGTTGCCGAGTACGCGCCCGATAGCGAATGGGCCTTCCCACGGAGGGGAGAGCTTGTGCATGCCCTTCTTGTCCTGGATGAGGCGTAACACGGTCGCCTTCTGGAAGGTGCGAGCCACCCGCCGGCTGGTAGCGGCGGAGTCCTTGCTGGTAGATGGCAGTGCGTGACCGAGCGAGGTCGCGTGCTTCATCTATTTGGTCGATCCCGTCTTGGCGGGCAAGCTCGTTTGCAGCCTCCGTATAGTGGACGACCCGCGGCGAGTCGTGTTCGAGGTCGGTGGGCATGACTGCTTCGGCACCGTAGACCATGAAGAAGGGAGTGAATCCCGTCGATCTGTTGACTGAGGTGCGGATCCCCCAGATGACAGAGGGCAACTCCTCGACCCAGCACCCGGCGGTGCGCTCGAGTGGTACTTGGAGTCGCGGCTTCAGGCCGTGGAGGATGCTTTGGTTGGCCCGTTCCGCCTGGCCGTTGGATTCCGGGTGGGCGACTGACGCGAGGTCGAGCCGGATATGATGCTCTTCGCAGAATTCGGCCATGGCTCCCTTGGCGAAGTTGGTGCCGTTGTCCGTGATGATGCTGTTTGGGAACCCGTAGCGATATATGAGCTCGCGTAGGAATTTAGTGGCGGTCTTCCCGTCGCATTTCCGGACTAGCTTGGCCTTCACCCACTTCGTAAATTTGTCGGCGACTAGCGGTGGGTGTAACAGAGGGCCTTCTTGAAGGGGCCTACCATGTCCATGCCCCACACAGCGAATGGCCAGGTGATGGGGATTGTTTTGAGCGCCGAGCTCGGTACGTGCGTCTGATTGGCGTACTTCTGGCACCCGGCGCATCGCTGGACGATATCGACAGCATCAGCGTGTGCGGTGGGCCAGTAGAAGCCATGTCGCATAGCCTTGGCGACCAGGGAGCGAGCGGCGGCGTGGTGGCCGCAGTCACCGGAGTGAATGTCGTGGAGGATTTTGCGTCCTTCAGCTGGTTGGACGCAGCGTTGGAACACGCCGGTGACGCTGCGCTTGTGGAGCTCGCCGTCGACGATGGTGTAGGACTTGCATCGACGAGCGATCATTCGAGCGTCTGTCTCGTCTGCCGGCAGGGTGCCGGCCTCCAGGTAGGCGATGTAGGGCTTGGTCGATCGTGCGTTGTGAGTGCGACCAAGGCTGCCTCTGGTTGGAGTGGGACTCCGATGTCGATCTCCCTCGGGGGAGAGACTGATGGCTTGGTGATCGTGTCGAGGAAGACGCCGGCTGGTGGTGCGAGTCGAGCCGACCCGATGCGAGAGAGTGCGTCGGCCTCCTCGTTTTTCCGTCTGTCGATCCACTCGACGGAGTAGCCGGTAAAGTGGCCGCCCAACTTGTCCACCGCTTGGCGGTACGCCGCCATGGTAGGGGAGACGGCGTCGCAGGTGCCGGCTACTTGCCCCGCGACGAGGTCGGAATCTCCGTAGCAGCGGAGGCGATTGACGTTCATCTCCTTGGCGGCTCGCATGTCGTGGAGTAGGGCCTCGTACTCAGCCATGTTGTTGGTGCAGGGCGTGAAGTCGAGGCAGAGGATGTAGCGGAGCTTGTCGCCCTTTGGTGAAGTGTCGTGGGAATTGTCACGGCAGATGCTGCAATCGGCAGCGAGTAGTAGAACGAGGGGCAAGGGCGGCCAGCCATCTGCGGTGCGAGATGAGGGCAAAGACACATGGTTTTACCCAGGTTCGGCCCCCCGGAGGGTAAAGACCTACTCCTGCTAGATTGTATTATGGAGGTGTTACAATGGGCGAGCTCGGCGGCTAAGCGGCGAGTCGCTTGGGTGTATGAGGGAACGTGTCTCTACTCGCCCTATTGAGAGGTTTATATAGGCTCACCTCCCCTAGGGTTTACATATCTCAACCGATTCGGTTACAGCTTCAGTAGTCGTTTAACCTAATCCGACTGGGCCTATCTACTCGCCTGGGCCTTCAGCTTCCAGTTGCTCGACTCCTGGTTGGGCTTTGATCCACTCGCCGTTCTGCAGGCCCACTCGCTAGGTCTTGGGCCAGCCGGAAACGTCCTGCTAGGTATACCCCGTTAGGCATATCCCCATCAGTAGTCCCCGAGGCCGTCGTCGATTAGGCGTGGGTGGCTGCCGGCAGTCGGAGTATGCGGCTTCAGAGTAGGCATCCAGTCGAATCGTCGGCGGGCTCCTGTATAAAGGAAACAACCAATGACCCAGTCACGCTTTGGCGAGTCGGTCGTGAACACTGTCTTAGTGATTGGGTCGGCGAGCAGTGGCATGATTGGACCGTCAAGCGTGGTCAAACTAGCCGTTGGGTAATCCAACGGTAACTTTTGGCGTAATCACCGCGCGGTAACGGCTCCCTGATTTGGCGGGTAACTCCCGCTATATAAGGGGAATGGCAGGTAGTCGTAGAGCCAACTCCTCACCACTTCTTCCGATTGCGCGCATTTTCTTCCCTTCGCTCCACGATCCAGCCGACCCGAAATCTTCCGATCTCCAACCAATATCTCAGCCATGGCCCTTTCCACCGAGCCGTGGGGTAGGTCCAAGTGCACAAGGGCACAGCTGGCCTCCTTCGAGGAGGCCGGGGTCCTGCGAGCCGGCTGTTGGCGTATCCCCGCAGCCGGAGAATCGACCCCAAACCCGCGAGAGAGGGAATTCATCTGTTTCACCAGTCATCTCGAGCGGGGGCTAGGGTTTCCCACATCCCTATTCTTCCGGCGCTTCTGCGCCTACTACGGGATCCAGCCCTCAGATCTGGGTCCCCATAGCATCGAGCAGCTCGCCATCTTCGTGGCGTTCTGCGAATGCTACTTGGGCTGCCGGCCCTACTTCCCCTTGTGGCAAGATCTGTTCCACGGACGGATCAGCGAGGAAGCGGCGGCAATGCTTGCCGCTGGCGGCTTGACGCGTTCAGCTCAAGTCCAAAGCCTCTTTTTTTGACCTGATGCTACCCGCCAAGGCAGCGAGCGACTGGAAGAAGTCGTGGTTCTACGTGGCCGAGGCGACCCCGGAGGGCGAGGCGGCGATCCCGTGGTACTCCGCCAATCGCTCCGAGCCGCGCAATCTTCAAGTCGGCAAGCTCCCCGGCGACCAGAGGATGGTCGTCGACGAGATGATCCAGACCATCCGCGGTCTGAAAAAGAAGGGCCTTCAAACCATAAACTTGTACAATTGCTGGCTCGGGCGGCGGCTCGTCCCACTCGCCCACCGTGACCACTACATGTACCAGTACACAGGCCGGGGAGACTCGACGAAGGCCTGTCTCGACGATTGGAAGCTGGAGGATTATCTCCCAGTGTTGAAAAAGATTACCCAGGCGGTGTACCTGGATGCACAGGCTGGGGTCGCCCCCTATACCACGAAGCGTCCGGCTCCCACGGTAATTTCTTTACCTTGTTCGCAGTCGCTGTAAAAGCAGTCGCGGTAATTCTGATTTCGTCTTGTATTTGTTGCAGCTATTCCAAGTGGTAGAAGGGTGGCTCCCACCCTCGGATGATGAGAGCTTGGGCCCGGAGATAGGCGAATCGCCGCCTACCAAGGGCAATGAAGACGACGAGGACGAGTCCGAAGAGGAAGTCGCCCCACTGGTCCGAAAGACCCGCGGGCAACGACAACGCGAGATTGAGGCAAGCAGAAGCCTCGAACGTCATGACGATGACGACGAGCTTCCAGAGACCACCTCGCGCCGTCAAGACACCCCGTCAAAGAAGAAGAAGAAGAAGGAAAGGGAGGCAAGGGCCTCCCCGAAGAAGAAAAGCGAAAAACGAGGGCGGCCTCACCGCCACACTCGGCGAGCAGCTCGATGCTCCCAGCCCAGCCGGTGACGACGCCTCCAGCGACAACCCGCGCTGGGCCAGCGGCGTGGAGGTGCGCTGGCCTCAATGCCTCCGCCATTCGCCCGATCTGGGCTGGGGAGGCTCGTCTCTGGTGACTTCGCCGCAAGGGGCTCCGATTGGCGGCCGCCTTGCGAGGAGGCTCCGGCTACAGCGGCCCCAACTCGCGAGGAGGCTCCCACCGAGGATGTCCCAGAGGCGCTAGCCGCGGCCTCAACGACGAAGAAGCCGTCCGTGTCTTGGGCACACGATGTCCTGGAACTGGGGATCAGTCGCCGACTGGGCCCTGAATTGGAAAAACCGGCCGGCCTTCGTACGGGGCTGCGTTTCATCCCAGTCGCCAAGTGAGTGCGCTCACCCTTTCTTATTTTCCATAACTGTTCCAATTGTCTCTGTTGACTTGATTAATGCACAGGACCGGGGTGAAAAGGATGGGCCACCCGACCGTGGCCAAGGTATCCTCCGCCACAAGCGAGGAGGACCCTTCCCGCAAGAGGAAGGCGGACGAGGTCGACGCCTCAGCGGTTGGCAGCAAGAAGGCCAAGGGCGATGACGTCGTCACGATTTCTGACGACGCGACGGTCGCGCCGGCCGGGCCCGTGGTGGAGGCAGCCGCGTCTACGAAGGAGGGTGCTTCCTTGCCTACAGCGGCGGAGGCGACCTCCCTTGGAGCGGGTGCCTCTATCGCTACCTTCCCCCGCTTCGTGACCAAGGCGGCCACGACGAGTGAGGCTACGCCCTCGAGCCACGCCTCAGGACCGCCCGCTGAAGTCGACCAACGTCGTGGGCATACGCGGCGTTGCTCGCGTCGTGGGCGATACAACTCCATGGCATGCTTGGCGCGCCATCCGGTACATCCGGTCCCGAGGATCAGGTCGGTGCTTTGCAGCGGCTTGATTCTTATAATTTCTCGTTTTTTAATTATTATTTTCGCATCCAGTCCCCGAGTGCGCGCTCGCTGGATTTCAACGAGTGGGCACTTAGGAATTTAGTGATCGCCAGTCCCGAAGCTTTTCGCTGAATTTCAGCGAATGGGAACTTAGGAATTTATTGATCGCCCGGTCCCAGTGCGCACTCGCTGAATTTCAGCGTGGGCACTTTAGGAATTTCTTGATCGCCCGGTCCCAGTGCGCTTTTCGCTGAATTTCAGCGTGGGCACTTTAGGAAACTTGATCGCCTAACGTTTTTGGTGATGTGCAGGGTCTGCAGTTGGAGTCGGCGGATCGATTGGCCGCGAAGCAGCGCGCGGAGAAGGAGCTCTCCATCATCCAGGAGGCGAACAAGGGGCTTCAGGCTGCTGCTATGAAAGCAGAGGAAGCTCGCCGAGCTTGTCCCGCTGGTGAGTTAGTGGCGGCGCGATCTGCCTGGTGCCGCTGAACAGCGGATCGCCGACCTCGGCCGAATCGCGAGAGGCGAGAGAAGAAGCGAGCTCGGCGGACCCAGAGCTAAGGCCGCCATTGCGGCCGCTGAAGAGAATCGTAAGGTGTAGGAAGTCCTTATTGCTGGGCTTCAGGACGACCACACGTCGCTTCAGTGCTTCATCACGGGACTCGCCCGCCCGTTGCTTGGTGAGTGCATCTCCCCTTTATAATAGTTGTGGTTTTTGTGGTGTCCGTCATACTTATCATTGTCTTCTACTCGCAGGTCGCGTCCTTGATAGCGAAGAAGAGGCGAGCTCGCTCGACGCAAGGGAGTGCGTAAGCATGCTCGTCGATTCGGCGATGTTGTCGGCGACGTGCATTCGTGCCTACCTCCAAGAAATATTGCCCACGGAAGTGATTCCTAGCGACCTCGTTGAGGTGTGGAGGTACTTGGAGAAGGCGCCCGCAGTCGTTGAGTTCATGACGCGGTCGGCGTTTCGGCGTGGAGCGTCGACGGCACTGAGCCTTGGACTCGCCCACTTCCCCGAGGACTTCGACATTGACGATGTGACGAGTGGGTATCCATCGTCGACTGGCGCGGTGGAGCTGTCCGAGGTCCTCAAGTTGCAAGAACGTGCCGCCACATACTCGGAACGCGTCTGGGCGATGGGCGACCTCTGCCGTATCAGGAGAGGCGGTTGTCGCGTAAGCGACCCGAGCCACCGCATCGTGACTTCAAGGTCGAGCAGCCTTTTCGCGGCGATGGCGGGTGAACTGACGACGTATCCATCCAACCCATACACGGCGTTCATCCGCGATCGCCGGGATCTTTGGCGAAGTCTTCAAGCCTGCGAGTAGAGTAGTTTGCCTTGTTGCGTTAGCGGTTACGCCGCGGCATATTTTGTAACATGAAACAATGCAACATGTGATTGAATGAGATGTCGTGTCTATTTTGATATTTGTTTGTGTGCTTTTGATTGATTTTGACGAGTCCCCGCGCGTCCGCCCTTTTTGTGGGGTTTACCTCGTATATGATGTATGTGTTGTTGTTATGTGTTTTGATGTTTTAGTCGACTCGCCCGAGCTCGAGAGCCGATCGCTAGGCGTCTCCCTTGAGTGCTCTGTACTTTACCGTTTTCCCGTGCACGAACGAGGTCGGGTGGCCGAGTCCCCGAGCGTGGTACTTGGTAGTTCTAGGTGCGACTCAAGGGTGGTTGAGGACTTAGCGCTTTGGTGTGAGGGCGTCACTCCTGCCTGGCCCGTGGGGTCAGTCGCGCGGCGAGCCCTGGGCATGCTCTCCTACTTGGCGTTTTCCCTGACCACTCGTGATGAACTGGTCTTCAGTCCCCGAGCGTGGTACTTAGCCGTTCGAGTCGCTATGCCGAGGATGCGGAGAACCAGGTCATTGTGAAGCGAGGCGTTGTCTTGGCTCGTAGAACCAGTCGAGCTAAGCGACTCAATGGGGCTCGGGTTGGCGTTATTCGTGGATGCAAGACCTGAAGTGATTCAGTGCTCTTGCACACCGCACTACTTAGCCGCTACGATCGCTGTACCAAAGGTTGACTTCTGCGTTTAGCATACCGCTGTTTTACGTCAAGTGGCACAAGTCATGGAGAGTAAGCACAAGTTGCGGTAACCATTTATTTTTATTTCATAGCGACTGGAGAGTACATGTGTGGGGTTCTAGGAGTAGAACTTCCGGAGGAGGTTTACATTCCATGGTCGCTTGACATCGAGTTCGCCGTCCCCGCGGACGTCGATGAGGTAGTAGGCGTCGTTGCCTAGTACGCGCCCTATAGCGAATGGGCCTTCCCACGGAGGGGAAAGCTTGTGCATCCCCTTCTTGTCCTGGATGAGGCGTAGCACCAGGTCGCCTTCCTGGAAGGTGCGAGCTTTCACCCGCCGGCTGTGGTAGCGGCGAAGTCCTTGCTGTTAGATGGAGGTGCGTGACCGAGCGAGGTCGCGTGCTTCGTCGAGCTGATCGACCCCATCTTGGCGGGCCAGCTCGTTTGCAGCCTCCGTATAGTGGACGACTCGCGGCGAGTCGTGTTCGAGGTCGGTGGGCATGACTGCTTCGGCACCGTAGACCATGAAGAAGGGGGTGAATCCCGTCGATCTGTTGACGGAGGTCTGGATCCCCCAGATGACAGAGGGCAACTCCTCGACCCAGCACCCGGCGGTGCGCTCGAGTGGTACTTGGAGTCGCGGCTTCAGGCCGTGGAGGATGCTCTGGTTGGCTCGTTCCGCCTGGCCGTTGGATTCCGGGTGGGCGACTGACGCGAGGTCGAGCCGTATATGGTGCTCTTCGCAGAATTCGGCCATGGCTCCCTTGGCGAAGTTGGTGCCGTTGTCCGTGATGATGCTGTTGGGGAACCCGTAGCGATATATGAGCTCGCGTAGGAATTTAGTGGCGGTCTTCCCGTCGCATTTCCGGACTAGCTTGGCGTCCACCCACTTCGTGAATTTGTCGACGACGACCAGCAGGTGGGTGTAGCCAGAGGGGGCCTTCTTGAAGGGGCCTACCATGTCCATGCCCCACACAGCGAATGGACAGGTGATGGGGATTGTTTTGAGCTCCGAGCTCGGTACGTGCGTCTGATTGGCGTACTTCTGGCACCCGGCGCATCGCTGGAAGATGTCGACAGCGTCGGCGTGTGCGGTGGGCCAGTAGAAGCCGTGTCGCATAGCCTTGGCGACCAGGGAGCGAGCGGCGGCGTGGTGGCCGCAGTCACCTGAGTGAATGTCGTGGAGGATTTTTCGTCCTTCAGCCGGTTGGGCCGGGCTGGAACACGCCGGTGACGCTGTGCTTGGAGCTCGCCGTCGATGATGGTGTAGGACTTGCATCGACGAGTGATCATTCGAAGGCCGTCTGCCTCGCCTCGGCAAGGTGCGGCTTCGGTAGGCGATGTAGGGCTTGGTCGATCGTTCGCTCGGTGGAAAGTGCGACCAAGGCTGCCTCTGGTTGGAGTGGGACTCCGATGTCGATCTCCCTCGGGGGAGAGACTGATGGCTTGGAGATTGTGTCGAGGAACACGCCGGCGGGTGGTGCGAGTCGAGCCGACCCGATGCAAGATAGGGTGTCGGCCTCCTCGTTTTTCCGCCTGTCGATCCACTCGACGAAGTAGCCGGTGAAGTGGCCGCCCAACTTATCCACCGCTTGACGGTACGCCGCCATGGTAGGGGAGACGGCGTCGCAGGTGCCGGCGACTTGCCCCGCGACAAGGTCGGAATCTCCGTAGCAGCGGAGGCGATTGACGTTCATCTCCTTGGCGGCTCGCATGCCGTGGAGTAGGGCCTCGTATTCAGCCATGTTGTTGGTGCAGGGCGTGAAGTCGAGGCAGAGGATGTAGCGGAGCTTGTCGCCCTTTGGTGAAGTCAACACTATCCCTGCGCCTGTGCCATCCGTGTTCTTGGAGCCGTCAAAGTGCAGGCTCCAGTAGTGGAGGTACGACGGCTTCTCTGGCTGCTGGGCCTCCTCCGGGCGGCGAAGTCTGCGATTCGTGACTTGATCGCCTTTCGTGGCTCATACTTGATGTTGTGGACGCCGATCTCGACGGCCCACTTGGCGACTCGCCCGGTCGCCTCGCGATTGCGGATGATTTCTTGCAGTGGTGCTGAGGAGACGACTGATCGGGTGTTCCCGAAGTAGTGCGGCGGCGCTGAGCCCGAAGACCGCGATACTAGCTTTTGGTATCAAGGGTACCGCTGGCGCGATCGGTGAGGACCTCGCTGATGTAGTACACCGCCGAACCGGGCGCTCCTTTCCTTCCTCTGGTCGCTCTCGACCATCACGGCCGACGACGCTTCGGATGCCGCGACGTAAACCAGCATGGGTTCTTTGTCGGCGGGGCGGAGTAGTGGTGCGGCGAGTAGCACTTTTTGAGGTCGCGAGCGCCCGTCGCCTCCTTGTCCCACGGAAGGTGGGGTTCTTGCGCATCAGCGGTATAGTGGCATCGCTTTTCTTGCCAGCGGGGATGAAGCGACCGAGCCGCTACCGCCCGCCAGCTTCTCGACGCCGCAGCACTCGGGTTTGCCGAGCCGGGCAATCGTGTCGATCTTTGTGGGTTCGCCGATCCCTCGCTTGGAGACGACGTACCCAAGAGTTGTCCGCGGGTACACAAGGTGCACTTGCTCGGGTTGAGCTTTATCTTGTATCTTCGCAGTTGGCGAAAGTTTCCGCCGGTCGGTGAGTAGGTCGCCTTGGCGAGTGGACTTCACGACTACGTCGTCGATGTAGACGTGGATGTTGCGCAATTTGGCTTGAGGCATTCTTGCATGCACCGGTAGGTCGCCCCTGTTCTTGAGGCCAAGGTCATGGCGGTGTAGCGAAGGCTCCGAATGGCGTGATGAATGCCGTCTTCTCGCCTTCGACGGCCATTTTGATCTGGTTGTACCCGAGTAGGCGCCGAGGAAACATAGCGACTCGAGCCCGCGGTCGAATCGATTATCTGGTCGATCCGCTGGAGGACGAATCGCCTTTGGGCAGGCGCTGTTCAGGTTTGTGTAGTCGATACACATTCTCCAGGTCCCGTTTTTCTTCTCGACCAGGACTGGGTTTGCCAGCCACTTGGAGTACTAGATTGGCCGGATGAAGCCGGCAGCGAAGTAAACGCTGCACTTCCTCGGCGATTGCTCGACGGCGTTCTTCATTGAAGGGCCGCAGCGACTTCTTGACAGGTCGCACTTTGGGGTCGGCGTTTAGCTTGTGCTCAGCGAGCTCCCTAGGGACACCGGGCATGTCGGAGGGTTTCCATGCGAAGATGTCCCTGTTCTCACGGAGGAACTCGATGAGCGCGCCTTCCTACGCTGGGCTCATGCCCGTCCCGATCGTCACCGTCTGGCTGGAGTCGCCTGGTACCAGCTCGACGGTGCGCGTGTGCGTCGTGGCCTCAAAGGTTGAGGTGCCTGCGCCCTCTGAGTTGGGCTTCTTGAATATGGTGGGGTCGTCGTTGTTGACCCCGCTCGTGTACTTGGCGAGATCGTCGGCGTGGTTGGTTTCCGCCGCGATGACGGCGTCGGCGAGCTCGGCTCCTTTGGCCTCGCACTCGGCGGCCATGTCATGGTCGCCGTTGATGGTGATGACGCCGCACGGCCCGGGGAGCTTCATCGCGTTGTACGCGTAGTGGGGAGCTGCCATGAATTTAGCGAACGCCTGGCGCCCTAGGACGCAGTGGTAGGGGCTGTCGAAGGGCACCAACTCGAAGACGATCCGCTCGGTGCGGAAGTTTGCCGGTGTGCCGAAGGTGACTGGCAGCGTGACCTTGCCGATCGGGTACGCCTTCCGACCGGGGATGATGCCGTGGAATGTGGTGTGGGTCGTCTCGATCATCGACTGCGGGAGCCGCAGCCGCCTGAAGGTGTCGAGGTAAAGGATGTTGATGGAGCTGCCGCCGTCCATCAGTGTCTTGGGGAGCCAGTAGTCGCCAACCTTGGGCTTGACCACCAAGGCGACTCGTCCCGGTACTGGCGCGCGCGAGTGGTCTTGCCGGCCTGGTGATGGGTTCACCAGTTCAGGAACCGGGGACGCCTGTTGGGCCACCGCATTGACGACGGCGCTGGCGATGACCTTCTTCTCGCGCCGTGTTGAAGCCTGTGAAGGTGTGGAGCGAGCCTACTTTGCCAATTTTTCGCCGTTTACGGGTCGTTGTCGGGTCCTCCGCTTGCCGTGCCTTCTCGATTTCCACGAGGGTGTGGCGCCGGCGGTTTTGTGCGTTGCGGCTTCCTTCCTGCTATGGAACGCATATGGTTGGTTAAGGAGGGCCGCGATCGAACCTTGGCTTGTTCTTGTAGTTGCGCCGTCGCGCGTTGCCCTCCGTCAGCGGGCGTAGCTCTTGGCTCAGGCTGCGTGCCCAGCGTTAACGAAGTCGACTTCGCGTCATTCGCGGCGCTTGCCGGTGAGGCAAGTGCCGCTGTAGCGAGGGCGTCGGCCCGTCTTGCCGCCGTCTGGCGTTGACCTCTGACTCGCCGCTTCCTGGTTCGGATCTTCCTTGGCGTACTGTTTGGCGATCTCGAGGAGGTCGGGATGTTATCGAGTGCGGAGTGTCGCTGAGCTTGGCGACTAGAGGCTCGTGGCGGCACGAGGTCTTGAAGCAATGGATCGCGGTGTCCGGGTGGATGCCGACCGTTGTACCAAAGCTCTTGCCACTGTACCCAGTTATGGTCGACTCGCGGGGTCCCTGGACGCACTGCCTCAGGTCCTCAATGGTGGTGGCGCGTGTAGGAGCACTCAAGTGCTGACGGCGTCGCACATTTCCTCCCGTGAGTCGACATCGCCCGGGAGAGTGTTGATCCACTGCCTGCACGGCCCCTCCAGCATCAGGGGGAGGTAACGGGCGGCGAGTAGGTCAGTGAGCCCCGCGATCCCCATTGCCATGAGGTATGTGTCGAGCCAGACGGCGGGGTCGTACGAGGAGTCGTACTTTTCTATCTCTTTGGCGCCTTGAAGTTTGGCGGTACTTCGCCTAGGATCATTGGTCCGGCACTTGGGTCCGAGTCGATCGAGCGACCCCATAGGCTCACCGTCGCGATTAGTTAGGTGTGCCGCAGTCGCCGGGCTGGCGGGCGCGCCTTTGGTTGTTGATGATGTGGGTGCGGCGCGATGGGTTTCGTTGGCGGCGACAAGGTTGGTTGCCCGGGTCGTTGGTGGAGAGGCGGCGTCATGGTCGGTGTTGGAGCCAGCTGCCTGGTGGCGGCGCTGAGGGTGTATGCCGCTGGGCGGCCGGAGGCCGCTTCGCCCGAGGAACGCGAGTATACTCGGTCTGCCGAGTTGGCGCCCGCTTTTTGCAGCTCGTCGGCCTTTGCGAGCAGGGCCCTGACGTATTGGATCTGTAGGGCGCCGTCACCGGTGGCGGTGATGGCGTCGGCTGCTGCTCGACCTGCCACGAGGTTGTCCATTGGGGTGGAGAACAGTGGGAGGCCGTTCGCGTCTCGCTCCCGTGAGGAGACTACTATCCGCGGCTGCTCCCTGGGAGGGGTGCCGTTGGGTGGAGTGAAGGGAATATGCCCTGAGAGGCAATAATAAATTGTTTATTATGTGTATTCCAAGTATATGATAGATGTTTATTTTGCATGCTATAATTGTATTAATACGGAAACGTTAATACATGTGTGTTTAATAAACAAACAGAAAGTTCCTAGTTAAGCCTCTCTCATAAACTAGCTCGTTGATTAACAAGATGATCAAGGTTTCCTGATCATGGACATTGGATGTTGTTAATAACGGGATCACAACATTAGTGTAATGATGTGATGAACATTCATCCAAAGTATAGCATTACGATCAAAGTCATTGAGTTTATATTGCTATAACAACTTACGGTGATCCTAATCCTTAGACCATGAGATCATGTCAATCACTAACACCTAAGAGTTTCTTGATAACATCAAACGTCACACCGTAATGAGGTGATTATAAAGATGGGTTCGAACTAATAAAGTGTTATGTTGAGGCTCATGGATCAAGAGTGGAATTTGTTCATCCCGATGACGGATAGATATACTCTAGGCCCTCTCGGTGATATCACATTGATTAGCTTGCAAGCAAGTGATTTGATCACTAGTATGTTATATCACGGAACGAGAAAGAGTGCATGTCGAACGAGATCAAACTAGGTATGGAGATACCGATGATCGAATCTCGGACATGTAATATATCGTGAGACAAAGGGATTAAGATACTAGCGTAAAGGTTCCGCGATCACAAGAAAGTCATCGTTGAATGTGTGGGAGTGATGGGTCTCCGATCCCGCTCGATTATTGATCCGAGAGGGTCTCGATCATGTCCGCATTATTCACGAACCGTAGGGTGACACACTTAAGAGACACCGACATCCAATTGGAGCAAAAGTTTCATGCCGAAAAGAATAAACAAGCGCAGGAATTTATTTCACTAGATACCGAAACAGGTTTTCGGGTGAAATTGCATAAAGTGGTTATGCATGTGAAATAGAATTCTAGCAAGGGGTTATTTGTGAATGTTTGTCATTAAAGTAATTGACAAAATTCTGAATAAAATAAAAGAGTTTTATTTAATGAGAGTTTGCATTAAATTTGGTGGAAATTTAATGGGATCTTTGAGTGGGATTTTGAGTGGAGGAATTTGGAGGAGTTTTGTGAGTGGAGTGTCCACCCACATGATGAGGGAAGGGCAAGGGGGCAGCCCCCATGCGCCGGCCACCCCCTTGGGGTTCCCCCCCTCCTATAAAAGGAGCCCCTCCTCTCACTTCACTCACACCTCCTCGTGAAGGATCTCTCTCCCCTCTAGAATTTATCCCCATGGTCTCGGACTAGCGAGATACATGTTCCGGTGGCTATTCGCAAGAAAGAGTTGTGCTTCCGCATCGCTGGAGCGAGGAGGCGGAGGTTGCTCGGTGGCTCGAACGTGTGCGAGCACGGATGCGCTGATTTGCGGCGCTAGGACTTCCTCTCGATCTTGAGATCGGCAAGAGATCGTCTACATCAACCACGAGTTTGGACTCGTTAAACTTTGTCGGTCTTCAAGGGTATGTTCTCACGGATATACATCCGCCGTTGTTTGTATCTAGTATAAATAGATCTTGGTATATAGTTCACATCGTAGGAAAATTTTTGTTTTCTATGTCGAACCCTTCAAAGTATCGAGCCGGATCTATGCGTAGATACTTTACACGGTAGTACACATATGAGTATGTGGGCGATGATGATCATGTTGTTGCTCCTTTCTTGTGATTTTGGATATTGGTGGCATAGTGGGATGAAGCGGCCCGAACAAACTTTACATGTCCTCGCACATGAGACCTGTTCCACGCTTGACATGCAACTAGTTTGCATAAGTGGCTAGCGGTGTCATCTCTTCTACTATAGTCAATATCTATTTTGCAAGCGAGTTGTCAACAATTTGATTATCCTCGTTGTGGTTCATGTTCGTAGGTAAGAACGGTTCTATCTCGAAAGCCCTCAGCCACGTAAAACTTGCAATGGATAAATTAGAAGCGTCTAGTTTAGATTGTTGCTGGGCTAGTGTTATGATATGGTAGTGTTGTAAGTAGAAGTATGAGATGATACTCTTACAACACACATAGCGTAAAACCCATAGACTGTGGATTTACATATAGGTATGATAGTGATCATACCACGATGCACATGATAGAGATCATCTGCGGGAACCATATAATTTCACTATTAAACATATGATGTTTGATTGCATCTTATATTGCTTGTTTAGCGCTTTGTTAAGCATAATAAGATGATCCTCATTTTAAATATCAAGATAAGAATGTGTTCTCCTTTAGTATGCACCGATTATGTTTTTTTCGCCGCCCAAGACATCACGTGATGATCGGGTGTACTTGGATCCTCGACCATACTTGGTGTAAGACAGTTACACGCAAAATACTAAGGTTCTAACTTGGCGAGCCTAGCATGTCATGACATGGCCTCGAACACGTACGAAAGGTTAAGCATGAGTCATATAGTTGATATGATGCCCATTTGATGCTCGCTTTGAAGCTATACCGACTCACGTGATGATCGGACTTGGTGTAGTGGATTTGGTTCATGTAATCACCAAAAGGACACGAGGGATGTCGCTTTTGAGTGGGAGTTCATTCGTAATATAGATTAGTTGAACTCAATCTATCATACACTTAGTCTAAACTTTACAAATTCTGTTGTAGATGGCACCACCGCTTTTAATTTCACTGCGTTCATGGAGAAAGAGAAACTAGCAACGAACGGTAGCAACTTTACGAATGGGCCATGAATTTGAGGATCCTCCTCTCTGCACAAAAGCAATATGTGCTAGAAGCGCCGTTAGGCCCCCACCTTTGACGATGCCCCGACGAGGAGAAGAATGTCTATCGACTCGTCAGAGGACCACAACTTAGTTCATTGCGGCATATTGTATGGGCTAGAGCGAACTTCAAAGCGTCAAAACGGCAATGCTTTTGATACAATGGGTGAGTTGAAAATGATTTTCACACACATGCTGCTGTAGAGAGCAATGCTTCGTAAAAGTTCTTTAGCTGCATGATGGAAGAGAACAGCCCGTTAGTGAGCATGTACTCAAGATGTCGGGTTACGCCGATAAGCTTGTGTCCTTGGGAATAACGATTCCCATTGACTTAGGCATCCATCGTGTTCTCAGCCTCGCCACCTAGCTATAAGAGCTTCGTGATGAACTATAATATGCAGGGCATGAAGAAGTCTCTCCCGAGCTTCTGTCAATGCTTAAAACTGCAGAAGTGGAGATCAAAAAGGAACATCAAGTGTTGATGATCAATAGGAACACTGGTTTAAAGAAAGACAAGAAGGGAAAACGGAAGGGAAGTAAGGGCGGCAAGTCTGTTGCCGCGCCTGAAAAGAAACCCCGAGTTGGACCTAAGTCTGATACCGAGTGCTACTATTGTAAGGACCGCCATCGAAGCGCAATCGCCCCAAGTATCTGGCGCACAAGAAGGCCGCAAGGCAAACAAAGGTATATATGATATACATGTTATTGATGTGTACTTGACTAGTGCTCGCGATAGCACCAGGTATTTGATACCGTCAGTTGCTAATATTTGTAACTCGAATCGAGGCTGCGGAATCGGCGACCGCTAGCAAGGGTGAGGTCAAGATGCGTGTCGGCAATGGATCAAACGTTGATGTGATCGCCGAACGCTACCTCTCCACTTACCGTCGGGATTAGTTATAAACTTAAATAATCGTTATTTGGTGCTGACGAGCATGAACATTGTATCTGGATCATGTTTGATGCAAAGTGGTTTTTCATTCAAATCGAGAACAATGGTTGTTCCATTTATATGAATGAAATCTTTATGGTCATGCACCAATGTTGAATGGTTTATTTCGTTGGATCTCGATGATAATGTTACACATATTCATAATATTGATGCTAAAAGGATTAAACTTAGTGATGATATATCCGCATATATGTGGCAATCGCCGTCTAGGTCATATTGGCGTTAAACGCATGAAGAAGCTCCATTCGGATGGACTTTTAGAATCACTTGATTATGAATCATTTGATACATGTGAGCCATGCCTTATGGGCAAGATGACTAGAACGCCGTTTTCGGTTCAATGGAACAGGCGACGATTTATTGGAAATCATACATTCAGATGTATGTGGTCCAATGAGTGTGTCACGAGGTGGATATCGTTATTTTGTTACTTTCACGGATGATTTGAGTAGATACGGTTATATCTACTTGATGAAACACAAGTCTGAAACCTTTGAAAAGTTCAAGGAATTTCGAATGAAGTGGAAAATCATCGTAATAGAAAGATCAAATTTCTACGGCCCCGACCGTGGAGGTGAGTATCTAAGTTACGAGTTTAGCACTCACATGAAAGAGTGTGGAATTGTTTCACAACTCACACCGGAACACCACAGCGAAATGGTGTCGAACGTCGTAATCGTATTTTATTAGATATGGTTCGATCTATGATGTCTCCGACGGACTTGCCGTTGTCATTTTGGGGTTATGCACTAGAAACTGCTGCATTCACTTTAAATCGGGCACCATCTAAATCCGTTGAAACGACACCAGATGAATTGTGGTTTGAAACAAACCTAAGCTGTCATTTCTTAAAGTTTGGGGTTGCGATGTTTATGTGAAGAAACTTCAACCGGATAAACTCGAACCCAAAGAGGAAAAATGCGTCTTCATAGGATACCCTAAAGAAACTATTGGGTATTCCTTCTATCACAGATCCGAGGGCAAGGTTTTGTTGTTAAGAATGGATCCTTTCTAGAGAAAGAGTTTCTCGCGAAAGGTGTGAGTAGTCGGAAGGTAGAACTCAAGAGGTTATGGAACCTTCTCTTCAAAGTATGGCGAGTAGCGCTTGGAAGTCGCTCCGGAGTTGGCTCCACACTGAAGAAGGAACTAATGATAATGATCATGAAACTCCGAAGAGAGTACTACCAACCTCGCAGTCAACAGACGCAGCCTCCGAGTCAGACGGAAATCCGTCATAAATTTCATGGTTGATGAAAATAATGACCTGCGACATATGAAGAAGCGATGATGAGCCCGGATTCCAACAAATGGTTAGAAGCCATGAAATCCGAGATGGAATCCATGTATGAAAATCAAGTTTGGAACTTGGTGGAATTACCTCACGACCGAAAGGCCGTGGAGAACAAATGGATTTTCAAAAGGAAAACTGATGTTGATGGTAATGTGACCATCTATAAAGCTCGACTTGTCGCAAAGGGGTTTCGACAAATTCAAGGAGTTGACTACGATGAGACTTTCTCTCCCATAGCGATGCTAAAGTCAGTTAGGATTATGTTAGCAATTGCTGCATATTTCGATTATGAAATATGGCAGATGGATGTCAAAACCGCGTTTCTCAATGGTAACATTGAAGAAGAGTTGTATATGATACAACCAAAGGGTTTTGTCGATCCTAAGGATGCTAACAAGGTGTGCAAGCTTCAGCGATCCATCTATGGATTGAAGCAAGCATCACGAAGTTGGAATCTCCGCTTTGATGAGGTGATCAAAGAGTTTGGATTTGTCCAAACTTATGGAGAAGCTTGTATTTACAAGAAAGTGAGTGGGAGCAATGTGGCATTTACGATACTATATGTGGATGACATATTATTGATCGAATGATATAGAACTTTAAACAAAGTGTTAAAAGTTATCTAAACAAATTTTCAATGAAGGACCTAGGTGAAGCATCTTACATATTAGGCATAAAGATCTATAGAGATAGATCTAGGCGCCTAATAGGGCTATCGCAAAGTACATACCTTGATAAGATTTTAAAGAAGTTTAAAATGGACGAAGTAAGAAGGGTTCTTACCTATGTTGCAAGGCAAGACATTGAGTAAGACTCAAAGTCCGCTTCGGCGGAAGAAAGAGAGATAATGGACAAAGTCCCTATGCTTCAGCCATAGGCTCTATAATGTACGCCATGCTATGTACAAGACCGGATGTGGCACACGCTATTAGTTTGACTAGTAGGTACCAATCGGATCCGTGTTCGAACATGGATAGCGGTCAAGAATATCCTTAAGTACTTAAGAAGAACTAAGGATATGTTTCTTGTATACTGAGGTGAAGAAGAGCTCGTCGCTAAGTGTTATGTCGACGCTAGCTTTGACACCGATCCGGATGACTCTAAGTCTCAACTGGATACGTATTTCTCATGAATGGCGAGCGGTTAGTTGGAGGAGCTCCAAACAACCTGTGGTAGCGGGATCAACAACGGAGGCCGAATATGTTCTTTGCTCGAAGCGGCTCAGAAGCGATTTGGATGAAGGAGTTCATATCCGAACTAGGAGTTGTGGCAAGCGTTGGACCCAATGGTGATCTATTGTGACAACAATGGTGCCATTGCCAATGCCAAAGAGCCAAGGTCTCACAAGCATTCCAAGCATATTAAGCGCGGTTTCACTCCATCCATGAGCATGTCAAGGATGGAGATATAAAGATTTGTAAGTACATACGGATCTCAATGTAGCAGATCCGTTGACTAAAACTCTCCCTAGAGCAAAACATGATCAACACCAACTCAATGGGTGTTAGATATATCACTATGTAACTAGATTATTGTCTCTAGTGCAAGTGGGAGATCAAGGAATATGCCCGAGAGGCAATAATAAATTGTTTATTATGTGTATTCCAAGTATATGATAGATGTTTATTTTGCATGCTATAATTGTATTAATACGGAACGTTAATACATGTGTGTTTAATAAACAAACAGAAAGTTCCTAGTTAAGCCTCTCTCATAAACTAGCTCGTTGATTAACAAGATGATCAAGGTTTCCTGATCATGGACATTGGATGTTGTTAATAACGGGATCACAACATTAGTGTAATGATGTGATGAACATTCATCCAAAGTATAGCATTACGATCAAAGTCATTGAGTTTATATTGCTATAACAACTTACGAAGTGATCCTAATCCTTAGACCATGAGATCATGTCAATCACTAACACCGGAAGAGTTTCTTGATAACATCAAACGTCACACCGTAACAGGGTGATTATAAAGATGGGTTCAGAACTAATAAAGTGTTATGTTGAGGCTCATGGATCAAGAGTGGAATTTGTTCATCCCGATGACGGATAGATATACTCTGGGCCCTCTCGGTGATATCACATTGATTAGCTTGCAAGCAAGTGATTTGATCACTAGAATGTTATATCACGGGAACGAGAAAAGAGTGCATGTCGGTAGCGAGATCAAACTAGGTATGGAGATACCGATGATCGAATCTCGGACATGTAATATATCGTGAGACAAAGGGATTAAGATACTAGCGTAAAGGTTCCGCGATCACAAGAAAGTCATCGTTGAATGTGTGGGAGTCGATATGGGTCTCGGATCCGCTTCGATTATTGATCGAGAGGGTCTCGATCATGTCCGCATTATTCACGAACCGTAGGGTGACACACTTAAGAGACACCGACATCCAATTGGAGCAAAAGTTTCATGCCGAAAAGAATAAACAAAGCGCAGGAATTTATTTCACTAGATACCAAAGCAGGTTTTGGTGAAATTGCATAAAGTGGTTATGCATGTGAAATAGAATTCTAGCAAGGGGTTATTGTGAATGTTTGTCATTAAAGTAATTGACAAAATTCTGAATAAAATAAAGAGTTTTATTTAATGAGAGTTTGCATTAAATTTGGTGGAAATTTAATGGGATCTTTGAGTGGGATTTTGAGTGGAGGAATTTGGAGGAGTTTTGTGAGTGGAGTGTCCACCCACATGATGAGGGAAGGGCAAGGGGGCAGCCCCCATGCGCCGGCCACCCCCTTGGGGTTCCCCTCCTCCTATAAAGGCCCCTCCTCTCACTTCTCACTCACACCTCCTCGTGAAGGATCTCTCTCCCCTCTAGAATTTATCCCCCATGGTCTCGGACTAGCGAGATACATGTTCCCGGTGGCTATTCGGCAAGAAAGAGTTGTGCTTCCGCTGCATCGCTGGAGCGAGGAGGCGGAGGTTGCTCGGTGGCTCGAACGTGTGTGCGAGCACGGATGCGCTGCTGATTTGCGGCGCTAGGACTTCCTCTCGATCTTGAGATCGGCAAGAGATCGTCTACATCAACCACGAGTTTGGACTCGTTAAACTTTGTCGGTCTTCAAGGGTATGTTCTCTACGGATATACATCCGCCCGTTGTTTGTATCTAGTATAAATAGATCTTGGTATATAGTTCACATCGTAGGAAAATTTTTGTTTTCTATGCTGCGAACCCTTCATGGAGGTGGGGCGCCCCTCGCTGTTGATCCTGGCGGGGGCCGGGCGCTTCCTCCTGGGGGCACGTTATCGCAGATCGCGCGCTCGGCCACGCGGGCCGGGTCGTTTTCGTCGTCGAAGTTCAGGGCGCGCCCCTAAACGGTGGGGTTCAGGCGTGACCTGATCCGCTGGTGGTGGTAGCGTGACAGCTCCTGCGCCGTCACCTGCTCGAGGAGAAATTTTTCGCGCTCGGCCTGCTCTTTGCGTACCACCTCCGCCAGTCTCAGGCGGAGTTCCTCGACCTCCGCCAGTCTCAGGAGGGATTGGGGTGGAGAAAGGATCCTCCGGCGGATCGGCGCCGGTGGCCATGTAGGTCGCGGCATGGCGACCGGTTCCGTCGCGGAGGTCGGCGGAGTTCTCCGACCCGGAGTTGAATTCGAAGATCCCGAGGATGGAGGGGTCCTCGAAATCTCCCGCGTTGGAGACCTGGGCGATGGAGCCCGCGGATGAGGCCGCGGTGATGGATCCGGCGAGTGACGCCGGGGTCGCCGAGTCGGCGTCGTCGGTGAGGGCCGCATCCTCTGCGGCCATGAATTCCGGCCCGCGTCGGCGTGGGCGAGTTGTACTCGAGGCGGCGGTGGATCGTGCGGATCTGGCTCTCGGAGAGCCGATCGCGTGGCGGTGACTCGCGGATGCGAGCCGAGTCCTCCGAGACGATGACGTCGGTGAGGCCGACGAAGAGGCTGATCGTGCCGATAGGCAGGATCACGCTGTGCGTGACGGGTCGCGCCGCCGGGACGTAGCTGCTCGGCAAGATCTGGAGCATCTCGCCGATCGCTATCATGCGGCCGATGGCGACCGTCTCGTTGATGGGCAGATTGGATCTCGCCGCAGAACACCGGCCAGACCAGGCAGGCCCCACGGTGGGCGCCACTGTCGTGGGAATTGTCACGGCAGATGCTGCAATCGGCAGCGAGTAGTAGAACGAGGGGCAAGGGCAGCCAGCCATCTGCGGTGCGAGATGAGGGCAAAGACACAGGGTTTTACCGAGTTCGGCCCGGAGGGTAAAGACCTACTCTGCTAGATTGTATTATGGAGGTGTTACAATGAGCTCGGCGGCTAAGGCGAGGCGCTTGGGTGTATGAGGGCGTGTCTCTACGCCCTATTGAGAGGTTTATATAGGCTCACCTCCCTAGGGTTTACATATCTCAACCGATTCTGACTTGATGATCGTTTAACCTAATCCATGGGCCTATCTACTACTTTGGGCCTTGACTTCGATCGCTCGACTCCTGGCTGGGCTTTGATCCACTCGCCGTTCTGCAGGCCCACTCGCCAGGTCTTGGGCCAGCCAGAAACGTCCTGCTAGGTATACCCCGGTAGGCATATCCCCATCATGAAGTCAGCACTATCCCTGCGCCTGCACCGTCCGCGTTCTTGGAGCCGTCAAGTGTGCGGCTCCGATGAATGGCGACGGCTTCTCCAGTCTTTGGTGTTGGAGATATGCCCTAGAGGCAATAATAAATGTAGTTATTATTATATCTTTGTGTTTATGATAAATGTTTACATTCATGCTATAATAGTATTAACAAGGAAACATTGATACTTGTGTGATTTGTAAACTTAATTTGAAGTCCCTAGTATAGCCTCTATACTTCACTAGCTTGTTGGTTGATAAATGATTGTGGTTTCCCTATCATGAACATTGAGATGTTATCAACAACAAGATCATATCGTTAGGAGAATGATATGGTGGACATACTCCTATAGATAAGCGTAGCATAAAGATCAAGTCATTTCAATAGTTCAATTGCTATATGCTTTATGATACATAGTAACCTAATTCCTTCGACCATGAGATCATGCATACCACCTTTACGGATGGATGCTTTGATGACATCAAACACCACCGTGGCGGGTGGCTATAAAGGTGGCATTGAGTGTTCGGAAAGTATTGGTTGAGACACATGGATCAAGAGTGGGATTTGTCCATCCATATGACGGATAGATATACTCTGGGCCCTCTCGGTGGAATGTCATCCAATTAGCTTGCAAGCATGTGACTGGCTCACAAGGGATCACATATCACGGGAACGAGAAAAGAGTACTTATCGATAATGAGGTTGAACTAGGTATGCAGAGATAGCGATCATAACCTCGGATAAGTAAACTATCGTGAGACAAAGGAAATTGGTATCGTATGCAAGTGGTTCATTCGATCAAAGTAATCGTCGAAATATGTGGGAGCCATATGAATTTCCAGATTCCTCTATTGGTTATTGTTCGGATAAGTGTCTCGATCATGTCTGCATAATTCACGAACCGTAGGGAGACACCTAAGGATTCAACGTTGTTTGAGTAGTTATGGTATTATGAGAAAGAGACCGAATGTTGTTGGTCTCGGATGGGATCCGGGATATCACGAGGTGATCCGGAATGGTCCGGAGAATAAGATTCATATAAGGAAAGTCCCGTTTCGGAGTTCGGGAATGATTCCGGTGTTTTCATCGGGAATGTTCTAGAAGGTTCCGGAATGTCCGGCACTCCGGAGGGGAAGGGGTACATGAATGTGTCATTGCTGTGGCATCCCACAAAACCACTACTAGAAAATCGCGTTGTTTTTGTGCATTGCATCGTCATCATCATGTGTTGTTTGTCTAAAACTATTTTTGAAAAGCCCGTTTTATTTTCTAAAACGCCCCATCTTTATTCAAACACCAAAACCGGGTCGCCGGATTATTTTGTTTGTCTACTAACGGTTTGCAAATGGTGCATTTAAAATGGATAGATATTAAATTATTTTAGTGGGGGCAGTCGAACGGGCCGACCCAACCCGAACGACCACCCCCGGATTTAAATCGGTCCAACCAACCAGACCCACCTAAAATCCTACAGCTACCAAACCTATTCTACCCAGCCCCTCTCCACATCACCCCACCCAATCCCCTCGTGACACCTCACCTCTCTCCCTCTCCCCACCCAACCAGAGGCAGCCACCTCACCCCACCCCCTCTCTCTCCCAGCACACACCCTCCACACGCACACCACGCGCCCCCACACGCTACCCCCAGCCCGCATCCAGCCCCACCACGACCTCATGCGCCCCCCGCGCGCTCGCTTCTCCCGATCCTCCCTCTCTCTCTGACCTTCTTCCTCCTGGCGCCCCGCTCACCTTCTCCCTCCCCTGCTCTCTGCGCCCGGCCCCTCCACTGCTCCGTCGCCGCCCCTCAAGATCGCCCCCTCCCTTCTCCGCTCCTCGCCCCAGCGCCGGCGCCAGCAACGCCGCCCGCTCCGCCTACCCTCTCGGACCCCGTCGCCTCATGGCGCCCTCCTCCTCGCCCGCGTCCGGCGCGTCGGCCTCATCCTCCGCCTCCGGGTCAGCGCCGCCGCCTCCCACGCTCACGGGCCTCTCGCCGTCTGCCGTCACGGAGCTCACCCGACCGCGGCGGCCACGCCCTCCTCCCGTCTGCCTCGCTCCCGCCGCCCCGCTACCTTCTCTTCCCGTCGCCGCGCCGCCGCTCGCCGCCTCGACCGAGCTGCCTCGCCCTCTCGCGTTCAGCGCCTCCAGCGTCGAGCCCGCGCGATGGCCCCCGGCGCCGCCTGCTCCCCTCCGTCCGCTGCCGCCCGCCAGCGCGCCCTCGTCGTCGGTTCATCCGTACGCCACCTCCGCCCGCTGCCTAGTGCGGGCCCTCCCTTGTGAAGTTCCGTCGGCCCGGCCATTGCGCGCATCCCCTGAGCTAGCCAAGGGCAGCAAGTTCTCAGCGGTAGCCGACGTCCTCTGGTGCAGCCTCGCAGCACCGTCGTGCGTCAGACACAAGATCTGCAGTACCGGTGAAGTTCGTCAGTGTTTGGTGGAACACCAAGACCATTCGGCTGTAGCCGTCTGTGACATCGCCAAGATCTTCGGCAAGGACCCAAAGTATCCGAAGATTGAACCGTGGAACCGAGACCGATCCGATGACTAGACACCTAGACGATTCGCAACCCCGCAAGGACATCGTGTCGCCGTCAAGGTCTTCGACCCGAACGCCAAGGCCGACCCGGGTCCGACACCGACAATCGAAACCGCGGAACCGACAAGTTCGCCTACCCGGACACCGTGCGACAAGATCTTCCCGGAACCGTCAAGACCACCGTCGCGGAACGACATGATCTTCTCCTCAGACGCCAAGATATACCGCCCGGACCCGAAGACCGTACCTTCTCGAAACAAGTTCACGGCCAACAACCAAGTCGGAACCCCAAGGTCGTAACCACGGACTCGGAGGAACCCCGGACGATGAGCCCTTCATCTCAGACGCCAAGTTCGTCGAGAACCCGGACGCCAAGGTCGCCGATGCGAATACGACGAGTACTTCATCCCGAACGCCATGACCGTCGACATGACCCGAAAACCGCGGATGCGCCAAGACCTACCTCTGCTATCCGAGTCCGAACCTCGTTCCCGTCGAACCCTGAGACCGACCCCGAACCCCGGAACACCAAGACCGTCGAGACCCTAATGTGTGCCCCTTCCCGAAACCCTATTTTATAAAAGTAATAACAACTTGTTGCATATTAATTGCCATACTTGCATGCATATTTGAGTGGTTTGGGGGCCTTATGCCGATTCACCTCATAATTAAATATGGGGCCCATATGCGGGCAAATCTAGTCTCATATTGGCCTCATTTAAACTTGTGTAGCGAACCGGTGATATATTCTGCCTTGTTAAACAACATTTAAATTGCGGGGGTTCTAAATAACTTGAACCATTTAATTAATTGTCGGGACCCCGGTTCCGCTTAATATGACCTAATTGCATCGCACCTTTGCCATGCCATACATCATACATGCATCATGCCGATCTTCTGCCGTTGTATTAAATATTGCATCCGGTGTTTCCTCTAGTGTTTTGCTTCTTCGCGGATAAGTCCGTTGAGTTGATGTGAGCTTCGACCCGATCTTCGGTTGAACCCTTCGACAATGTTTTCAGGCGAGCATCTCCCCCTTTCTACCTATCTTACTTTTATAGTATTTATTCCCTCCTGTTGATCTTTTGCTATCTGTGTTGCGATGCTTTAGTTTCCGTACCTGTGATATACCGTGCAGCCCTATATTGCCTTGGACACATCCTATTACCTGTTGTTTGGTAGATAGTTGGACTTGCGCGTCGTGATCTTGCTCAAGTCTTGTTGCGTGTCGTTCGATTACCACGATTGTTGATGTATTGTCGCATGTTGATGTTGGAGATGATCATAGTTTTACTTATCGTTCACTTTAATTCTGTTTAACAACTAAAATTGAAGTAAGCGAGGCATCGGTGGGTGATAGATAATATTTGGTTTCGAGCCCACTTTTGTCCGTAGGACCCCGAGTACTTGATACCTATTCCTTGTTTTATCGCTATCCACATCCGGAGGTATATGGGACCCCCCACGAGCGAGCTTGATTCAGTCTTATTTCTTGGGGCCACAAACTAGTTTGAGGTTTTATTTACTATCCTGTACTTATGCCATGCTAATGCTTTATTTACGATTGTGCGAGGAGCACACTGTACTGTTTAGGTAAGCGGAATGTTTTCGTGGTATCGACAAGCCAGCCACACTTTCGGGTTCCCAGTCGTTCTGACCATTGACGCAAACCTTGAGTCCGTCTCGAGCTTGCTTACTGCCGTTGGTCTACTCAATGGGGTGGCCCCTGAAATAATTCTGAATCTGTGATTGCTTAGTCGTGAAGGCCTCGTTGGGTTTTGATTTGGTTTTTCCGAGGTTGATCGGCGTGTGTTGCTATTGGTGCACCCGGCCGGGTAAAACTTTCGAAAGCCGTGTCATGGATATGGACGACTTGGAGCACGATATCTCGACCATAGACAAGCATAACTAAAGTTTATTGCTATAAATTTGACTTTATAATGACTAGTAATCAGCTTCACTATAATGGAATGGCTAAATAATACTGCCCACAATTGCTTGTTTGGATCGTAAACTCACGACCATTGTACGACTAGTAAATATTGCAACTTCTAGCGGAATGGCTGATTAAAAGTACCAACAACTGTTGGGTTTTTGGGTTATCTCATGTTAAATGCATCTGACTAGTAAGTGATGCCACTATAACGGAATGGTTAACTAAAAGTGCCCACTGCTTACTTTATCAGGATGATTATCTAAACCTGACTAGTAATTGCTGCAACGATAACTGAATAAATAAAACTGCCAACGGTGTGAGTTCCTCGGTTGACTTCCTCGTTTGGTCTCGAGGGGGAAACGCCAGGATGGGTTTGTTTGATGGTAGTATCAGTCTGGTTCCGGATAGGTATTTCTTACCCCTCTCTGATAGCCGCCAGTTGTATCGAGTCTCTATAGGTTGTTTAGTGCATGCTGCCGCTTAAGTCCACCATACATATGTAGGCGAGGACCGCTGAATTCTAGCCTCGCTGTCTTGGCCTCGATCTTGGCTCCTCTTTTCCTTTGCCCTTTTGGCACCATTTTGTTTAAGCAGGTTTTGAGATCGACGCCGTTAGCAGGGTTCCCCTTCCGGCTTGGCCTGGGCAGGGTTATGGACGCCATTGGTTATTCTTCAGGGCTCTTAGCCCCATTTGCATCTTGTCCGTAGCTGGACGCTCTATCGTTTCAAGGTGATTTGGATCTTTGTATATTATATCTGTATTCTTGACTCACCGAGTCATTTCTTATATATATATATACATTACGTGGGTCCCATCGAGGACTGTTGTGTAATGTTATTACTTCTTTTCCACCCGCGAAAGTGCTGGTGAGCACCTTTGAATCGTTTCTATGCGGGTTTGGCGGGAATCGCTAAAACTTGCATAGGTCCGATCTGAGGGTGTTGCAGTGGTATCGAGCTCAGCGATTCGATACCCACAAGTCCGACTGGGATAACCTAGCTAACGGCCGAAGTAGAGTGTCAAAACTAGTTTTGCAAAATCGGTTGGATAGATCTGGTTAGGTCTGACTTTACTCCTTACCTCTGCTGCTCTCCTCTCACCTCTGCGTGTTTTGAATCCGCTCTCTTCTCTCTCTTCGAGTCCAGGATTTCTCGTGGTTGGGATCCGTCGTACCTTCAGGGTTTCGCTTCCTCCTTTGATAACGGTGTTCTACCGTCCGGTGTTCAAGCTGCCTGATGAATCCGTCTACGGTGTTACCATCCTTTGTTCCTTCTCGTGCCTTCCGGTGTTTTTCGACGCGACGACATCATCTGCGCCAGATCCGATGCAGAGTCTGCATCACCCCTTTGTTTCTGAACCTCGCTTGTGCAGAGTAATAGTTTGGGTGCGTGATGGATTGGCCCCCATGCCGACTACCCTTTCTATTCGCTTGTGTACATTGAAGTGGATGAGAATGCATCGGTTCCCTCTTTCTACCGGAGTTAGAGGTGGCTTTATTTGTTGATACCTCTACCTCCGACCTTTTGTTCCGGAGTGTTCTCTTGATGAACGGGATCAACGGCCTCTTGTTAGTGGTGTCGCGAGGATCTACACGAAGCGAGAAGACGCAGATCGCCGACCTTCCTTCTGGTACCATGAGGCGGATCTCGAGGGCGAGATCCATTGTTTGTGGTGTCGAATTGTGGCATCCCGCAAAACCACTACTAGAAAATCGCGTTGTTTTTGTGCATTGCATCGTCATCATCATGTGTTTTTTGTCTAAAACTATTTTTGAAAAGCCCGTTTTGTTTTCTAAAACGCCCCATCTTTATTCAAACACCAAAACCGGGTCGCCGGATTATTTTGTTTGTCTACTAACGGTTTGCAAACGGTGCATTTAAAATGGATAGATATTAAATTATTTTAGTGGGGGCAGTCGAACGGGCCGACCCGACCCGAACGACCACCCCCGGATTTAAATCGGTCCAACCAACCAGACCCACCTAAAATACTACAGCTACCAAACCTATTCTACCCAGCCCCTCTCCACATCACCCCACCCAATCCCCTCGTGACACCTCACCTCTCTCCCTCTCCCCACCCAACCAGAGGCAGCCACCTCAACCCACCCCCTCTCTCTCCCAGCACACACCCTCCACACGCACACCACACGCACGCCACGCGCACACACGCGCCCCCCACACGCCCACGCCAGCTACCCCCCTGGCCCGCATCCTGGCCCCACCACGACCTCACGCGCCCCCCCGCGCGCTCGCTTCTCCCGATCGTCCCTCTCTCTCTGACCTTCTTCCTCCTGGCGCCCCGCTCACCTTCTCCCTCCCCTGCTCTCTGCGCCCGCGCGCCGGCGAGCCGCGTCGGCCCTCCTCACTGCTCTCCCTCGCCCGGCCTCAAGCTCGCTGCCCCTCCTTCTCCGCTCCCCGCCTTGTGCCGCCGCCCGCCGCTCCGCCTACCCTCTCCGGACCCGTCGCCTCCCGCGGCGCCCTCCTCCTCGCCCGCGTCAGCGTCGCCTCATCCTCCGCCTCCGCTGGTCAGCGCCGCCGCCTCCCGACGCTCACGGGCCTCTCTCGCCGTCCTGCCGTCACGGAGCTCCCCGACCCGCGGCCACGCCTCCTCCCACGTCTGCCTCGCTCCCGCCGCCCGCCACCTTCTCTTCCCGTCGCCCGTCGCCTTGCCCCAGACGCTCGCCGCCTCGGCCGACCCAGCCGCCCGAGCTTCCTCGCCCTCTCCGTTCGCGCCTCCGTCGAGCCCGCCCGCGATGGGCCCCCCTCAGCCGCCCGCCCGCGGCAACCGCCCCTGCTCCCTCCGTCCGGCCGCCGCGCCGCCTCGTCGTCGGTTCATCCGTACCGCCACCTCCGCTGCCTAGTGCGGGCCCTCCCGTAGCGTGTTCCATCGTCGGCGCTGTCTGCGCATCCCTGCGAGCTAGCCAAGGGCAGCAAGTTCTCAGCGGCAGCCGACGTCCTCTGGTGCAGCCTCGCAGCACCGTCGTGCGTCAGACGCAAGATCTGCAGTACCGATGAAGTTCGTCAGTGTTCGGTGGAACGCCAAGACCATTCGGCTGTAGCCGTCTGTGACATCGCCAAGATCTTCGGCAAGGACCCAAAGTATCTGAAGATTGAACCGTGGAACCGAGACCGATCCGATGACTAGACACCTAGACGATCCGCAATCCCGCAAGGACATCGTGTTGCCATCAAGGTCTTCGACCCGAACGCCAAGGCCGACCCGGGTCCGACACCGACAATCGAAACCGCGGAACCGACAAGTTCGCCTACCCGGACACCGTGCGACAAGATCTTCCCGGAACCGTCAAGACCACCGTCGCGGAACGACATGATCTTCTCCTCGGACGCCAAGATCTACCGCCCGGACCCGAAGACCGTACCTTCTCGAAACAAGTTCACGGCCAACAACCAAGTCGGAACCCCAAGGTCGTCAACACGGACTCGGAGGAACCCCGGACGACGAGCCCTTCATCTCAGACGCCAAGTTCGTCGAGAACCCGGACGCCAAGGTCGCCGTCACGAATACGGCGAGTACTTCATCCCGAGCATGACGTCGACATGACCAAAACCCGGATGCGCCAAGACCTACCTCCGCTATCCGAGTCGAACCTCGTTCGTCGAACCACGAGACCGACCCGAACCGGAACACCAAGACCGTCGAGACCCTAATGTGTGCCCCTTCCCGAAACCCTATTTTATAAAAGTAATAACAACTTGTTGCATATTAATTGCCATACTTGCATGCATATTTGAGTGGTTTGGGGGACTTATGCCGATTCACCTCATAATTAAATATGGGGCCCATATGCGGGCAAATCTAGTCTCATATTGGCCTCATTTAAACTTGTGTAGCGAACCGGTGATATATTCTGCCTTGTTAAACAACATTTAAATTGCGGGGTTTCTAAATAACTTGAACCATTTAATTAATTGTCGGGACCCCGGTTCCGCTTAATATGACCTAATTGCATCGCACCTTTTCCATGCCATACATCATACATGCATCATGCCGATCTTCTGCCGTTGTATTAAATATTGCATCAGGTGTTTCCTCTAGTGTTTTGCTTCTTCGCGGATAAGGCCGTTGAGTTGATGTGAGCTTCGACCCGATCTTCGGTTGAACCCTTCGACAATGTTTTCAGGCGAGCATCTCCCCCTTTCTACCTATCTTACTTTTATAGTATTTATTCCCTCCTGTTGATCTTTTGCTATCTGTGTTGCGATGCTTTAGTTTCCGGTACCTGTGATATACCGTGCAGCCCTATATTGCCTTGGACACATCCTATTACCTGTTGTTTGGTAGATAGTTGGACTTGCGCGTCGTAGTCGCTTGCTCAAGTCTTTATGCGTGTCGCTCGATTACCACGATTGTTGATGTATTGTCGCATGTTGATGTTGGAGATGATCATAGTTTTACTTATCGTTCACTTTAATTCCTATTTAACAACTAAAATTGAAGTAAGAAGAGGCATCGGTGGGTGATAGATAATATTTGGTTTCCGAACGCCCACTTGTGTCCCGTAGGATCCCGAGTACTTGATACCTGTTCCTTGTTTTATCGCGCTATCCACATCCGGGAGGTATATGGGACCCCCCTGAGCCAGAGCTTGATTCAGTCTTATTTCTTGGGGCCACAAACTAGTTTGAGGTTTTATTTACTATCCTGTACTTATGCCATGCTACTGCTTTATTTACGATTGTGCGAGGAGCACACTGTACTGTTTAGGTAAGCGGAATGTTTTCGTGGTATCGACAAGCCCAGCCACACTTTCGGGTTCCCAGTCGTTTACAGCCATTGACGCAAACCTTGAGTCCGTCTCGGAGCTTGCTTACTTCGTTGCGGGTCTACTCAATGGGGTGGCCCCCTGAAATAATTCTGAATCCTGTGATTGCTTAGTCGTGAAGGCCTCGTTGGGTTTTGATTTGGTTTTTCCGAGGTTGATCGAGCGTGTGTTGCTATTGGTGCACCCGGGGTAAAACTTTCGAAAGCGTGTCCATGGATATGGACGACTTGGAGCACAGTATCTCGACCATAGACAAGCATAACTAAAGTTTATTGCTATAAATTTGACTTTATAATGACTAGTAATCAGCTTCACTATAATGGAATGGCTAAATAATACTGCCCACAATTGCTTGTTTGGATCGTCGCTCGCGACCATTGTACCTGACTAGTAAATATTGCAACTACAACGGAATGGCTGATTAAAAGTACCAACAACTGCTGGGTTTTTGGGTTATCTCATGTTAAATGCATCTGACTAGTAAGTGATGCCACTATAACGGAATGGTTAACTAAAAGTGCCCACTGCTTACTTTATCAGGATGATTATCTAAACCTGACTAGTAATTGCTGCAACGATAACTGAATAAATAAAACTGCCAACGGTGTGAGTTCCTCGGTTGACTTCCTCGTTTGGTCTCGAGGGGGAAACGCCAGGATGGGTTTGTTTGATGGTAGTATCAGTCTGGTTCCGGATAGGTCTTTCTTACCCCTCTCTGATAGCCGCCAGTTGTATCGAGTCTCTATAGGTTGTTTAGTGCATGCTGCCGCTGCCGCTTAAGTCCACCATACCTATGTAGGCGAGGACCGCCGAATTCTAGCCTCGCCGTGTACTGACGCTCCTCTTTTTCCTTTGCCCTTTGCCGGCACCCCTTTTGTTTAAGCAGGTTTTGAGATCTACGCCGTTATCAGGGTTACCCTTCCGGCTTGGCCTGGGCAGGGTTATGGATGCCATTGGTTATTCTTCAGGGCTCTTAGCCCCATTTGCATCTTGTCCGTAGCTGGACGCTCTATCGTTTCAAGGTGATTTGGATCTTTGTATATTATATCTGTGTTCTTGACTCACCGAGTCGCTGCTGTATATATATCTGTTCTGTGGGTCCCATCGAGGACTGTTGTGTAATGTTATTACTTCGTTTTCCACCCGCACGAAAGTGCCTGGTGGGCACCTTTGAATCGTTTCTATGCGGGTTTGGCGGGAATCGCTGAAACTTGCATAGGTCCGATTCTGAGGGTGTTACAATTGCATATTGGGATGATTGCATCATGTACTAGGTGTTCTCGCTGTTCCAAATAAAGGATTAAATTGAATCCTAAATTGAAAAGTCAAATAGCAAGTTTGAAAAGTCAAACGGCTAAAATTGGAAAGAGGGAAAGAGGAAAGAGAGGGAAACCGAGTTGGGGAGGGAGACCCTCCTCCAACCGGCGCGCCTCCTCCAAGCCGAGTTGGGGAGGGACTCCCCTCCCTCCCCATGGCGGCCGGCCCCTCCACCTATATAAGGAGGGGCAGGGCTCCCTCCTCTAGACACACAAGTTCCTATCCTCTAAATCTAAACCCTATCCCTAGCCTCCGGTTTAGAACGGTTTTGGTTTAGAGCTTCTAATTGCCCTAGCCTCCGGATTAGAGCCTTATAATTGGTGTGTCTAAACCCTAGACCGCCGAGGATCTCTATCATACTCCACCATACCCGCTCCGGCTTAAGGCGAAGCCCTGCGGGATCTCCCCTCTAGTTCCGGTACCACGCCGTTGTGCTGCCGGAATCGCGAGGAGAGTGCTACAACCTCCATTTTCTTTGGAACAAGGAGAGGAAGGTCTTCGTCGAAATCCGAATGTGACCGATTGCGGGGCTGCGCCTTGGCCAGCGGAAGGATCGTCTACGATCTTGAGATCGGGAAAATGCGACTACATCACCCACGAGAATCCGCTCTCGTTAAAAACCTTGGAATCTTTGAGGGTAAGTTATACCATCGACTCGTTGCTACAATCTAGTAGATAGATCTTGGCTTGTTTGTTTGTATGCGATAGAAAATTTTTGTTTTCCATGCTACGAAACCCTACAGTGGTATCAGAGCCGTGTCTATATGTAGATCTGTTGCACGAGTAGAACACAATGGTCATTGTGGGCGTTGATGCGTTTATTGTCGATTGCTTCTTGTGTACTTTGCATCTTGCGGTATGTTGGGATGAAGCGGCCCGGGCTAACCTTACATGACATCGTTCATGAGACTTGCTCCACGCTTGACATGCAACTTGTATTGCATAAGTGGCTTTGCGGGTGCCTGTTTCTCCTAGCATAGTTAAGATCCAATTTACAACGGGTGATCAACAATGCTAGTATCAATGTTGTGGTTCTTGTTCGTAAGTTAGAACGACACTTATTGAAAGCCCTAAACCACGTAAATATGCAAAGAATGTAGAGGCGTCTAACTTTGTTTTGCAGGGGTGTGCAGTGATGTCATATGGCCATGATTGTGATTATATTTGATGTATGCAATGTTCCTTATTGTAAGTTGGCAACCGGCAGGAGCCAGATGGTTGTCTTTAATTTATGTTAAGACCCGCGTGTCTATTCAAAGTAGTTGTAATAGTTGAAAACCGGTGGACGACAACCATGGAGAAGCATCATTAACCTTGATGCAATGCCGGTGATGATGGAGATCATGTTCGTGCTTGAAGATGGAGATCGGAAGCACAAAGAAGAAAAGCCATATCATATCACATATTATTGAATTGCATGTGATGTTAATCCTATATGCATCTTGTATTTCTTAGTAGACGACGGTAGCATTATAAGATGATCCCTCATGCACATGAATTTCAAGTCATAAAGTGTTCACCCTCAGTTAGCACCGTTGATAAAGCTTGTTGTTTCGAAGCACCACGTGATGATCGGGTGTGTTAGATTCTGCAAGTGTATACAATGTGAGCAAGCTATATTTGCTCATGCAGAAACTAAGGTTTGATCTTGACGAGCCTAGCATGTACAGACATGGTCTCGGAATACGGATCACCGAAAGGTAAAGCATGAATCATATAGTAGATATGATGAACATGACGATTGTTCGCCATTGAAACTGTATAAACTCTCGTGATGATCGGTGTTGATGTAGTGGATTTGGTTCATGTGATCACTAAAACAATGTGAGGGATGTTGTTTTGAGTGGGAGTTCACCTAGTTTAATTTCATTATTAATTTGAACTCAATTTGTCATAAACTTAGTCTAAACTATTGCAAATATGTTGTAGATCAATGCCAGCCCCTACTATCAATTTTAATGCGTTCCTAGAGAAAGAAAAGTTGAAAAACAATGGAAGCAACTTCGCGGATTGGTTCCGCAATTTGAGGATTGTCCTCACAGCTGGTAATTTGACCTATGTCTTTGGATGCACATTGGGTGACCCTGCGGTGATGCTCCCGATGAAGTAAAGAATGTTTACCTCGCTCGGAAGAATCAGTACTCCATAGTTCAGTGTGCTATCTTGTATGGTTTGGAATCGGAGCTTCAGAAAAGGTTTGAGAATTCAGACCCATATGATATTGTCGAGGATCTCAAATTGATTTTTGAGACTCATGCGGCAATTGAAAGCTATGAGGCTTCTGAAAAGTTCTTTAACTGCAAGATGGAAGAGGGCAGCTCCGTCAGTGAGCATGTGCTTAAGATGTCTGGGCACGCAAACAAACTTCAAAGCTTGGGTATAGTTATTCCTAATGCTTTGGGGATTTACCGTGTCCTGCAATCACTACCATCAAGTTACAAGAACTTTGTGATGAACTACAATATGCAGAACATGAACAAAGAGTTGCCAGAACTGTTTGCTATGTTAAAATCTGCAGAAGTGGAGATCAAGAAAGAGCACCAAGTGTTGTTGGTCCATAATGTAGGGTTTCATAGCATGGAAAACAAAAATTTTCTATCGCATACAACTAAACAAGCCAAGATCTATCTACTAGATTGTAGCAACGAGTCGATGGAATAACTTTCCCTCGAAGATTCCAAAACGTTTAACGAGAGCGGATTCTCGTGGGTGATGTAGTCGTACTCTTCCCGATCTCAAGATCGTGTAGACGATCCTTCGGCTGCGTTAAAGGCAGCGCTTCCTTGATCGGTCACGTTCGGTTTTGACGAAGACCTTCCTCTCCCTTGTTCCAGCAGCGGAGGTTGTAGCACTCTCCTCGCGATTCCGGCAAGGCGTGGTACCGGAAGTAGAGGGAGATCCAGGCTTCGCCTTAAGCCGGAGCGAGTATGGTGGAGTATGAGAGAGAGCTATTAGTGGTCTAGGGTTTAGACACACCAATTAGAAGGCTCTAATCCAAGGCTAGGGCAATTAGAAGCTTTAAACCAAAACTGCTCTAAACCGGAGTCTAGGGCTAGGTTTTAGATTAGAGGATAGGAACTTGTGTGTCTAGAGGAGGAGGCCCTGCCCCTCCTTTTATAGGTGGGAGGGGCGGCCAAGGGGAGGGAGTCCCTCCCCAAGTCGGCCTTGGGTGGCGCGCCGGCTTGGAGAGGAGGGACTCCTCCCCCAAGTCGGTTTCAACCTCCTCTTGCTTGTTTCCCACAGTTTCCTGTTTTAGCCGTTTGACTTTCAAACTGGCCATTTGACTTTTCAGTTTTAGGATTCAATTTTATCCTTTATTTGGAACAGCAAGAACACTTAGTACATGATGCGATCATTCCAATATGTAATGACACATTTGAAGGGAATATGCCCTGAGAGGCAATAATAAATTGTTTATTATGTGTATTCCAAGTATATGATAGATGTTTATTTTGCATGCTATAATTGTATTAATACGGAAACGTTAATACATGTGTGTTTAATAAACAAACAGAAAGTTCCTAGTTAAGCCTCTCTCATAAACTAGCTCGTTGATTAACAAGATGATCAAAGGTTTCCTGATCATGGACATTGGATGTTGTTAATAACGGGATCACAACATTAGTGTAATGATGTGATGAACATTCATCCGAAGTATAGCATTACGATCAAAGTCATTGAGTTTATATTGCTATAACAACTTACGAAGTGATCCTAATCCTTAGACCATGAGATCATGTCAATCACTAACACGGAAGAGTTTCTTGATAACATCAAACGTCACACCGTAATGTGGTGATTATAAAGATGGGTTCGAACTAATAAAGTGTTATGTTGAGGCTCATGGATCAAGAGTGGAATTTGTTCATCCGATGACGGATAGATATACTCTGGGCCCTCTCGGTGATATCACATTGATTAGCTTGCAAGCAAGTGATTTGATCACTAGAATGTTATATCACGGAGCGAGAAAAGAGTGCATGTCGATGAGATCAAACTAGGTATGGAGATACCGATGATCGAATCTCGGACATGTAATATATCGTGAGACAAAGGGATTAAGATACTAGCGTAAAGGTTCCGCGATCACAAGAAAGTCATCGTTGAATGTGTGGGAGTCGGTATGGGTCTCAGATCCGCTTCGATTATTGATCGAGAGGGGTCTCGATCATGTCCGCATTATTCACGAACCGTAGGGTGACACTTAAGAGACACCGACATCCAATTGGAGCAAAAGTTTCATGCGAAAGAATAAACAAGCGCAGAATTTATTTCACTAGATACCGAAAGCAGTTTTGGTGAAATTGCATAAAGTGGTTATGCATGTGAAATAGAATTCTAGCAAGGGGTTATTGTGAATGTTTGTCATTAAAGTAATTGACAAAATTCTGAATAAAATAAAAGAGTTTTATTTAATGAGAGTTTGCATTAAATTTGGTGGAAATTTAATGGGATTTTTTGAGTGGGATTTTGAGTGGACTTTTGAAGGGTCATTTTGTGAGTGGAGTGTCCACCCACATGATGAGGGGAGGGCAAGGGGGCAGCCCCCATGCGCCGGCCACCCCCTTGGGGTTCCCCCCTCCTCCTATAAAAGGGGCCCCTCCTCTCACTTCTCACTCACACCTCCTCGTGAAGGATCTCTCTCCCCCTCTAGAATTTATCCCCCATGGTCTCGGACTAGCGAGATACATGTTCCCGGTGGCTATTCGGCAAGAAAGAGTTGTGCTTCCGCTGCATCGCTGGAGCGAGGAGGCGGAGGTTGCTCGGTGCCTCGAACGTGTGTGCGAGCACGGATGCGCTGCTGATTTGCGGCGCTAGGACTTCCTCTCGATCTTGAGATCGGCAAGAGATCGTCTACATCAACCACGAGTTTGGACTCGTTAAGCTTTGTCGGTCTTCAAGGGTATGTTCTCTACGGATATACATCCGCCCGTTGTTTGTATCTAGTATAAATAGATCTTGGTATATAGTTCACATCGTAGGAAATTTTTTGTTTTCTATGTTGCGAACCCTTCATTAATATCGAGCGGATCTATGCGTAGATACTTTACAGGTAGTACACATATGAGTATGTGGGCGATGATGATCATGTTGTTGCTCCTTTCTTGTGATTTTGGATATTGGTGGCATAGTGGGATGAAGCGGCGGACAAACTTTACATGTCCTCGCACATGAGACTGTTCCACGCTTGACATGCAACTAGTTTGCATAAGTGGCTAGCGGTGTCATCTCTCCTACTATAGTCAATATCTATTTTGCAAGCGAGTTGTCAACAATTTGATTATCCTCGTTGTGGTTCATGTTCGTAGGTAAGAACGGTTCTATCTCGAAAGCCCTCAGCCACGTAAAACTTGCAATGGATAAATTAGAAGCGTCTAGTTTAGATTGTTGCTGGGCTAGTGTTATGATATGGTAGTGTTGTAAGTAGAAGTATGAGATGATATTCTTACAACACACATAGCGTAAAACCCATAGATTGTGGATTTACACATATAGGTATGATAGTGATCATACCACGATGCACATGATAGAGATCATCTGCGGGAACCATATAATTTCACTATTAAACATATGATGTTTGATTGCATCTTATATTGCTTATTTAGCGCTTTGTTAAGCATAATAAGATGATCCCTCATTTAAATATCAAGATAAGAATGTGTTCTTCCTTTAGTATGCACCGATTATGTTTTCGCTCCAAGACATCACGTGATGATCGGGTGTACTTGGATCCTCGACCATACTTGGTGTAAGACAGTTACACACTAAAAATACTAAGGTTCTAACTTGGCGAGCCTAGCATGTACAGACATGGCCTCGGAACACAGAATCGAAGGTTAAGCATGAGTCATATAGTTGATATGATGCCCATTTGATGCTCGCCTTTGAAGCTATACCGACTCACGTGATGATCGGACTTGGTGTAGTGGATTTGGTTCATGTAATCACCAAAAGGACACGAGGGATGTCGCTTTTGAGTGGGAGTTCATTCGTAATATAGATTAGTTGAACTCAATCTATCATACACTTAGTCTAAACTTTACAAATTCTGTTGTAGATGGCACCACACCTTTTAATTTCAATGCGTTCATGGAGAAAGAGAAACTAGCGAACGGTAGCAACTTTCTTGAATGGGCCATGAATTTGAGGATCCTCCTCTCTGCACAAAAGCAATATGTGCTAGAAGCGCCGTTAGGCCCCACCTTTGACGATGCCCGACGAGGAGAAGAATGTCTATCGACTCGTCGGAGGACCACAACTTAGTTCATTGCGGCATATTGTATGGGCTAGAGCCGAACTTCGGCGTTTGAAAGCGGCAATGCTTTTGATACAATGGGTGAGTTGAAAATGATTTTCGACACACATCTGCTGTGAGAGAGCTACAATGCTTCGTAAAAGTTCTTTAGTGCATGATGGAAGAACAGCTCGTTAGTGAGCATGTACTCAAGATGTCGGTTCGCCGATAAGCTTGTGTCCTTGGGAATAACGATTCCCATTGACTTAGGCATCCATCGTGTTGCGGTCTGCCACCTAGCTATAAGAGCTTCGTGATGAACTATAATATGCAAGGCATGAAGAAGTCTCTCCCGAGCTTCACAATGCTTAAAACCGCTAAGTGGAGATCAAAAGGAACATCAAGTGTTGATGATCAATAGGAACACTGGTTTCAAGAAAGACAAGAAGGGAAAAGCGGAAGGAAGTAAGGCGGCAAGCTGTTGCAGCGCTGAAAAGAAACCCCGAGTTGGACCTAAGTCGATACGAGTGCTACTATTGTAAGGGGTAGCCATGGGCATAGCCCCAAGTATCGCGAGACAAGAAGGCCGGCAAGGCAAACAAAGGTATATATGATATACATGTTATTGATGTGTACTTGACTAGTGCTCAGTAGCACCAGGTATTTGATACCGGTTGGTTGCTAATATTTGTAACTCGAATCGGTCATGAGCAGACCGCTAGCAAGGGTGAGGTCAAGATGCGTGTCGGCAATGGATCAAGCGTTGATGTGATCGCGTCGGAACGCTACCTCTCCACTTACCGTCGGGATTAGTTATAAACTTAAATAAGCATTATTTGGTGCCTTGAGCATGAACATTGTATCTGGATCATGTTTGATGCAAAGTGGTTTTCATTCAAATCTGAGAACAATGGTTGTTCCATTTATATGAATGAAATCTTTTATGGTCATGCACCAATGTTGAATGGTTTATTTCTGTTGGATCTCGATGATAATGTTACACATATTCATAATATTGATGCTAAAAGGATTAAACTTAGTGATGATATATCCGCATATATGTGCCGTCTAGGTCATATTGGCATTAAACGCATGAAGAAGCTCCATTCGGATGGACTTTTAGAATCACTTGATTATGAATCATTTGATACATGTGAGCCATGCCTTATGGGCAAGATGACTAGAAACGCCGTTTTCGGTTCAATGGAGCAGGCGTGATTTATTGGAAATCATACATTCGGATGTATGTGGTCCAATGAGTGTGTCGGCGAGTGGATATCGTTATTTTGTTACTTTCACGGATGATTTGAGTAGATACGGTTATATCTACTTAATGAAACACAAGTCTGAAACCTTTGAAAAGTTCAAGGAATTTCGAATGAAGTGGAAAATCATCGTAATAGAAAGATCAAATTTCTACGATGACCGTGGAGGTGAGTATCTAAGTTACGAGTTTAGCACTCACATGAAAGAGTGTGGAATTGTTTCACAACTCACACTGCTGCCGAACACCACAGCGAAATGGTGTGTCGGACGTAATCGTACTTTATTAGATATGGTTCGATCTATGATGTCTCTGACGGACTTGCCGTTGTCATTTTGGGGTTATGCACTAGAAGCTGCTGCATTCACTTTAAATCGGGCACCATCTAAATCCGTTGAAACGACACGTATGAATTGTGGTTTGAAACAAACCTAAGCATCATTCTTAAAGTTTGGGGTTGCGATGTTTATGTGAAGAAACTTCAACCGGATAAACTCGAACCCAAAGAGGAAAAATCGTCTTCATAGGATACCCTAAAGAAACTATTGGGTATTCCTTCTATCACGCATCCGAGGGCAAGGTTTTTGTTGCCAAGAATGGATCCTTTCTAGAAAGAGTTTCTCGCGAAAGGTGTGAGTAGTCGGAAGGTAGAACTCAAGAGGTTATGGAACCTTCTCTTCAAAGTATGGCGAGTAGCCTTGTCGGAAGTCGTTCGGAGTTGGCTCCACCTGTTGAAGAAGGAACTAATGATAATGATCATGAAACTCGAAAGAGAGTACTACCGAACCTCGCAGGTCAAACAGACGCTGCAGCTCCCGAGTATGTCGGAAATCTGTCATAAATTTCATGGTTGATGAAAATAATGACCTGCGACGTATGAAGAAGCGATGATGAGCCAGTTCCAACAAATGGTTAGAAGCCATGAAATCCGAGATGGAATCCATGTATGAAAATCAAGTTTGGAACTTGGTGGAATTACCTCACGAGAAAGGCGTGGAGAACAAATGGATTTTCAAAGGAAAAGCGATCGATGGTAATGTGACCATCTATAAAGCTCGACTTGTCGCAAAGGGGTTTCGACAAATTCAAGGAGTTGACTACGATGAGACTTTCTCTCCGTAGCGATGCTAAAGTCGATTAGGATTATGTTAGCAATTGCTGCATATTTCGATTATGAAATATGGCGGATGGATGTCAAAACGCGTTTCTCAATGGTAATATTGAAGAAGAGTTGTATATGATACAACCAAAGGGTTTTGTCGATCCTAAGGATGCTAACAAGGTGTGCAAGCTTCAGCGATCCATCTATGGATTGAAGCAAGCATCACGAAGTTGGAATCTCCGCTTTGATGAGGTGATCAAAGAGTTTGGATTTGTCCAAACTTATGGAGAAGCTTGTATTTACAAGAAAGTGAGTGGGAGCAATGTGGCATTTTTGATACTATATGTGGATGACATATTATTGATCGGAAATGATATAGAACTTTTAAACAGTGTTAAAAGTTATCTAAACAGCAAATTTTCAATGAAGGACCTAGGTGAAGCGTCTTACATATTAGGCATAAAGATCTATAGAGATAGATCTAGGCGCCTAATAGGGCTATCAAAGTACATACCTTGATAAGATTTTAAAGAAGTTTAAAATGGGCCGGAAGTAAGAAGGGTTCTTACCTATGTTGCAAGGCAAGACATTGAGTAAGACTCAAAGTCCGGCTTCGGGAAGAAAGAGAGATAATGGACAAAGTCCCTATGCTTGACCATAGGCTCTATAATGTACGCCATGCTATGTACAAGACCGGATGTGGCACACGCTATTAGTTTGACTAGTAGGTACCAATCGGATCGTGTTCGAACCTTTGGATAGCGGTCAAGAATATCCTTAAGTACTTAAGAAGAACTAAGGATATGTTTCTTGTATCTGGTGAAGAAGAAGAGATCGTCGCTAAGTGTTATGTCGGCTAGCTTTGACACCGATCCGGATGACTCTAAGTCTCAATCCGGATACGTATTTCTCATGAATGGTGGAGCCGGTTAGTTGGAGGAGCTCCAAACAACCTGTGGTAGCGGGATCAACAACGGAGGCGAATATGTTCTTTGCTTGAGCGGCTCGGGAAGCGATTTGGATGAAGGAGTTCATATCCGAACTAGGAGTTGTGGCAGCGTTGGACCCAATGGTGATCTATTGTGACAACAATGGTGCCATTGCCAATGCCAAAGATCCAAGGTCTCACAAGCATTCCAAGCATATTAAGCGCCGGTTTCACTCCATCCATGAAAGCATGTCAAGGATGGAGATATAAAGATTAGAAGTACATACGGATCTCAATGTAGCGGATCCGTTGACTAAAACTCTCCTAGAGCAAAACATGATCAACACGAACTCAATGGGTGTTAGATATATCACTATGTAACTAGATTATTGTCTCTAGTGCAAGTGGGAGACTGAAGGGAATATGCCCTGAGAGGCAATAATAAATTGTTTATTATGTGTATTCCAAGTATATGATAGATGTTTATTTTGCATGCTATAATTGTATTAATACGGAAACGTTAATACATGTGTGTTTAATAAACAAACAGAAAGTTCCTAGTTAAGCCTCTCTCATAAACTAGCTCGTTGATTAACAAGATGATCAAAGGTTTCCTGATCATGGACATTGGATGTTGTTAATAACGGGATCACAACATTAGTGTAATGATGTGATGAACATTCATCAGTATAGCATTACGATCAAAGTCATTGAGTTTATATTGCTATAACAACTTACAGTGATCCTAATCCTTAGACCATGAGATCATGTCAATCACTAACACCGAAGAGTTTCTTGATAACATCAAAGCGTCACACCGTAATGTGGTGATTATAAAGATGGGTTCGAACTAATAAAGTGTTATGTTGAGGCTCATGGATCAAGAGTGGAATTTGTTCATCCGATGACGGATAGATATACTCTGGGCCTCTCGGTGATATCACATTGATTAGCTTGCAAGCAAGTGATTTGATCACTAGAATGTTATATCACGGAACGAGAAAGAGTGCATGTCGATAGAGATCAAACTAGGTATGGAGATACCGATGATCGAATCTCGGACATGTAATATATCGTGAGACAAAGGGATTAAGATACTAGCGTAAAGGTTAGCGATCACAAGAAAGTCATCGTTGAATGTGTGGGAGTCGGTATGGGTCTCCGGATCCGCTTCGATTATTGATCGAGAGGGTCTCGATCATGTCCGCATTATTCACGAACCGTAGGGTGACACACTTAAGAGACACCGACATCCAATTGGAGCAAAAGTTTCATGCCGAAGAATAAACAAGCGCAGGAATTTATTTCACTAGATACCAAACAGGTTTTGGTGAAATTGCATAAAGTGGTTATGCATGTGAAATAGAATTCTAGCAAGGGTTATTGTGAATGTTTGTCATTAAAGTAATTGACAAAATTCTGAATAAAATAAAAGAGTTTTATTTAATGAGAGTTTGCATTAAATTTGGTGGAAATTTAATGGGATTTTGAGTGGGATTTTGAGTGGACTTTTGAAGGGTCATTTTGTGAGTGGAGTGTCCACCCACATGATGAGGGAGGCAAGGGCAGCCCCCATGCGCTGCCACCCCTTGGGGTTCCCCCTCCTCCTATAAAGGAGCCCCTCCTCACTTCTCACTCACACCTCCTCGTGAAGGATCTCTCTCCCCTCTAGAATTTATCCCCCATGGTCTCGGACTAGCGAGATACATGTTCCCGTGGCTATTCGGCAAGAAAGAGTTGTGCTTCCGCTGCATCGCTGAGGCGAGGCGGAGGTTGCTCGGTGCCTCGAACGTGTGTGCGAGCACGGATGCGCTGCTGATTTGCGGCGCTAGGACTTCCTCTCGATCTTGAGATCGGCAAGAGATCGTCTACATCAACCACGAGTTTGGACTCGTTAAGCTTTGTCGGTCTTCAAGGGTATGTTCTCTACGGATATACATCCGCCCGTTGTTTGTATCTAGTATAAATAGATCTTGGTATATAGTTCACATCGTAGGAAATTTTTTGTTTTCTATGCTACGAACCCTTCAACATTCATGTACCCATTCCCCCTGGAGTGCCGGACATTCCGGAACCTTCTAGAACATTCCCGATGAAAACACCGGAATCATTTCCGAACTCCGGAACGGGACTTTCCTTATATGAATCTTATTCTACGGACCATTCCGGATCACCTCGTGATATCCCGGATCCCATCCGAGACTCCGAACAACATTCGGTCTCTTTCTCATAATACCATAACTACTCAAACAACGTCGAATCCTTAAGTGTGTCTCCCTACGGTTCGTGAATTATGCGGACATGATCGAGACACTTCTCCGAACAATAACCAATAGAGGAATCTGGAAATTCATATGGCTCCACATTTCTCACGATTACTTTGCGATCGAATGAACCACTTACATACGATACCAATTTCCCTTTATCTCACGATAGTTCACTTATCTGAGGTTATGATCGTCGGTATCTCTGCATACCTAGTTCAACCTCGTTACCGATAAGTACTCTTTTCTCGTTCTGATATGTGATCCCTTGAGCCAGTCACATGCTTGCAAGCTAATTGGATGACATTCCACCGAGAGGGCCCAGAGTATATCTATCCGTCATATGGATGGACAAATCCACTCTTGATCCATGTGTTTCAACCAATACTTTCCGAACACTCAATGCCACCTTTATAGCCACCCGATTCACGGTGTGGTGTTTGATGTCATCAAAGAATCCATCCGGTAAAGGTGATATGCATGATCTCATGGTCGAAGGAATTAGGTTACTATGTATCGTAAAGCATATAGCAATTGAACTATTGAAATGACTTGATCTTTATGCTACGCTTATCTATAGGAGTATGTCCACCATATCATTCTCCTAACGATATGATCTTGTTGTTGATAACATCTCAATGTTCATGATAGGGAAACCACAATCATTAATCAACCAACAAGCTAGTGAAGTATAGAGGCTATACTAGGGACTTCAAATTAAGTTTACAAATCACACAAGTATTAATGTTTCCTTGTTAATACTATTATAGCATGAATGTAAACATTTATCATAAACACAAAGATATAATAATAACTACATTTATTATTGCCTCTAGGGCATATCTTCAACAGTCTCCCACTTGCACTAGAGTCATCTAATCTAGATTACATGGTAATATACCGAACACCCATGGCAGTTTGGTCATGTTTTGCCCTCAGGAGAGGTTTAGTAAACGGATCCGCCACATTCAGATCTGTGTGTACTTTGCAAATCTTTATATCCCCATCCTGGATATGTTCTCGAATAGCGTGGAAACGCAGCTTGATATGCTTCAGCTTCTTGTGTGACCTTGGTTCTTGCGCATTGGCTATGGCGCCCATGTTATCACAGTAGATAGACATTGGGTCCAGCGCACTAGGAACCACACTCAGCTCTGTAATGAACTCTTTCATCCATATCGCTTCTTGTGAAGCCTCCGAAGCAGCCATGTATTCCGATTCAGTTGAAGATCTCGCCACAACGCTTTGCTTTGCACTCCTCCAGCTAACTGCTGCACCATTCAAAATAAATCATTATCAGATTGTGATTTAGAATCATCCGGATCGGTGTTCCAACTAGCATCGGTGTAACCATTAACAACGAGCTGTTCATCACCTCCATAAGAAAGAACCATATCCTTAGTTCTTCTCAAGTACTTAAGGAAGTTTTTGACCGCTGTCCAATGATCCACTCCTGGATCACTTTGATATCTGCTAGTTAAACTAACATCATATGCAATGTCAGGTCTAGTACATAGCATGGCATACATTAGAGATCCTATGGCTGAGGCATAGGGAGTCTTACTCATCCTTTCTCTCTTCTGCCGATGTCGGACTTTGAGTTTTACTCAAGGTCGTATTGGGCAACATGGGCAAGAACCCTTTCTTGCTTTCTTCCATTCCAAACCTCTTTAGAACTTTGTCCAAATATGTACTCTGTGACAATGATATTTGGCATTTCGATCTATCTCTATAAATCTTTATGCCTAATATGTAAGCTGCTTCGCCAAGATCCTTCATTGAAAAACTATTATTCAAATATTCCTTGACACTATTAAGAAGGTCTACATCATTCCCAATCAACAATATGTCATCCACATATAGTATTAAGAATGCTACAGAGCTCCCACTCACTTTCTTGTAAATACAAGCTTCTCCATAAGTTTGTATAAAACCAAAACTTTTGATCACCTTATCAAAACATTGATTCCAACTTCAGGATGCTTGCTTCAATCCATAGATGGACCGTTGAAGTTTGCATACCTTGTTAGCATCTTTAGGATCGACAAAACCTTTGGGTTGCATCATATACAACTCTTCATCAATATCTCCATTGAGGAATGCTGTTTTGACATCCATCTGCCATATCTCATAATCATAATATGCAGCGATTGCTAACATAATCCTCACAGACTTTAGGTTCGCTACCGGTGAGAAAGTCTCATCGTAGTCAACTCCTTGAATTTGTCGAAACCCTTTTGCGACAAGTCGAGCTTTATAGACAGTAACATTACCATCAGCACCTGTTTTCTTCTTGAAAATCCATTTGTTCTCGACCTTTTCGGCCATCCGTAAGTCCACCAAAGTCCATACTTGGTTTTCGTACATGGATCCAATATCGGATTTCATGGCTTCTTGCCATTTATTGGAATCTGGGCTCATCATCGCTTCCTCATATGTCTCGGGTCATCGGTGTTGTCCACCAACATGACACTCATAACGGGATCATACCAATGGAGTGGTACGAGTTCCCGTTGACCTCAGGCTCTGTAGCAACTTCAACGAAGTTTCATGATCATCATCATTAGCTTCCTCTCTACTTGGTGCAGCACCACAGAACTTCCTCCGTCTTTGCGCTACTCGCAATTTCGAGAGAAGGTTCGACAACCTCGTCGAGTTCTACTTTCCTTCCATCACTTCTTTCGAGAGAAATTCCTTCTCTAGAAAGGATCCATTCTTAACGAAGATTTTGCCTTCGGATCTATGATAGAAGGTATACCCAGTTTCCTTTGGGTATCCTATGAAGACGCATTTTCCGCTTTGGGTTCAAGCTTGTCCCAGTAACTTCTTTACATAGGCTTCGCATCCCCAAACTTTAAGGAACAACAATTTAGGTTTCTTCCCAAACCATAATTCATACGGTGTCGTTTCAACGGATTTAGACGGTGCCCTATTTAAAGTGAATGCGGTGTTTCTAATGCATAACCCCAAAATGATAGCGGTAACTGTAAGTGACATCATAGAACGAACCATATCTAAGAGAGTTCGATTGACGTTCGGACACACCATTACACTGTGGTGTTCCGGTGTCAATCGTGAAAGTATTACGCATTTCTTCAAATGCTCGCCAAACTCGTAACTTAGATATTCACCTCCACGATCAGAACGTAGAAATTTAATCTTCTTGTTACGTTGATTCTCTACCTCACTTTGAAACTCCTTAAACTTCTCGAAAGTTTCGGACTTATGTTAAATGAAATAGATATACCCATATCTACTCAAGTCATCCGTGAAGGTAAGAACATAACGATAACCACATGATGCTACACTCATTGGACCACACACATCGGTATGTATGATTTCCAATAAGTCCGTAGCTCGCTCCATCATACCAAAAAATGGAGTCTTAGTCATTTTTCCCATCAGACATGCTTCGCATCTTTCAAGTGATTCAAAATCAAGTGATTCAAGAAGTCCATCGGAATGGAGTTTCTTCATACGCTTCACTCCAATGTGACCAAGACGACAGTTCCACATATAGGTCGAATTATCGCTTGATTTCAAATGTTTAGCCTCAATGTTGTTGATATGTGTATTTCCACTATCGAGATTCAATAATAATAGACCATCTATCAAAGGTGCATGTGCATAAAACATATTACTCATATAAATCGAACAACCATTATTCTCTGACTTAAACAAGTAACCGTCTCGCAATAAACAAGATCCCGATATAATGTTCATGCTCAACACATGCACTAAATAACAATTATTTAAGTATAAAACTAATCCCGATGGTAGATGAAGGGGTAGCGTGCCGACCGCGATCACATCAACCTTTGATCCGTTTCCCACGCGCATCGTCACCTCGTTCTTCGCTAGCTTCCATTTATTCTGCAGCACCTGTTTCGAGTTACAAATATGAGCAACCGAACCAGTATCAAATACCCAGGAACTACTACGAGTACTAGTGAGATACACATCAATAACATGTATATCAGATATACCTTTCTTCTTGATGTTGCCGTTCTTCAGATCCGCCAAGTACTTTGGGCAATTCCGCTTCCAGTGACCTTCTCCCTTGCAGTAAAAGCACTCAGTATCAGGCTTGGGTCCAGCCTTGGTCTTCTTCGCCGGCGTGGTAACTATATTACCACCCTTCTTGAAGTGTCCCTTTTGCTTAGACTTGCCTTTCTTGAATTTGGTGGTCTTATTGACCAACAACACTTGGTGCTCTTTATTGATCTCCACTTCTGCAGATTTCAACATGGCAAAGAGTTCTGGCAACGTCTTGTTCATGTTCTGCATGTTGTAGTTCATCACAAAGTTCTTGAAACTTGGTGGTAGTGATTGGAGGACACGGTAAATCCCCAAAGCATTAGGAATCACTATACCCAAGCTTTGAAGTTTGTTTGTGTGCCCAGACATCTTAAGCACATGCTCACTGACGGAGCTGCCTTCTTCCATCTTGCAGTTAAAGAACTTTTCAGAAGCCTCATAGCTTTCAATTGCCGCATGAGTCTCAAAAATCAATTTGAGATCCTCGACAATATCATATGGGTCTGACTCTTCAAACCCTTTTCAAGCTCGATTCCAAACCATACAAGATAGCACATGAACTATGGAGTACCGATTCTTCCGAGCGAGGTAAACATTCTTTACTTCATCGAGCATCAGCTGCAGTGGCTCACCCAATGTGCATCCAGCACATAGGTCAAATTACCAGCTGTGAGGACAATCCTCAAATTGAGGAACCAATCCGCGAAGTTGCTTCCATTGTTTTTCAACTTTTCTTTCTCTAGGAACGCATTAAAATTGATGGTAGGGGCTGCCATTGATCTACAACATATTTGCAATAGTTTAGACTAAGTTTATGACAAATTGAGTTCAAATTAATTAATGAAATTAAACTAGGTGAACTCCCACTCAAAACAACATCCCTCACATTGTTTTAGTGATCACACGAACCAAATCCACTACATCAACACCGATCATCACGAGAGTTGATATAGTTTCAATGGAGAACAATCGTCATGTTCATAATGTCTACTATATGATTCATGCTTTACCTTTCGGTGATCCGTGTTCCGAGACCATGTCTGTACATGCTAGGCTCGTCAAGATCAAACCTTAGTTTCCGCATGAGAAAATCTGGCTTGCTCACGTTGTATACACTTGCAGAATCTAACACACCCGATCATCACGTGGTGCTTCGAAACAACAAGCTTTAGCAACGGTGCTAACTAAGGGTGAACACATTATGACTTTAAATTCATGTGCATGAGGGATCATCTTATAATGCTACCGTCGTCTACTAAGCAATACAAGATTCATAAAGGATTAACATCACATGCAATTCATAATATGTGATATGATATGGCCTTTCTTCTTTGTGCTTCCGATCTCCATCTTCTATCACGAACATGATCTCCATCATCACCGACATTGCATCAAGGTCAATGACGCTTCTCCATGGTTGTCGTCCACCGGCTTCAACTATTACAACCTTTGAATAGACACGCGGGTCTTAACATAAATTAAAGACAACCATATGGCTCCTGCCGGTTGCCAACTTACAATAAGGAACATTGCATACATCAAATATAATCACAATCATGGCCATATCACATCACTGCACACCCCTGCAAAACAAAGTTAGACGCCTCTACTTTCTTTGCATATTTTACGTGGTTTGGGGCTTTCAATAAGTGTCGTTCTAACTTACGAACAAGAACCACAAAATTGATACTAGCATTGTTGATCACCCGTTGTAAATTGGATCTTAACTATGCTAGGAGAAACAGGCACCCGCAAAGCCACTTATGCAATTCAAGTTGCATGTCAAGCGTGGAGCAAGTCTCATGAACGATGTCATGTAAGGTTAGCCCGGGCCGCTTCATCCCAACATACCGCAAGATGCAAAGTACACAAGAAGCAATCGACAATAAAAGCATCAACGCCCACAATGACCATTGTGTTCTACTCGTGCAACAGGTCTACATATAGACACGGCTCTGATACCACTGTAGGGTTTCGTAGCATGGAAAACAAAAATTTTCTATCGCATACAACCAAACAAGCCAAGATCTATCTACTAGATTGTAGCAACAAGTCGATGGAATAACTTACCCTCGAAGATTCCAAAATGTTTAACGAGAGCGGATTCTCGTGGGTGATGTAGTCGTACTCTTCCCGATCTCAAGATCGTGTAGACGATCCTTCAGGCTATGCGTTCCTAGCGCTCCGATCGGTCACATGTTCGGTACTCGTGAAGACCTTCCTCTCCCTTGTTCCAAGGCAGCGGAGGTTGTAGCACTCTCCTGATTCCGGCCTGACGGCGTACCTAAGTAGAGGGAGATCCCGCAGCCATTAGCCGGAGCGAGTATGGTGGAGTATGAGAGAGCTATTAGTGGTCTAGGGTTTAGACACACCAATTAGAAGGCTCTAATCCAAGGCTAGGGCAATTAGAAGCTCTAAACCAAAACTGCTCTAACCGGAGTCTAGGGCTAGGTTTTAGATTAGAGGATAGGAACTTGTGTGTCTAGAGGAGGAGGCCTGCCCTCCTTTTATAGGTGGGAGGGGCCAAGGGAGGGAGTCCCTCCCAAGTCGGCCTGGGTGGAGCGCCGCTTGGAGGAGGACTCCTCCCAAGTCGTTCAACCTCCTCTTGCTTGTTTCCACAGTTTCTGTTTTAGCCGTTTGACTTTCAAACCGCCATTTGACTTTTAGTTTTAGGATTCAATTTAATCCTTTATTTGGAACAGCAAGAACACTTAGTACATGATGCAATCATTCCAATATGTAATGACACATTCATGTACCCTTTCCCCCAGTCTTGGACATTCCGAACCTTCTAGAACATTCCGATGAAAACACCGAATCATTTCGAACTCCGACGGGACTTTCCTTATATGAATCTTATTCTCGGACCATTCCGGATCACCTCGTGATATCCGGATCCCATCCGAGACTCGAACAACATTCGGTCTCTTTCTCATAATACCATAACTACTCAAACAACGTCGAATCCTTAAGTGTGTCTCCCTACGGTTCGTGAATTATGCGGACATGATCGAGACACTTCTCCGAACAATAACCAATAGAGGAATATGGAAATTCATATGGCTCCACATATTTCTCGATTACTTTGCAATCGAATGAACCACTTACATACGATACCAATTTCCCTTTGTCTCACGATAGTTCACTTATCGAGGTTATGATCGTCGGTATCTCTGCATACCTAGTTCAACCTCGTTACGATAAGTACTCTTTTCTTGTTCCGTGATATGTGATCCCTTGTGAGCCACCACATGCTTGCAAGCTAATTGGATGACATTCCACCGAGAGAGGGCCAGAGTATATCTATCCGTCATATGGATGGACAAATCCCACTCTTGATCCATGTGTTTCAACCAATACTTTCCGAACACTCAATGCCACCTTTATAGCCACCCAGTTACGGTGTGGTGTTTGATGTCATCAAAGCATCCATCCGGTAAAGGTGATATGCATGATCTCATGGTCGAAGGAATTAGGTTACTATGTATAAGAAAGCATATAGCAATTGAACTATTGAAATGACTTGATCTTTATGCTACGCTTATCTATAGGAGTATGTCCACCATATCCTTCTCCTAACGATATGATCTTGTTGTTGATAACATCTCAATGTTCATGATAGGGAAACCACAAACATTAATCAACCAACAAGCTAGTGAAGTATAGAGGCTATACTAGGGACTTCAAATTAAGTTTACAAATCACACAAGTATTAATGTTTCCTTGTTAATACTATTATAGCATGAATGTAAACATTTATCATAAACACAAAGATATAATAATAACTACATTTATTATTGCCTCTAGGGCATATCTCCAACAAATCAGACCACCAAATTCAAGAAAGGCAAGTCTAAGCAGAAGGGACACTTCAAGAAGGGTGGTAAGAAAGTTACCACGCCGGCGAAGAAGACCAATGCTGGACCCAAGCCTGATACAGAGTGCTTTTACTGCAAGGGAGAAGATCACTGGAAGAGGAATTGCCCAAAGTACTTGGTGGATTTGAAGAACGACAACATCAAGAAGAAAGGTATATCCGATATACATGTTATTGATGTGTATCTCACTAGTACTCGTAGTAGTGCCTGGGTATTTGATACTGGTTCGGTTGCTCATATTTGTAACTCGAAACAGGTGCTGCAGAATAAACGGAAGCTAGCGAAGAACGAGGTGACGATGCGCGTGGGAAACGGATCAAAATTTGATGTGATCGCGGTCGGCATGCTACCTCTTCATCTACCATTGGGATTAGTTTTATACTTAAATAATTGTTATTTGGTGCCTGCGTTAAGCATGAACATTATATCGGGATCTTGTTTATTGCGAGACGGTTACTTGTTTAAGTCCGAGAATAATGGTTGTTCTATTTATATGAGTAATATGTTTTATGCACATGCACCTTTGATAGATGGTCTATTCTTATTGAATCTCGCTAGTGGGAATACATATATTAACAACATTGAGGCTAAACGTTTGAAATCGAGCGATAACTCGACCTACATGTGGCACTGTCGTCTTGGTCACATTGGAGTGAAGCGTATGAAGAAACTCCATTCCGATGGACTTCTTGAATCACTTGATTTTGAATCACTTGAAAGATGCGAAGCATGTCTGATGGGTAAAATGACTAAGACTCCATTTTCTGGTATGATGGAGCAAACTACGGACTTATTGGAAATCATACATACCGATGTGTGTGGTCCAATGAGTGTGTGTGGTCCAATGAGTATAGCATCGCGCGGTGGTTATTGTTATGTTCTTACCTTCACGGATGACTTGAGTAGATATGGGTATATATATTTCATGAAACATAAGTCCGAAACTTTCGAGAAGTTTAAGGAGTTTCAAAGTGAGGTAGAGAATCAACGTAACAAGAAGATTAAATTTCTATGTTCTGATCGTGGAGGTGAATATCTAAGTTACGAGTTTGGCGAGCATTTGAAGAAATGCGGAATACTTTCACTGATTGACACCGGAACACCACAGCGTAATGGTGTGTCCGAACGTCGTAATCGAACTCTCTTAGATATGGTTCGTTCTATGATGTCACTTACAGATTTACCGCTATCATTTTGGGGTTATGCATTAGAAACAACCGCATTCACTTTAAATAGGGCACCGTCTAAATCCGTTGAAACGACACCGTATGAATTATGGTTTGGTAAGAAACCTAGATTGTCATTCCTTAAAATTTGGGGATGCGAAGCCTATGTAAAGAAGTTACAGCCGGACAAGCTTGAACCCAAAGCGGAAAAATGCGTCTTCATAGGATACCCGAAGGAAACTATTGGGTATACCTTCTATCATAGATCCGAAGGCAAAATCTTCGTTGCCAAGAATGGATCCTTTCTAGAGAAGGAATTTCTCTCGAAAGAAGTGACTGGAAGGAAAGTAGAACTCGACGAGGTTGTCGAACCTTCTCTCGAAATTGCGAGTAGCGCAGCACCGGAAGAAGTTCCTATGGTGCCTGCACCAATAAGAGAGGAAGCTAATGATAGTGATCATGAAACTTGTTGAAGTTGCTCTGAGCCTCGGAGGTCAACGAGAACTCGTACCACTCCAGTTGGTATGATCCGTTATGAGTGTCATGTTGGTGGACAACACCGATGACCCCGAGACATATGAGGAAGCAATGATGAGCCCAGATTCCAATAAATGGCAAGAAGCCATGAAATCCGAGATTGGATCCATGTACGAAAACCAAGTATGGACTTTGGTAGACTTACCGGATGGCCGGAAGGCTGTCGAGAACAAATGGATTTTCAAGAAGAAAACAAATGCTGATGGTAATGTTACTGTCTATAAAGCTCGACTTGTCGCAAAAGGGTTTCGACAAATTCAAGGAGTTGACTACGATGAGACTTTCTCACCGGTAGCGAACCTAAAGTCTGTGAGTATTATGTTAGCAATCGCTGCATATTTTGATTATGAGATATGGCAGATGGATGTCAAAACAGCATTCCTCAATGGAGATATTGATGAAGAGTTGTATATGATGCGACCCAAAGGTTTTGTCGATCCTAAAGATGCTAACAAGGTATGCAAACTTCAACTGTCCATCTATGGATTGAAGCAAGCATCCCGAAGTTGGAATCAACGTTTTGATAAGGTAATCAAAAGTTTTGGTTTTATACAAACTTATGGAGAAGCTTGTATTTACAAGAAAGTGAGTGGGAGCTCTGTAGCATTCTTAATACTATATGTGGATGACATATTATTGATTGGGAATGATGTAGACCTTCTTAATAGTGTCAAGGAATATTTGAATAATAGTTTTTCAATAAAGGATCTTGGCGAAGCAGCTTACATATTAGGCATAAAGATTTATAGAGATAGATCGAAACGCCAAATATCATTGTCACAGAGTACATATTTGGACAAAGTTGTAAAGAGGTTTGGAATGGAAGAAAGCAAGAAAGGGTTCTTGCCCATGTTGCCCAATACGACCTTGAGTAAAACTCAAAGTCCGACATCGGCAGAAGATAGAGAAAGGATGAGTAAGACTCCCTATGCCTTAGCCATAGGATCTCTAATGTATGCCATGCTATGTACTAGACCCGACATTGCATATGCTGTTAGTTTAACTAGCAGATATCAAAGTGATCCAGGAGTGGAACATTGGACAACGGTCAAAAACATCCTTAAGTACTTGAGAAGAACTAAGGATATGGTTCTTTCTTATGGAGGTGATGAACAACTCGTTGTTAATGGTTACACCGATGCTAGTTGGAACACCGATCCGGATGATTCTAAATCACAATCTGGATACGTATTTATTTTGAATGGTGTAGCAGTTAGCTGGAGGAATGCAAAGCAAAGCGTTGTGGCGAGATCTTCAACTGAATAGGAATACATGGCTGCTTCGGAGGCTTCACAAGAAGCGATATGGATGAAAGAGTTCATTACAGAGCTGGGTGTGGTTCCTAGTGCGCTGGACCCAATGTCTATCTACTGTGATAACATGGGCGCCATAGCCAATGCGCAAGAACCAAGGTCACACAAGAAGCTGAAGCACATCAAGCTGTGTTTTCACGCTATTCGAGAACATATCCAGGATGGGGATATAAAGATTTGCAAAGTACACACAGATCTGAATGTGGCGGATCCGTTGACTAAACCTCTCCCGAGGGCAAAACATGACCAACACCAAACTACCATGGGTGTTCGGTATATTACCATGTAATCTAGATTAGATGACTCTAGTGCAAGTGGGAGACTGTTGGAGATATGCCCTAGAGGCAATAATAAATGTAGTTATTATTATATCTTTGTGTTTATGATAAATGTTTACATTCATGCTATAATAGTATTAACAAGGAAACATTGATACTTGTGTGATTTGTAAACTTAATTTGAAGTCCCTAGTATAGCCTCTATACTTCACTAGCTTGTTGGTTGATAAATGATTGTGGTTTCCCTATCATGAACATTGAGATGTTATCAACAACAAGATCATATCGTTAGGAGAATGATATGGTGGACATACTCCTATAGATAAGCGTAGCATAAAGATCAAGTCATTTCAATAGTTCAATTGCTATATGCTTTCTGATACATAGTAACCTAATTACTTCGACCATGAGATCATGCATATCACCTTTACCGGATGGATGCTTTGATGACATCAAACACCACACCGTAACTGGGTGGCTATAAAGGTGGCATTGAGTGTTCGGAAAGTATTGGTTGAGACACATGGATCAAGAGTGGGATTTTCCATCCATATGACGGATAGATATACTCTGGGCCCTCTCGGTGGAATGTCATCCAATTAGCTTGCAAGCATGTGACTGGCTCACAAGGGATCACATATCACGGGAACGAGAAAAGAGTACTTATCGGTAATGAGGTTGAACTAGTTATGCAGAGATACCGACGATCATAACCTCGGATAAGTAAACTATCGTGAGACAAAGGGAAATTGGTATCGTATGTAAGTGGTTCATTCGATCGCAAAGTAATCGTAGAAATATGTGGGAGCCATATGAATTTCCAGATTCCTCTATTGGTTATTGTTCGGAGAAGTGTCTCGATCATGTCCGCATAATTCACGAACCGTAGGGAGACACACTTAAGGATTCGACGTTGTTTGAGTAGTTATGTTATTATGAGAATGAGACCGAATGTTGTTCGGAGTCTCGGATAGGATCCGGGATATCACGAGGTGATCCGGAATGGTCCGGAGAATAAGATTCATATAAGGAAAGTCCCGTTTCGGAGTTCGGGAATGATTCCGGTGTTTTCATCGGGAATGTTCTAGAAAGTTCCGGAATGTCCGACACTCTGGAGGGGAAGGGGTACATGAATGTGTCATTGCATATTGGGATGATTGCATCATGTACTAAGTGTTCTTGCTGTTCCAAATAAAGGATTAAATTGAATCCTAAATTGAAAAGTCAAATAGCAAGTTTGAAAAGTCAAACGGCTAAAATTGGAAAGAGGGAAAGAGGAAAGAGAGGGAAACCGAGTTGGGGAGGGATACCCTCCTCCAACCGGCGCGCTTCCTCCAAGCCGAGTTGGGGAGGGACTCCCCTCCCTCCCCATGGCGCGGCCGGCCCCTCCACCTATATAAGGAGGGGCAGGGCTCCGTCCTCTAGACACACAAGTTCCTATCCTCTAAATCTAAACCCTAGCCCTAGCCTCCGGTTTAGAGCGGTTTTGGTTTAGAGCTTCTAATTGCCCTAGCCTCCGGATTAGAGCCTTCTAATTGGTGTATCTAAACCCTAGACCGCCGAGGATCTCTCTCATACTCCACCATACCCGCTCCGGCTTAAGGCGAAGCCTCGGGATCTCCCTCTACTTAGGTACCACGTTGTCTTGCGAATCGCGAGGAGAGTGTACAACCTCCGCTTTTCTTGGAACAAGGGAGAGGAAGGTCTTCGTCGAAAAGTCGAACGTGTGACCGATCATGGAGCTCTGCCGAACGCAGCGGAAGGATCGTCTACGATCTTAAGATCGGGAAGAAATCGACTACATCACCCACGAGAATCCGCTCTCGTTAAACACTTTGGAATCTTCGAGGGTAAGTTATTCCATCGACTCGTTGCTACAATCTAGTAGATAGATCTTGGCTTGTTTGTTTGTATGCGATAGAATTTTTTTGTTTTCCATGCTACGAAACCCTACAGCTGGGCCTCCTCCCAGTCGGCGATGAAGTCTGCCAGTGCCTCTGACTTGATCGCCTTTCGTGGCTCGTATTTGATGTTGTGGATGCCGATCTCGACGGCCCACTTGGCGACCCGCCTGGTCGCCTCGCGATTGCGTATGATGTCTTGCAGTGGTGCTGAGGAGACGACCATGATCGGGTGCTCCTGGAAGTAGTGCGGCAGGCGCCGGTGAGCTCTGAAGACCGCGTATACTAGCTTTTGGTACTGTGGGTACCGCTGGCGCGACTCGGTGAGGACCTCGCTGATGTAGTACACCGGCCGCTGGACCGGGCGCTCATTTCCTTCCTCTGGTCGCTCGATGACCATCACGGCGCTGACGACGCGCTCGGACGCCGCGACGTAAACCAGCATGGGTTCTTTGTCGGCGGGGGCGGCGAGTAGTGGTGCGGCGAGTAGCACCTTTTTGAGGTCGCGGAGCGCGTCGTCCGCCTCCTTGTCCCACTGGAAGGTGGGGTTCTTGCGCATCAGGCGGTATAGGGGCATCGCCTTTTCGCCCAGGCGGGGAATGAAGAGACCGAGAGCCTCTACTCGCCCGGCCAGCTTCTGAACGTCGCGCAGGCACTCGGGTTTGCCGAGCCGGCCGATCGTGTCAATCTTCGTGGGGTTCGCCTCGATCCCTCGTTTGGAGACGACGTACCGCAGTAGTTGTCCGGCGGGTACGCCGAAGGTGCATTTGCCTGGGTTGAGCTTTATCTTATACCGTCGCAAGTTGGCGAATGTTTCCGCCAGGTCGGAGAGTAGGTCGCCTTGGCGAGCGGATTTCACGACCACGTCGTCGATGTAAACGTGGATGTTGCGGCCAATTTGTCTCGCGAGGCATTCTTGCATGCACCGCTGGTAGGTCGCCCCGGCGTTCTTGAGGCCGAAGGTCATGGCGGTGTAGCAGAAAGCTCCAAATGGCGTGATGAACGCCGTCATCTCCTCGTCTTCTATAGCCATTTTGATCTGGTTGTACCCAGAGTAGGCGTCGAGGAAACATAGCGACTCCGAGCCCGCGGTTGAATCGATTATCTGGTCGATCCGCGGGAGGACGAACTGCTCTTTTGGGCAGGCGCTGTTCAGGTTTGTGTAGTCGATACACATTCTCCAGGTCCCGTTTTTCTTCTCGACCAGGACTGGGTTTCCCAGCCACTTGGAGTACTTGATTGGCCGGATGAAGCCGGTAGCGAGTAGACGCTGCACTTCCTCGGCGATTGCTCGGCGACGTTCTTCATTGAAGGGCCGCAGCGACTGCTTGACAGGTCGCACTTTGGGGTCGGTGTTTAGCTTGTGCTCAGCGAGCTCCCTAGGGACACCGGGCATGTAAGAGGGTTTCCATGCGAAGATGTCCCTGTTCTCACTGAGGAACTCGATGAGCGCGCCTTACTATGCTGGGCTCATGCCCGTCCCGATCGTCACCGTCTGGCTGGAGTCGCCTGGGACCAGCTCGACGGTGCGGGTGTGCGTTGTGGCCTCAAAGGTTGAGGTGTTTGCGCCCTCTGAGTTGGGCTTCTTGAGTATGGTGGGGTCGTCGTTGTTGACCCTGCTCGCGTACTTGGCGAGCTCGTCGGAGTGGTTGGTCTCCGCCGCGATGACAGCGTCAGCGAGCTCGGATCCTTTGCCCTCGCACTCGGCGGCCATGTTGGGGTCGCCGTGGATGGTGATGACGCCGCACGGCCCGGGGAGCTTCATCGCGTTATACGCGTAGTGGGGCGCTGCCATAAATTTGGCGAACGCCTGGCGCCCCAGGACGCAGTGGTAGGGGCTGTCGAAGGGCACCAGCTCGAAGATTATCCGCTCGGTGTGGAAGTTTGCCGGTGTGCCGAAGGTGACTGGCAGCGTGACCTTGCCGATCGGGTACGCCTTCCGACCGGGGACGATGCCGTGGAATGTGGTGTGGGTTGTCTCGATCATCGACTGCGGGAGCCGCAGCCGCCTGAAGGTGTCGAGGTACAGGATGTTGATGGAGCTGCCGCCGTCCATCAACGTCTTGGGAAGCCAGTAGTCGCCGACCTTGGGCTTGACCACCAGGGCGACTCGACCTGGGTATTCGATGCGTGGCGAGTGGTCTTGGCGACTCCAGGTGATGGGCTGCTCCGACCAGTTGAGGAACTGGGGAACGTCCGCCTGGGCCACCGCGTTGACGGCGACGGCGCGGGCGATGACCTTCTTTTCGCGCTTCGTGTTGAAGCCTGTGAAGGTGTGGAGCGAGCCGGCTACTTTGCCGAATTTTCCGCCGTTTGGCGGGTCGTTGTCGGGGTCCTCCCGCGCTCGCCGTGCCTTCTCGATTTCCCTGAGGGTGTGGCAGTCGGCGGTGGTGTGCGTTGCGGGCTTCCCTTCCCTTCTATGAAACGCACATGGTTGGTTAAGGAGGGCCACGGGGTCGAACCTTGGCTTGTTCTTGTAGTTGCCGCCGTCGCGGCGTTGTCCTCCGTCGCGGCGGAAGCTCTTGGGCTCGCGCTGCGCGTGCCCGGCGTTGGCGACGAAGTCGACTCGCCCGTCACTGCGGCGCTTGCCGGTGAGGCGAGTGCCGCTGTAGCGTAGGTCGGATCGGCGTCCACCATCGTTTCCGCTCGTGCGATGTTGACCTCCTGACTCGTCGTCAGTTTCCTGGTTTGGATCTTCCTCGGCGTACCGTTTGGCGATCTCGAGGAGGTCGGGGATGTTGTCGAGTGTGCGGGAGTGTCGCTTGAGCTTGGCGACCAGGGGCTCGTAACGGCACGAGGTCTTGAAGCAATGGATCGCGGTGTCCGGGTGGATGCCGGCCGCGTTGTACCAAAGTTCTTGCCACCGTTGGACCCAATTACGGGTCGACTCGCGGGGTCCCTGGACGCATCTCAGTCCTCGATGGTGGTGGCGGCGGTGTAGGAGCACTCGAAGTGCTGGCGAAGGCATCGCATCTCCTCCCGAGTCGATCATCACTGGGGAGGATGTTGATCCACCACTGCACGTCCCTCCATCATCGGGGAGGTAACGAGCGGCTAGCGGTCGATGTGACCGCGATCCCCATCGCCATGAGGTATGTCGAGCCAAGCGGGCGGTCGTCGAGGAATCGTACTTTTCTATCTCCTTGGCGCCTTGAAGTTTGGCGGGTACTTCTCGCCTCGGATCATTGGTCCGGCACTTGGGTCCGAGTCGGTGGCGACCCCATGGGCTCGCCGTCGCGGCGATTAGTTAGGTATGTCGCAAGTCGTCGGTGGCGTCGCGCCAACTTTGGTTGTTGATGATGTGGGTGTGGGCGTCGATGGGTTGCCCGTTGGCAGCGATGAGGTTAGTTGCGGCCCGGGTCGTTGGTGGAAGTGCAGCGTTGGTCGGTGTTGGAGCTGCAGTGGCTCTGGTGGCGGGCAGTTGAGGGTGTTTGCCGCCGCTGGGCGGCCGCTGGAGGCCGCTCTGCTTCCCGAGGAACGCGAGTATACTCGACCTGCCGAGTCGGCGCCCGCTCTTTGCTGCTCGACGGCCTTCGCGAGCAGGGCCCTGACGTATTGAATCTGTAGGGCGCCGTCGCCGGTGGCTGTGATGCTGTCGGCTGCTGCTCGGCCTGCCACGAGGTTGTCCATTGGGGTGGAGAACAGTGGGAGGCCGTTTGCGTCTCGCTCCCGTGAGGAGACTACTATCTGCGGCTGGTCCCTGGGAGGGGTGCGGTTGGGTGGAGGTGGGGCGCCCCTCGCCGTTGATCCTGGCGGGGGCCGGGCGCTTCCTCCTGGTGGCGCGTTCTCGCAGATCGCGCGCTCGGCCACGCGGGCCGGGTCGTTTTCGTCGTCGAAGTTCAGGGCGCGCCCCTGAACGGTGGGGTTCAGGCGTGACCTGATCCGCTGCTGGTGGTAGCGTGATAGCTCCTGCGCCGTCACCTGCTCGAGGCGAAATTTCTCGCGCTCGGCTTGCTCCTTGCGCACCGCCTCCGCCAGTTTCAGGCGGAGCTCCTCGACCTCCGTTGCCGTGGCGTTAGGAGGGATTGGGGTGGAGAATGGATCCTCTGGCGGATCGGTGCCGGTCGCCATGTAGGTCGCGGTGTGGCGACCGGTTCCGTCGCGGGGGTCGCCGGAGTTCTCCGATCTGGAGTCGAACTCGAAGATCCCGAGGATGGAGGGATCCTCGAAGTCTCCCGCGTTGGAGACCTGGGCGATGGAGCCCGCGGACGAAGCCGCGGTGATGGATCCGGCGAATGACGCCGGGGTCGCCGAGTCGGCGTCGTCGGTGAGGGTCGCGTCCTCTGCGGCCGCTGAATTCCCGCCACGTTCTTTGTGGGCGAGTTGTACTCGGGCGAGGCGTTGGATCGTGCGGATCGGCTCTCGGAGAGCCGATCGCGGCGCGACTTCGCGGATGCGAGCCGAATCCTCGAGACGATGGCGTCGGTGAGACCGGAGAGGCTGATCGTGCCGATCGGCAGGATCACGCTGTGCGTGACGGGTCGCGCCGCCGGGACGTAGCTGCTCGACAAGATTTGGAGCATCTCGCCGATCGCTATCATGCGGCCGGTGGCGACCGTCTCGTTGATGGGCAGATTGGATCTCGCCGCAGAACACCGGCCGGACCGGCCCTATGGTGGGCGCCACTGTCCGTGGAATAGTCACGGCAGATGCTGCAATCGGCAGCGAGTAGTAGAACGAGGGGCAAGGGCGGCCAGCCATCTGCGGTGCGAGATGAGGGCAAAGACACAGGGTTTTACCCAGGTTCGGCCCCCCGGAGGGTAAAGACCTACTCCTGCTAGATTGTATTATGGAGGTGTCACAATGGGCGAGCTCGGCGGCAAGGCAGCGAGTCGCTTGGGTGTATGAGGGAACCTATCTCTACTCGCCCTATAGGGAGGTTTATATAGGCTCACCTCCCCTAGGGTTTACATATCTCAACCGATTCAGTTAAAGCTTCGGTAGTCGTTTAACCTAATCCGACTGGGCCTACCTACTCGCCTGGGCCTTCAGCTTCCAGTCGCTCGGTGCCTTGCTGGGCTTCAATCCACTCGCCATTACGCAGGCCCACTCGCCAGCTCACGGGCCAGTCGGAAACGTCCTGCTGGGTATACCCAAGTAGGCATATCCCCATCATGTCTTGTGGTCATTTCAAATCGCGCTGGAACCCCAAAAATATGGGCAATAACTCACGAAAATTGCCATAAAATGCAAAAACGACGAGTGCTTGGTCATGACTCTCAAACATGTAAATCGCCTTGGAACCCCAAAACTGTGGGAAATTGCTCATGAAAATGACCATAAAACACGAAAATGGATAGTTTTTGGTTATGCCCTTAAACATGTATCGGGTCTTACGATCATTTTAAATTGTCCTGGAACCCCAATATTATGGGCAATAACTCATGAAAATGGCCATAATACACAAAAATGACAAGTTTTTGGTCATAACTCTCAAACCTATAAATCGCCTTGGAACCCCAAAACTATGGGCAATAGCTCATGAAAACGGCCATAAAACGCGAAAACGACGAGTTTTTGGTCATAAATCTCAAACATGTATAGGGTCTTACGGGCCATGCGAATCCCCCTAGAACCCCAAAAATGTGGGCAATAGCTCATAAAAACTGCCATAAAACACAAAAATGACGAGTTTTTGATCAAGCCTCAAACTTGTATCGGGTATTCCAGTCATTTTAAATCGCGCTAGAACCCCAAAACTATGGGCAATAACTCATGAAAAACGGCCATAAAACGCAAAAAATGACGAGTTTTTGGTCAGGCCCTCAAACATGTATCGTGTCTTGTGCTCATTTCAAATCGCGCTGGAACCCCAAAAATATGGGCAATAACTCACGAAAATTGCCATAAAATGCAAAAACGGCGAGTGCTTGGTCATGACTCTCAAACATGTAAATCGCCTTGGAACCCCAAAACTGTGGGAAATTGCTCATGAAAATGACCATAAAACACGAAATGGATAGTTTTTGGTTATGCCCTTAAACATGTATCGGGTCTTACGATCATTTTAAATTGTTCTGGAACCCCAATATTATGGGCAATAACTCATGAAAATGGCCATAATACGCAAAAATGACAAGTTTTTGGTCATAACTCTCAAACCTATAAATCGCCTTGGAACCCCAAAACTATGGGCAATAGCTCATGAAAACGGCCATAAAACGCGAAAACGACGAGTTTTTGGTCATAACTCTCAAACATTTATAGGGTCTTACGGGCCATGCGAATCCCCCTAGAACCCCAAAAATGTGGGCAATAGCTCATAAAAACTGCCATAAAACACAAAAATGACGAGTTTTTGATCAAGCCTCAAACTTGTATCGGGTATTCCAGTCATTTTAAATCGCCCTAGAACCCCAAAACTATGGGCAATAACTCATGAAAAACGGCCATAAAACGCAAAAAATGACGAGTTTTTGGTCAGGCCCTCAAACATGTATCGTGTCTTGTGGTCATTTCAAATCGCGCTGGAACCCCAAAAATATGGGCAATAACTCACGAAAATTGCCATAAAATGCAAAAACGGCGAGTGCTTGGTCATGACTCTCAAACATGTAAATCGCCTTGGAACCCCAAAACTGTGGGCAATTGCTCATGAAAATGACCATAAAACACGAAAATGGATAGTTTTTGGTTATGCCCTTAAACATGTATCGGGTCTTACGATCATTTTAAATTGTCCTGGAACCCCAATATTATGGGCAATAACTCATGAAAATGGCCATGTAATAAAAATGACAAGTTTTTGGTCATAACTCTCAAACCTATAAATCGCCTTGGAACCCCAAAACTATGGGCAATAGCTCATGAAAACGGCCATAAAACGCGAAAACGACGAGTTTTTGGTCATAACTCTCAAACATGTATAGGGTCTTACGGGCCATGTGAATCCCCCTAGAACCCCCAAAATGTGGGCAATAGCTCATAAAAACTGCCATAAAACACGAAAATGATGAGTTTTTGATCAAGCCTCAAACTTGTATCGGGTATTCCAGTCATTTTAAATCGCCCTGGAACCCCAAAACTATGGGCAATTACTCATGAAAAACGGCCATAAAACGCAAAAAATGACGAGTTTTTGGTCAGGCCCTCAAACATGTATCGTGTCTTGTGGTCATTTCAAATCGCGCTGGAACCCCAAAAATATGGGCAATAACTCACGAAAATTGCCATAAAATGCAAAAACGGCGAGTGCTTGGTCATGACTCTCAAACATGTAAATCGCCTTGGAACCCCAAAACTGTGGGCAATTGCTCATGAAAATGACCATAAAACACGAAAATGGATAGTTTTTGGTTATGCCCTTAAACATGTATCGGGTCTTACGATCATTTTAAATTGTCCTGGAACCCCAATATTATGGGCAATAACTCATGAAAATGGCCATAATATGCAAAAATGACAAGTTTTTGGTCATAACTCTCAAACCTATAAATCGCCTTGGAACCCCAAAACTATGGGCAATAGCTCATGAAAACGGCCATAAAACGCGAAAACGACGAGTTTTTGGTCATAACTCTCAAACATGTATAGGGTCTTACGGGCCATGCGAATCCCCCTAGAACCTCAAAAATGTGGGCAATAGCTCATAAAAACTGCCATAAAACACGAAAATGACGAGTTTTTGATCAAGCCTCAAACTTGTATCGGCTATTCCAGTCATTCTAAATCGCCCTGGAACCCCAAAACTATGGGCAATAACTCGTGAAAAACGGCCATAAAGCAAAAATGACGAGTTTTGGTCGCCCTCAAACATGTATCGTGTCTTGTGGTCATTTCAAATCGCTACTGGAACCCGAAAATATGGGCAATAACTCACGAAAATTGCCATAAAATGCAAAAGCAGAAGTGCTTGGTCATGACTCTCAAACATGTAAATCGCCTTGGAACCCCAAAACTGTGGGCAATTGCTCATGAAAATGACCATAAAACACGAAAATGGATAGTTTTGGTTATGCCCTTAAACATGTATCGGGTCTTACGATCATTTTAAATTGTCCTGGAACCCCAATATTATGGGCAATAACTCATGAAAATGGCCATAATACGCAAAAATGACAAGTTTTGGTCATAACTCTCAAACCTATAAATCGCCTTGGAACCCCAAAACTATGGGCAATAGCTCATGAAAACGGCCATAAAACGCGAAAACGACGAGTTTTTGGTCATAACTCTCAAACATGTATAGGGTCTTACGGGCCATGCGAATCCCCCTAGAACCCCAAAAATGTGGGCAATAGCTCATAAAAACTGCCATAAAACACAAAAATGACGAGTTTTTGATCAAGCCTCAAACTTGTATCGGGTCTTCCAGTCATTTTAAATCGCCCTGGAACCCCAAAACTATGGGCAATAACTCATGAAAAACGGCCATAAAACGCAAAAAATGACGAGTTTTTGGTCAGGCCCTCAAACATGTATCGTGTCTTGTGGTCATTTCAAATCGCGCTGGAACCCCAAAAATATGGGCAATAACTCATGAAAATTGCCATAAAATGCAAAAACGACGAGTGCTTGGTCATGACTCTCAAACATGTAAATCGCCTTGGAACCCCAAAACTGTGGGCAATTGCTCATGAAAATGACCACAAAACACGAAAATGGATAGTTTTTGGTTATGCCCTTAAACAAGTATCGGGTCTTACGATCATTTTAAATTGTCCTGGAACCCCAATATTATGGGCAATAACTCATGAAAATGGCCATAATACGCAAAAAATGACAAGTTTTTGGTCATAACTCTCAAACCTATAAATCGCCTTGGAACCCCAAAACTATGGGCAATAGCTCATGAAAACGGCCATAAAACGCGAAAGCAGCGAAGTTTTGGGCATAGCTCTCAAACGGGTATAGTGTCTTACGGGCCATGCGAATCCCCCTAGAACCCCAAAAATGTGGGCAATAGCTCATAAAAACTGCCATAAAACACGAAAATGACGAGTTTTTGATCAAGCCTCAAACTTGTATCGGGTCTTCCAGTCATTTTAAATCGCCCTGGAACCCCAAAACTATGGGCAATAACTCATGAAAAACGGCCATAAAACGCAAAAAATGACGAGTTTTTGGTCAGGCCCTCAAACATGTATCGTGTCTTGTGGTCATTTCAAATCGCGCTGGAACCCCAAAAATATGGGCAATAACTCATGAAAATTGCCATAAAATGCAAAAACGGCGAGTGCTTGGTCATGACTCTCAAACATGTAAATCGCCTTGGAACCCCAAAACTGTAGGTAATTGCTCATGAAAATGACCATAAAACAGGAAAATGGATAGTTTTTGGTTATGCCCTTAAACATGTATCGGGTCTTACGATCATTTTAAATTGTCCTGGAATCCCAATATTATGGGCAATAACTCATGAAAATGGCCATAATACACAAAAATGACAAGTTTTTGGTCATAACTCTCAAACCTATAAATCGCCTTGGAACCCCAAAACTATGGGCAATAGCTCATGAAAACGGCCATAATACGCGAAAACGACGAGTTTTTGGTCATAAATCTCAAACATGTATAGGGTCTTACGGGCCATGCGAATCCCCCTAGAACCCCAAAAATATGGGCAATAGCTCATAAAAACTGCCATAAAACACGAAAATGACGAGTTTTTGATCAAGCCTCAAACTTGTACCGGGTCTTCCAGTCATTTTAAATCGCCCTGGAACCCCAAAACTATGGGCAATAACTCGTGAAAAACGGCCATAAAACGCAAAAAATGACGAGTTTTTGGTCAGGCCCTCAAACATGTATCGTGTCTTGTGGTCATTTCAAATCGCGCTGGAACCCCAAAAATATGGGCAATAACTCATGAAAATTGCCATAAAATGCAAAAACGGCGAGTGCTTGGTCATGACTCTCAAACATGTAAATCGCCTTGGAACCCCAAAACTGTAGGTAATTGCTCATGAAAATGACCATAAAACACGAAAATGGATAGTTTTGGGTTATCCCCTTAAACATGTATCGGGTCTTAAGATCATTTTAAATTGTCCTGGAACCCCAATATTATGGGCAATAACTCATGAAAATGGCCATAATACGCAAAAATGACAAGTTTTTGGTCATAACTCTCAAACCTATAAATCGCCTTGGAACCCCAAAACTATGGGCAATAACTCATGAAAAACGGCCATAAAACGGGAAAACGGCGAGTTTTTGGTCATAAATCTCAAACATGTATAGGGTCTTACGGGCCATGAGAATCCCCCTAGAACCCCAAAAATGTGGGCAATAGCTCATAAAACAGCCAAAAAACACGAAAATGACGAGTTTTTGATGAAGCCTCAAACTTGTATCGGGTCTTCCAGTCATTTTAAATCGCCCTGGAACCCCAAAACTATGGGCAATAACTCATGAAAAACGGCCATAAAACGCAAAAAATGACGAGTTTTTGGTCAGGCCCTCAAACATGTATCGTGTCTTGTGGTCATTTCAAATCGCGCTGGAACCCCAAAAATATGGGCAATAACTCATGAAAATTGCCATAAAATGCAAAAACGGCGAGTGCTTGGTCATGACTCTCAAACATGTAAGTCGCCTTGGAACCCCAAAACTGTGGGCAATTGCTCATGAAAATGACCACAAAACACGAAAATGGATAGTTTTTTGTTATGCCCTTAAACATGTATCGGGTCTTACGATCATTTTAAATTGTCCTGGAACCCCAATATTATGGGCAATAACTCATGAAAATGGCCATAATACGCAAAAATGACAAGTTTTTGGTCATAACTCTCAAACCTATAAATCGCCTTGGAACCCCAAAACTATGGGCAATAGCTCATGAAAACGGCCATAAAACGCGAAAACGACGAGTTTTTGGTCATAACTCTCAAACATGTATAGGGTCTTACGGGCCATGCGAATCCCCCTAGAACCTCAAAAATGCGGGCAATAGCTCATAAAAACTGCCATAAAACACGAAAATGACGAGTTTTTGATCAAGCCTCAAACTTGTATCGGGTATTCCAGTCATTCTAAATCGCCCTTGAACCCCAAAACTATGGGCAATAACTCGTGAAAAACGGCCATAAAACGCAAAAAATGACGAGTTTTTGGTCAGGCCCTCAAACATGTATCGTGTCTTGTGGTCATTTCAAATCGCGCTGGAACCCCAAAAATATGGGCAATAACTCATGAAAATTGCCATAAAATGCAAAAACGACGAGTGCTTGGTCATGACTCTCAAACATGTAAATCGCCTTGGAACCCCAAAACTGTGGGGAATTGCTCATGAAATGACCATAAAACACGAAAATGGATAGTTTTTGGTTATGCCATTAAACATGTATCGGGTCTTACGATCATTTTAAATTGTCCTGGAAGCCCAATATTATGGGCAATAACTCATGAAAATGGCCATAATACGCAAAAATGACAAGTTTTTGGTCATAACTCTCAAACCTATAAATCGCCTTGGAACCCCAAAACTATGGGCAATAGCTCATGAAAACGGCCATAAAACGCGAAAATGACGAGTTTTTGGTCATAACTCTCAAACATGTATAGGGTCTTACGGGCCATGCGAATCCCCCTAGAACCCCAAAAATGTGGGCAATAGCTCATAAAAACTGCCATAAAACACGAAAATGACGAGTTTTTGATCAAGCCTCAAACTTGTATTGGGTCTTCCAGTCATTTTAAATCGCCCTGGAACCCCAAAACTATGGGCAATAACTCATGAAAAACGGCCATAAAACGCAAAAAATGACGAGTTTTTGGTCAGGCCCTCAAACATGTATCGTGTCTTGTGGTCATTTCAAATCGCGCTGGAACCCCGAAAATATGGGCAATAACTCATGAAAATTGCCATAAAATGCCACTACAAGAAATGTGTTAACCTATGACCTTTCGGTAGTGACTGTGAATGAAATCGTCATAGATTTGTGACGATTATGTATGAGATAGTCATGGGCTGTTCGGGAGGGTTAAAGCCTAGCAAACTTACGACGATTTTATGGAAAAACGTCGTAATTTCATTTGACAAAATCGTCATAGTCTCAAGAATACAGCATATGATATCGGTTACGACGAATTTAGATCGTCATACCACGATGACAAGGATACAATTGAATGACTTGTGAGCCACATCATCAATTCTGCCTACATGTTATATGTAGGTGTCAATTTTAGCCATGTCATCGTAACATTAAAATTAGACACACAAACAAGACCCAACCGACAAGCTGGCCCCATAGTGGACTGACCACCAAATTGACGAGTGGGATGGACAAGTGACCTGACAAGGAGGCCCCGCCAAACTGACGCGCGAGACCTACAAACGAGATGCGGAGCCAAATAATGAGAACTAAAAAAACGTCTCCCGGGAGACTCGAACTGGAGACCAACCAAAGCCAGCCGCACGTTCTGAACCAGTGGAACACTCTATCATTTTTGAAGAAAAAGGAAACATAGTCCTCTTATTAAAGAGCATCTCTGGTAGTTTTTTATATGAATTACGGTAGATGGGCTTTCCCAATTTTGTTTTTGGTGTCCTTCACCGAATGGGCTATGGGCTATGGGCTATTATCGTTCCACACGCTGTGACTTGGTGCAAGAAGTAAGGAGAAATGGGCTACCGAATAGTTTTAGCTTAATTCGCTTCAAATTATTTTTACAAAAATTAATATCATTTGAGTACTTTGACCGTAAAATTTTCAAATGACATTGGATTGACATTATCCAAAAATCAACTTTATTCATACCGATGGGACAAATACTTTTGTCTCGGTTCATATATGTGAATAATATTTTCTTTTGAAGTAGTTATGCCCCTTTCAAAACATATTTACTTTTGAAGGTTTCACATAGTTCGGATCGTTTGAATTTTTTATGTCCATTTCAAACTATGGTGAAAACGGCGGACACTGAGGTTCTTAGCTAGGGGCTGAGTTTTTCTGCTTTATAGCAGCTCCTCCTGACCCCTCCTCCTCCCGCACCCGCGTGGCGGCGCCGCGCCACGCCGGGCGGCCTCCCCTCCCCGCGAGCCCTCCCTCCCATGGTCTCTCCTTCCCGCCGACGCCGTCCTGATCGTCGCCAGGCAAAGACCTGGGGGCGTGGTGGCAGCCTCCCTGATCGCGATCTGGCACATAATAAGACCTGGGGGCGTGGCGTGGTGGCGTCAGGGGTCAGAGGGGTATGATAACATATTAGAAAATAACGTACAAAAAAGAGGCTTAGAGGGGATCGAACCACAAACCACAACTAAACATAACATTGGTCATTTGACCCGAAAGCCACGAAACCTCGAACATGATAGGTCATTTTGTGAATGGTTTTTTGAGACATACTCAATTTACCAAGTTTGGTATTTTTACTTGCAATTATGTCACATAATAAGACACCACGCGAAGGATTTGCGTTGATTGGACCGTTTTTTATTTTTTTATGCCTGTTTCAAACTATGGTCAAAACCGCGGACACGAAGGTTCTTAGCTCGGGGCTGAGCCTCGCTGAACTTGCGTTGGATCTCTGAAGAAACATGATATTGTGAGTCTAAAAATGATTTTTGCCAAAAATCATGAGCATCGGATCATGTACCTGTAGTTCAAACCGGACCCACTTCCTGCCGAATCGGCAGGAATTTGTCTTTTTCGCCAGGGGTGAACGGAAAGGTTAGAGATACCCCGGTTGGGACATTGTACATGTAAGGTGGTCTAATATTTTTTCAAAATGTGGCGGTACTATTGTAAAACTGTCATTTGGTGGTTGCTTCACAAAACGCCCCGTTTTTTGCGCTCGGAAAATGGAAAATGGATTTTCCGTGCGTCAAAAAGGAAAACTTTCTCCTGCAACATTGTTCACCATACCATGATACATATGTGTGCATAATACGGGCACATTATCACAAACTATGCCCTGATTCTAGCCATAACATTGGTCATTTGACCCGAAAGCCATGAAACCTCGAACATGATAGGTCATTTTGTGAAGGGTTTTTTGAGACATACTCCATTTACCAAGTTTGGTATTTTTCCTTGCAAATATGTCACATAATAAGACACCACGCGAAGGATTTGCGTTGATCGGACCGTTTTTTATTTTTTAATGCCCGTTTCAAACTATGGTCAAAACGGCGAGCATGAAGGTTCTTAGCTAGGGGTTCAGCCTCACTAAACTTGCATTGGATCTCTGATGAAACATCATATTGTGAGTCTAAAAATGATTTTTACGAAAAATCATGAGCATCGGATCATGTACCTGTAGTTCAAACCGGACCCACTTCCTGCCGAATCGGCAGGAATTTGTCTTTTTCGCGAGGGGTGCACGGAAAGGTTTGAGATACCCCGGTTGGGACATTGTCCATGTAAGGTGGTCTAATATTTTTTCAAAATGTGGCGGTACTATTCTAAAACTGTCATTTGGTGGTTGCTTCACAAAACGCCCCGTTTTTTGCGCTCGGAAAATGGAAAATGGATTTTCCGTGCGTCGAAAAGGAAAACTTTCTCCTGCAACATTGTTCACCATACCATGATACATATGTGTGCATAATACGGGCACATTATCACAAACTATGCCCTGATTCTAGCCATAACATTGGTCATTTGACCCGAAAGCCATGAAACCTCGAACATGATAGGTCATTTTGTGAAGGGTTTTTTGAGACATACTCCATTTACCAAGTTTGGTATTTTTCCTTGCAAATATGTCACATAATAAGACACCACGCGAAGGATTTGCGTTGATCGGACCGTTTTTTATTTTTTAATGCCCGTTTCAAACTATGGTCAAAACGGCGAGCATGAAGGTTCTTAGCTAGGGGTTCAGCCTCACTAAACTTGCATTGGATCTCTGATGAAACATCATATTGTGAGTCTAAAAATGATTTTTACGAAAAATCATGAGCATCGGATCATGTACCTGTAGTTCAAACCGGACCCACTTCCTGCCGAATCGGCAGGAATTTGTCTTTTTCGCGAGGGGTGCACGGAAAGGTTTGAGATACCCCGGTTGGGACATTGTCCATGTAAGGTGGTCTAATATTTTTTTAAAAATGTGGCGGTACTATTCTAAAACTGTCATTTGGTGGTTGCTTCACAAAACGCCCCGTTTTTTGCGCTCGGAAAATGGAAAATGGATTTTCCGTGCGTCGAAAAGGAAAACTTTCTCCTGCAACATTGTTCACCATACCATGATACATATGTGTGCATAATACGGGCACATTATCACAAACTATGCCCTGATTCTAGCCATAACATTGGTCATTTGACCCGAAAGCCATGAAACCTCGAACATGATAGGTCATTTTGTGAAGGGTTTTTTGAGACATACTCAATTTACCCAGTTTGGTATTTTTCCTTGCAACTATGTCACATAATAATACACCACGCGAAGGATTTACGTTGATCGGACCGTTTTTTATTTTTTTATGCCCGTTTCAAACCATGGTCAAAACGGCGGGCATGAAGGTTCTTAGCTCAGGGACGAGCCTCGCTAAAATTGCATTGGATATCTGAAGAAATAGCATATTGCGAGTCTAAAACACATTTTTTCAAAAAATAATGGGCATCGGATCATGTACCTGTAGTTCAAACCGGATCCACTTCCTGCCGAATCGGCAGGAATTTGTCTTTTTCGCGAGGGGTGCACGGAAAGGTCTGAGATACCCCGGTTGGGACATTGTCCATGTAAGGTGGTCTACTAATTTAAAAAAATAGGATGACAGCATTTTGGAACTTTTATTTCGTGATAGCTTCACAACGCAGCCTTTTTTTGAACTCAAAAAATGGTTTTTATTTTGCGACCAATCAAATTGCAGGAATCTGACTTCCACGGATCGGCCATCCTTGTCTGATCTAGATCGTTAAATTCTCATCCAAGGACCGTACTTTGCTCAAACAAACACATCACCCACTCTTCCGCTGCTAACCCTAGGCCCAGCCGCAGACCGAACCATCGCCACCTCTCCAGATTTGTCTCCAGACAAACCCTAACCTCACATAGCGCCTCCCCGTGCGCCGCCGATCTCCCCCGCCGAGCCTCAACTTGCCTCCAAACCTATCAATCCCCGCCGCCACCCCTCCTCCGTGCACCGTGCCGCCGCCACCCCTCGATCTCCGCCGCCACGACCTAACCTCCAGATCGCCATCACCTCCACATCCCATCGCTGCGCTCCCCCATCATACGCACTTCCCTCCCCGTTCCACTCGTTCCTCAGATCCACCTCCACGAGCTCGGATGAACCGACGACGGCGTTCGGGCGTCTGGCGTCTGGCGTCGGCGGCGTCGGGTCCCCGTTCCTCCCCGGGTCCCCTTTCCAGCCCGGCGGCGGCGGCTGCTACCGCAATGTGGCCGCGTCGCCCTTCTTCTCCACCCCCTTCTTCTCCGCCTCCTTCTCCCGCCGCCGCCGCTGGCACGCCGGCCCGCTGGTTGCGAGATGCGCCTCGCCTCGGCCCCTCGGCAAGCAGCTGGACGTCGCCAACACCGGAGGAGGCCTCGTGCCGCCACGCCCGTGGAGCGGCGCAAGCGGATGATCAAGAACCGGAGTTGGCGTCCGCGCTGCCAGCAGCGGTACACGTCACCCAGATCGAGGCGGAGGTGGAGGAGCTGGAAGCCAACGAGCAGCTACGCCTCAAGTACGACCAGGTACACGCATGACCGGAACCCATCCATCCATCCAAGATCCTCCTAGTCAAGACCAGCAAGCAGCAGCAGCAGCTCCGGCTATCACAAATTCACCATATATATTCAGCCTTCAAGATAACATGTAGCCTGTCGATTCAGCTAATGACCATTCTTTTCCATGGTGGTCATTGATCTGCAGTTAAGTATGTGGGAGATGGGGAGGCGAGCGACTGCAGATGATGGGGATGAGCCACCTCTACTCACGCTGCGTCGGCGGAAGGCCGCACTCAAGCGGCCCAAAATCCTAGAGCAGTGAGCCTCGCCCGGCTTGGCGCTTTCGTGTGGCAATTGGAGCTTATGGTGGAAAAGGTAGTTTCAGACTTGTATGGACAATGAAGCGACAAATGTTCTTGTACCATAGAATTTGCGTATCCTTTGTTGTTGTTATCTGGATGATAGAATTTGCGTATCCTTAGCGACAAATGTTGTTATCTGTTAGTCTTTTGTAGCTGCAGCTTAAAAAGCACAAGACTAAGAATTGTCTGGTCCGCCTCGATTACTCTCTCTTCTCTGAAGTCAACATAGGATAGATCAATGCAGTCAAGTCTGTGATCGATTTGCTCCCATTTCTGTCCTTGTGCTTCCAGGACTGTGTGTAGAAAATTGAAGCAAGCTAGCTACCCAGATATGCTTGTACGTACTTGTGTCTGGCATGTCTTCCGTAATTTGACAGGCATCCCTTTTTGGTTCTATGTTAGTGACCTAGTGAGGAAATATAGATGCATGAAAGAAAGTTACTACATGAGCACCCGTCCGTTCTTGATGGATACAGTCCATATCCATATCTAGCAGTTTGTATGTATGCATGGTACCCCTTGGTCCGTAAATAAGTGAATTGTATTTGTCTAGCAATGTTGCTTAAGAAGATGATTAAATTTAAGTTAAAAGGACTAATTTGATGAGACAATGATTAAATTTACTTGTCAGTTATAGAAAACCAGCAGGCATGCTCATTAACACTCTCTTGATTACTTTGTTCCTTCTTTTATTGTAGCAACAATAGAACTGGCGTGTGCTGAGAAAATTGGTATATAGAATTTGTTTCTGTTTATGTATGTTGAAGGATGCTGAAATGTTCTTCTTGCCTTATAGTGCTAATAACTGTTAAGTGAATACTCCCTCAATATAAGTCTGACAAAAGAGCACAATATAGGCTATCTCTCGTTGGAACTAGGGTACAACTACCATCCAAATTCTAGGTAGTTGGCTTTACTGAACACAAGGGTCTGTTTTATTCATAACAAAGTTGTGCTAGCTTGCTAACTCTTTGATTTTTATCAGATCCCAAATGATGGACTACTGTGATTTTTATCAGATCACAACGAATCTCAGGGAGGCTCTATAGTGTGTACTACTGTCTATTTTCTACTGTATTAGGATTTTTAACAATCCTATTCTAATATTCTAAACTTTCTAGTTTATTTTGTAAACCCATTCTTCAGGCTTCAGTCTTTGTAGTGTGTACTGATGCATGTTCATGTATTTCTCTTTCTCAATCAGTAGCTAGTTTCTCATGTTCACTTTCCCTTTAATTTAAAAGGTACAAGCAGTCACTTGGTGGGCTGTGTGGGCGTTCCCACTTACAGCCTAACAACTGGCTTGTGGTAATTACATATTTGCTTGCTGGTACTTGAAATAGACAGTGATATCTCTCTGCATGTTGTAGTTGAATCATTGAAAACACAGGGTGCAATGAAAGTGGCTCTATGCACAAATGTTTTTATTTGCAAGTTTAATGCCCCAGCATTGATAAACACTCCATGGTTACTGACCCCCAACTTGCTTGGTTCTTGTAATTCAAATATGTTGATGTATAAAATATGCTTCATTCTTGTACTACCATTTATCCTGTAAATACTTGATATTTGGTGTACGCCTTTTCTATTTCTCTTAATGTCGTGTGTTTGCAATATCACATTTAATTGTTGCACTCTCCTGTCAGTGAAGATGTTATGCTTAAACAATGAAAATTGCACTTATTTCTGCTAAACAGTGAACTACTTGCATTCCATTTATCTGCCTTTTTTATTCTGTTTGTAATTATTTTGTTGGGACTGTTGCAGATACCCTATTGTTTATAGGAGCTGCAGGCTGATCTGGAAGCATGCATAAGTTCGAGAGGATCAAATTGTAGCTAGTTTGTATACTTGTTGTGAACTTTAGTTGTTGATTTGTAGGTACTAGGCCATCGAAGATTTGATTTCTAAACTAGTTGTAATTTTAATTTGAGTGGAATTTCATGTGCTCCATCAGAATATTGTAATAAACTCATCTTTGGTGTGATGTTGTTTGAAGATTTTCATGTATTTTCTCCTTATTGGTACATTTTTGCTATTAATCTAGTGTGATTTGTTATTAATGGCACCCACTGTCTAGAAAAATCTTATTACTGGGACCCACTGTGTAACAGTTCTGACAATTTGGACTCACATTGTCTAAACGGAACAGCCCATAATATAATGGTCTGTATAATGGCCGAAAGTACCAGCCCAAATAAGAAGGCCCAAAGTAATTATCTGTCCATATAAAATACCAATGCAAAGAAAAACAATACAGAATAGTTGGGCCGAGCCCATGTGGAACCAAGAAATGGACTGGGCTGATTTTGATTTAAGACGATTTAATTTCGTCATAATTTTGCCACGTAGGATCAGCCACGTAGGATCTGACTTGGCCAGACTAGATAGCCCGTGACGATATTGGATCGTCATAGACGTTATGACGATCCAATATCGTCATAGACGGTTATGACGATTTTATCGAAAACGTCGTTATAGTTCATTTGCGACGCCCAGCTTTCGACGATCTCAAAATCGTCATAGAATCGTCATAAACGGAATACTATGACGATTCTGTGACGAAAATGGAGGGTCATATATAGCCAGATTCCTTGTAGTGTGCAAAAACGGCGAGTGCTTGGTCATGACTCTCAAACATGTAAGTCGCCTTGGAACCCCAAAACTGTGGGCAATTGCTCATGAAAATGACCACAAAACACGAAAATGGATAGTTTTTGGTTATGCCCTTAAACATGTATCGGGTCTTACGATCATTTTAAATTGTCCTGGAACCCCAATATTATGGGCAATAACTCATGAAAATGGCCATAATACGCAAAAATGACAAGTTTTTGGTCATAACTCTCAAACCTATAAATCGCCTTGGAACCCCAAAACTATGGGCAATAGCTCATGAAAACGGCCATAAAACGCGAAAATGACGAGTTTTTGGTCATAACTCTCAAACATGTATAGGGTCTTACGGGCCATGCGAATCCCCCTAGAACCCCAAAAATATGGGCAATAGCTCATAAAAACTGCCATAAAACACGAAAATGACGAGTTTTTGATCAAGCCTCAAACTTGTATCGGGTCTTCCAGTCATTTTAAATCGCCCTGGAACCCCAAAACTATGGGCAATAACTCGTGAAAAACGGCCATAAAACGCAAAAAATGACGAGTTTTTGGTCAGGCCCTCAAACATGTATCGTGTCTTGTGGTCATTTCAAATCGCGCTGGAACCCCAAAAATGTGGGCAATAACTCACGAAAATTGCCATAAAATGCAAAAACGACGAGTGCTTGGTCATGACTCTCAAACATGTAAATCGCCTTGGAACCCCAAAACTGTGGGCAATTGCTCATGAAAATGACCATAAAACAGGAAAATGGATAGTTTTTGGTTATGCCCTTAAACATGTACCGGGTCTTACGATCATTTTAAATTGTCCTGGAACCCCAATATTATGGGCAATAACTCATGAAAATGGCCATAATACGCAAAAATGACAAGTTTTTGGTCATAACTCTCAAACCTATAAATCGCCTTGGAACCCCAAAACTATGGGCAATAGCTCATGAAAACGGCCATAAAACGCGAAAACGACGAGTTTTTGGTCATAAATCTCAAACATGTATAGGGTCTTACGGGCCATGCGAATCCCCCTAGAACCTCAAAAATGTGGGCAATAGCTCATAAAAACTGCCATAAAACACGAAAATGACGAGTTTTTGATCAAGCCTCAAACTTGTATCGGGTATTCCAGTCATTCTAAATCGCCCTGGAACCCCAAAACTATGGGCAATAACTCGTGAAAAACGGCCATAAAACGCAAAAAATGACGAGTTTTTGGTCAGGCCCTCAAACATGTATCGTGTCTTGTGGTCATTTCAAATCGCGCTGGAACCCCAAAAATATGGGCAATAACTCACGAAAATTGCCATAAAATGCAAAAACGACGAGTGCTTGGTCATGACTCTCAAACATGTAAATCGCCTTGGAACCCCAAAACTGTGGGGAATTGCTCATGAAAATGACCATAAAACACGAAAATGGATAGTTTTTGCTTATGCCCTTAAACATGTATTCGGTCTTACGATCATTTTAAATTGTCCTGGAACCCTAATATTATGGGCAATAACTCATGAAAATGGCCATAATACGCAAAAATGACAAGTTTTTGGTCATAACTCTCAAACCTATAAATCGCCTTGGAACCCCAAAACTATGGGCAATAGCTCATGAAAACGGCCATAAAACGCGAAAATGACGAGTTTTTGGTCATAACTCTCAAACATGTATAGGGTCTTACGGGCCATGCGAATCCACCTAGAACCCGAAAAATGTGGGCAAAACAGCCATAAAACACGAAAATGACGAGTTTTTGATCAAGCCTCAAACTTGTATCGGGTCTTCCAGTCATTTTAAATCGCCCTGGAACCCCAAAACTATGGGCAATAACTCATGAAAAACGGCCATAAAACGCAAAAAATGACGAGTTTTTGGTCAGGCCCTCAAACATGTATCGTGTCTTGTGGTCATTTCAAATCGCGCTGGAACCCCAAAAATATGGGCAATAACTCACGAAAATTGCCATAAAATGCAAAAACGATGAGTGCTTGGTCATGACTCTCAAACATGTAAATCGCCTTGGAACCCCAAAACTGTGGGCAATTGCTCATGAAAATGACCATAAAACACGAAAATGGATAGTTTTTGGTTATGCCCTTAAACATGTATCGGGTCTTACGATCATTTTAAATTGTCCTGGAACCCCAATATTATGGGCAATAACTCATGAAAATGGCCATAATACGAAAAAATGACAAGTTTTTGGTCATAACTCTCAAACCTATAAATCGCCTTGGAACCCCAAAACTATGGGCAATAGCTCATGAAAACGGCCATAAAACGCGAAAACGACGAGTTTTTGGTCATAAATCTCAAACATGTATAGGGTCTTACGGGCCATGTGAATCCCCCTAGAACCCCAAAAATGTGGGAAATAGCTCATAAAAACAGCCATAGAACACGAAAATGACGAGTTTTTGATCAAGCCTCAAACTTGTATCGGGTCTTCCAGTCATTTTAAATCGCCCTGGAACCCCAAAACTATGGGCAATAACTCATGAAAAACGGCCATAAAACGCAAAAAATGACGAGTTTTTGGTGGGGCTCTCACACATATATCGTGTCTTGTGGTCATTTCAAATCGCTGGAACCCCAAAAATATGGGCAATAACTCATGAAAATTGCCATAAAATGCAAAAAGCAGCGAGTGCTTGGTCATGACTCTCAAACATGTAAATCGCCTTGGAACCCCAAAGCGTGGGTAATTGCTCATGAAAATGACCATAAAACAGGAAAATGGATAGTTTTTGGTTATGCCCTTAAACATGTATCGGGTCTTACGATCATTTTAAATTGTCCTGGAATCCCAATATTATGGGCAATAACTCATGAAAATGGCCATAATACACAAAAATGACAAGTTTTTGGTCATAACTCTCAAACCTATAATTCGCCTTGGAACCCCAAAACTATGGGCAATAGCTCATGAAAACGGCCATAATACGCGAAAACGACGAGTTTTTGGTCATAAATCTCAAACATGTATAGGGTCTTACGGGCCATGCGAATCCCCTAGAACCCCAAAAATATGGGCAATAGCTCATAAAAACTGCCATAAAACACGAAAATGACGAGTTTTTGATCAAGCCTCAAACTTGTATCGGGTCTTCCAGTCATTTTAAATCGCCCTGGAACCCCAAAACTATGGGCAATAACTCATGAAAAACGGCCATAAAACGCAAAAAATGACGAGTTTTTGGTCAGGCCCTCAAACATGTATCGTGTCTTGTGGTCATTTCAAATCGCGCTGGAACACCAAAAATATGGGCAATAACTCACGAAAATTGCCATAAAATGCAAAAACGATGAGTGCTTGGTCATGACTCTCAAACAAGTAAATCGCCTTGGAACCCCAAAACTGTGGGCAATTGCTCATGTAAATGACCATAAAACACGAAAATGGATAGTTTTTGGTTATGCCCTTAAACATGTATCGGGTCTTGCGATCATTTTAAATTGTCCTGGAATCCCAATATTATGGGCAATAACTCATGAAAATGGCCATAATCATAAAGAATGACAAGTTTTTGGTCATAACTCTCAAACCTATAAATCGCCTTGGAACCCCAAAACTATGGGCAATAGCTCATGAAAACGGCCATAAAACGCGAAAACGACGAGTTTTTGGTCATAAATCTCAAACATGTATAGGGTCTTACGGGACATGCGAATCCCCCTAGAACCCCAAAAATGTGGGCAATAGCTCATAAAAACTGCCATAAAACACGAAAATGACGAGTTTTTGATCAAGCCTCAAACTTGTATCGGGTCTTCCAGTCATTTTAAATCGCCCTGGAACCCCAAAACTATGGGCAATAACTCATGAAAAACGGCCATAAAACGCAAAAAAATGACGAGTTTTTGGTCAGGCCCTCAAACATGTATCGTGTCTTGTGGTCATTTCAAATCGCGCTGGAACCCCAAAAATATGGGCAATAACTCACGGAAATTGCCATAAAATGCAAAAACGACGAGTGCTTGGTCATGACTCTCAAACATGTAAATCGCCTTGGAACCCCAAAACTGTGGGCAATTGCTCATGAAAATGACCACAAAACACGAAAATGGATAGTTTTTGGTTATGCCCTTAAACATGTACCGGGTCTTACGATCATTTTAAATTGTCCTGAAACCCCAATATTATGGGCAATAACTCATGAAAATGGCCATAATACGCAAAAATGACAAGTTTTTGGTCATAACTCTCAAACCTATAAATCGCCTTGGAACTCTCAAACCTATAAACCTATAGGTCATGAAAACGGCCATAATACGCGAAAACGACGAGTTTTTGGTCATAAATCTCAAACATGTATAGGGTCTTACGGGCCATGCGAATCCCCCTAGAACCCGAAAAATGTGGGCAATAGCTCATAAAAACTGCCATAAAACACGAAAATGACGAGTTTTTGATCAAGCCTCAAACTTGTGTCGGGTCTTCCAGTCATTTTAAATCGCCCTGGAACCCCAAAACTATGGGCAATAACTCATGAAAAACGGCCATAAAACTCAAAAAATGACGATTTTTTGGTCAGGCCCTCAAACATGTATCCTGTCTTGTGGTCATTTTAAATCGCGCTGGAACCCCAAAAATATGGGCAATAACTCACGAAAATTGCCATAAAATGCAAAAACGACGAGTGCTTGGTCATGACTCTCAAACATGTAAATCGCCTTGGAACCCCAAAACTGTGGGCAATTGCTCATGAAAATGACCACAAAACACGAAAATGGATAGTTTTTGGTTATGCCCTTAAACATGTACCGGGTCTTACGATCATTTTAAATTGTCCTGGAACCCCAATATTATGGGCAATAACTCATGAAAATGGCCATAATACGCAAAAATGACAAGTTTTTGGTCATAACTCTCAAACCTATAAATCGCCTTGGAACCCCAAAACTATGGGCAATAGCTCATGAAAACGGCCATAATACGAAAACGATTTAGTTTTGGTCATAAATCTCAAACATGTATAGGGTCTTACGACATGCTCCCCTAGAACCCGAAAAATGTGGGCAATAGCTCATAAAACTGCCATAAAACACGAAAATGACGAAGTTTTGATCAAGCTCAAATACTGTGTCTCTTCCTCCAATTTTTTATTTAAATCGAACCCCAAAACTATAAGGCTAACTCATGAAAAAAAAAAAAAAAAAAAAAAAAAAAAAATGTTTTTTTGGGTCGGCCTCGTATGCATATGTGTCGGTCATTTTTTCAAATCGCTTCAAATCGAAAAAATAAAAAAAATAACTCACGAAAAATGCAAAAAAATGCAAATGACTCTCAAACATGTAAATCGCCTTGGAACCCCAAAACTGTGGGCAATTGCTCATGAAAATGACCACAAAACACGAAAATGGATAGTTTTTGGTTATGCCCTTAAACATGTACCGGGTCTTACGATCATTTTAAATTGTCCTGAAACCCCAATATTATGGGCAATAACTCATGAAAATGGCCATAATACGCAAAAATGACAAGTTTTTGGTCATAACTCTCAAACCTATAAATCGCCTTGGAACTCTCAAACCTATAAACCTATAGGTCATGAAAACGGCCATAAAACGCGAAAACGACGAGTTTTTGGTCATAAATCTCAAACATGTATAGGGTCTTACGGGCCATGCGAATCCCCCTAGAACCCCAAAAATGTGGGCAATAGCTCATAAAAACTGCTATAAAACACGAAAATGCCGAGTTTTTGATCAAGCCTCAAACTTGTATCGGGTCTTCCAGTCATTTTAAATCGCCCTGGAACCCCAAAACTATGGGCAATAACTCATGAAAAACGGCCATCAAACGCAAAAATGACGAGTTTTTGGTCAGGCCCTCAAACATGTATCGTGTCTTGTGGTCATTTCAAATCGCACTGGAACCCCAAAAATATGGGCAATAACTCATGAAAATTGCCATAAAATGCAAAAACGGCGAGTGCTTGGTCATGACTCTCAAACCTATAAATCGCCATGGAACCCCAAAACTATGGGTTATTGCTCATGAAAATAACCATAAAACAGGAAAATGGATAGCTTTTGGTTATGCCCTTAAACATGTATCGGGTCTTACGATCATTTTAAATTCTCCTGGAATCCCAATATTATGGGCAATAACTCATGAAAATGGCCATAATACACAAAAATGACAAGTTTTTGGTCATAACTCTCAAACCTATAAATCGCCTTGGAACCCCAAAACTATGGGCAATAGCTCATGAGAACGGCCATAATACGCGAAAACGACGAGTTTTTGGTCATAAATCTCAAACATGTATAGGGTCTTACGGGCCATGCGAATCCCCCTAGAACCCCAAAAATGTGGGCAATATCTCATAAAAACTGCCATAAAACACGAAAATGACGAGTTTTTGATCAAGCCTCAAACTAGTGTCGGGTCTTCCAGTCATTTTAAATCGCCCTGGAACCCCAAAACTATGGGCAATAACTCATGAAAAACGGCCATAAAACGCAAAAAATGACCAGTTTTTGGTCAGGCCCTCAAACATGTATCGTGTCTTGTGGTCATTTCAAATCGCGCTGGAACCCCAAAAATATGGGCAATAACTCATGAAAATTGCCATAAAATGCAAAAACGGCGAGTGCTTGGTCATGACTCTCAAACATGTAAATCGCCTTGGAACCCCAAAGCGCGGCAATTGCTCACGAAAATGACCACAAAACACGAAAATGGATAGTTTTTGGTTATGCCCTTAAACATGTACCGGGTCTTACGATCATTTTAAATTGTCCTGGAACCCCAATATTATGGGCAATAACTCATGAAAATGGCCATAATACGCAAAAATGACAAGTTTTTGGTCATAACTCTCAAACCTATAAATCGCCTTGGAACTCTCAAACCTATAAACCTATAGGTCATGAAAACGGCCATAATACGCGAAAACAACGAGTTTTTGGTCATAAATCTCAAACATGTATAGGGTCTTACGGGCCATGCGAATCCCCCTAGAACCCGAAAAATGTGGGCAATAGCTCATAAAAAGCTATAAAACACGAAAATGCCGAGTTTTGATCAAGCCTCAAACTTGTATCGGGTCTTCGGTCATTTTAAATCGCCTCGAACCCCAAAACTATGGGCAATAACTCATGAAAACGGCCATAAAAGCATAAAAATGACGATTTTTTGGTCAGCCCTCAAACATGTATCGTTTCTTGTGGTCATTTCAAATCATACTGGAACCCCAAAAATATTGGCAATAACTCATGAAAATTGCCATAAAATGCAAAAGCAATGAGTGCTTGGTCATGATTCTCAAACCTATAAATCGCCTTGGAACCCCAAAACTGTAGGTAATTGCTCATGAAAATGACCATAAAACAGGAAAATGGATAGTTTTGTTTATGCCCTTAAACATGTATCGGGTCTTCGATCATTTTAAATTGTCCCGAATCCCAATATTATGGGCAATAACTCATGAAAATGGCCATAATGCAAAAATGACAAGTTTTTGGTCATAACTCTCAAACCTATAAATCGCCTTGGAACCCCAAAACTATGGGCAATAGCTCATGAAAACGGCCATAAAACGCGAAAACGACGAGTTTTTGGTCATAAATCTCAAACATGTATAGGGTCTTACGGGCCATGAGAATCCCCCTAGAACCCCAAAAATGTGGGCAATAGCTCATAAAAACAGCCATAAAACACGAAAATGACGAGTTTTTGATCAAACCTCAAACTTGTATCGGGTCTTCCAGTCATTTTAAATCGCCCTGGAACCCCAAAACTATGGGCAATAACTCATGAAAAACGGCCATAAAACGCAAAAAATGACGACTTTTTGGTCAGGCCCTCAAACATGTATCGTGTCTTGTGGTCATTTCAAATCGCGCTGGAACCCCAAAAATATGGGCAATAACTCACGAAAATTGCCATAAAATGCAAAAACGACGAGTGCTTGGTCATGACTCTCAAACATGTAAATCGCCTTGGAACCCCAAAGCGTGGGCAATTGCTCATGAAAATGACCACAAAACACGAAAATGGATAGTTTTGGTTATGCCCTTAAACATGTACGGGTCTTCGATCATTTTAAATTGTCCCAAACCCCAATATTATGGGCAATAACTCATGAAAATGGCCATAATCATAAAAATGACAAGTTTTTGGTCATAACTCTCAAACCTATAAATCGCCTTGGAACTCTCAAACCTATAAACCTATAGGTCATGAAAACGGCCATAAAACGCGAAAACGACGAGTTTTTGGTCATAAATCTCAAACATGTATAGGGTCTTACGGGCCATGCGAATCCCCCTAGAACCCCAAAAATGTGGGCAATAGCTCATAAAAACTGCCATAAAACACGAAAATGACGAGTTTTTGATCAAGCCTCAAACTTGTATCGGGTCTTCCAGTCATTTTAAATCGCCCTGGAACCCCAAAACTATGGGCAATAACTCATGAAAAACGGCCATAAAACGCAAAAAATGACGAGTTTTTGGTCAGGCCCTCAAACATGTATCGTGTCTTGTGGTCATTTCAAATCGCGCTGGAACCCCAAAAATATGGGCAATAACTCATGAAAATTGCCATAAAATGCAAAAACGGCGAGTGCTTGGTCATGACTCTCAAACCTATAAATCGCCATGGAACCCCAAAACTATGGGTTATTGCTCATGAAAATGACCATAAAACAGGAAAATGGATAGTTTTTGTTTATGCCCTTAAACATGTATCGGGTCTTACGATCATTTTAAATTGTCCTGGAATCCCAATATTATGGGCAATAACTCATGAAAATGGCCATAATACGCAAAAATGACAAGTTTTTTGTCATAACTCTCAAACCACTAAATATACATGGAACCCCAAAACTATGGGCAATAGCTCATGAAAACGGCCATAAAACGCGAAAACGACGAGTTTTTGGTCATAAATCTCAAACATGTATAGGGTCTTACGGGCCATGCGAATCCCCCTAGAACCCCAAAAATGTGGGCAATAGCTCATAAAAACTGCCATAAAACACGAAAATGACGAGTTTTTGATCAAGCCTCAAACTTGTATCGGGTCTTCCAGTCATTTTAAATCGCCCTGGAACCCCAAAACTATGGGCAATAACTCATGAAAAACGGCCATAAAACGCAAAAATGACGAGTTTTTGGTCAGGCCCTCAAACATGTATCGTGTCTTGTGGTCATTTCAAATCGCGCTGGAACCCCAAAAATATGGGCAATAACTCACGAAAATTGCCATAAAATGCAAAAACGACGAGTGCTTGGTCATGACTCTCAAACATGTAAATCGCCTTGGAACCCCAAAACTGTGGGCAATTGCTCATGAAAATGACCACAAAACACGAAAATGGATAGTTTTTGGTTATGCCCTTAAACATGTACCGGGTCTTACGATCATTTTAAATTGTCCTGAAACCCCAATATTATGGGCAATAACTCATGAAAATGGCCATAATACGCAAAAATGACAAGTTTTTGGTCATAACTCTCAAACCTATAAATCGCCTTGGAACTCTCAAACCTATAAACCTATAGGTCATGAAAACGGCCATAAAACGCGAAAACGACGAGTTTTTGGTCATAAATCTCAAACATGTATAGGGTCTTACGGGCCATGCGAATCCCCCTAGAACCCCAAAAATGTGGGCAATAGCTCATAAAAACTGCTATAAAACACGAAAATGCCGAGTTTTTGATCAAGCCTCAAACTTGTATCGGGTCTTCCAGTCATTTTAAATCGCCCTGGAACCCCAAAACTATGGGCAATAACTCATGAAAAACGGCCATAAAACGCCAAAATGACGAGTTTTTGGTCAGGCCCTCAAACATGTATCGTTTCTTGTGGTCATTTCAAATCGCACTGGAACCCCAAAAATATTGGCAATAACTCATGAAAATTGCCATAAAATGCAAAAACGGCGAGTGCTTGGTCATGATTCTCAAACCTATAAATCGCCTTGGAACCCCAAAACTATGGGTAATTGCTCATGAAAATGACCATAAAACAGGAAAATGGATAGTTTTTGGTTATGCCCTTAAACATGTATCGGGTCTTACGATCATTTTAAATTGTCCTGGAATCCCAATATTATGGGCAATAACTCATGAAAATGGCCATAATACGCAAAAATGACAAGTTTTTGGTCATAACTCTCAAACCTATAAATCGCCTTGGAACCCCAAAACTATGGGCAATAGCTCATGAAAACGGCCATAATACGCGAAAACGACGAGTTTTTGGTCATAAATCTCAAACATGTATAGGGTCTTACGGGCCATGCGAATCCCCCTAGAACCCGAAAAATGTGGGCAATAGCTCATAAAAACTGCCATAAAACACGAAAATGACGAGTTTTTGATCAAGCCTCAAACTTGTGTCGGGTCTTCTAGTCATTTTAAATCGCCCTGGAACCCCAAAACTATGGGCAATAACTCATGAAAAACGGCCATAAAACTCAAAAAATGACGATTTTTTGGTCAGGCCCTCAAACATGTATCCTGTCTTGTGGTCATTTCAAATCGCGCTGGAACCCCAAAAATATGGGCAATAACTCACGAAAATTGCCATAAAATGCAAAAACGACGAGTGCTTGGTCATGACTCTCAAACATGTAAATCGCCTTGGAACCCCAAAGCGTAGGCAATTGCTCATGAAAATGACCACAAAACGAAAATGGATAGTTTTGGTTATGCCCTTAAACATGTCTGGGTCTTACGATCATTTTAAATTGTCCTGAAACCCCAATATTATGGGCAATAACTCATGAAAATGGCCATAATACATAAAATGACAAGTTTTTGGTCATAACTCTCAAACCTATAAATCGCTTGGAACTCTCAAACCTATAAACCTATAGCTCATGAAAACGGCCATAAAATGCGAAAACGACGAGTTTTTGGTCATACTCTCAAGCATGTATAGGGTCTTACGGGCGATGCGAATCCCCCTAGAACCCCAAAAATGTGGGCAATAGCTCATAAAAACTTCCATAAAACACGAAAATGACGAGTTTTTTATCAAGCCTCAAACTTGTATCGGGTCTTTAAGTCATTTCAAATCGCCCTGGAACCCCAAAACTATGGGCAATAACTCATGAAAAACGACCATAAAACGCAAAAATGACGAGTTTTTGGTCAGGCCCTCAAACATGTATCGTGTCTTGTGGTCATTTCAAATCGCGCTGGAACCCCAAAAATATGGGCAATAACTCATGAAAATTGCCATAAAATGCAAAAACGACGAGTGCTTGGTCATGACTCTCAAACATGTAAATCGCCTTGGAACCCCAAAACTGTGGGCAATTGCTCATGAAAATGACCATAAAAAACGAAAATGGATAGTTTTTGGTTATGCCCTTAAACATGTATCGGGTCTTACGATCATTTTAAATTGTCCTAGAACCCCAATATTATGGGCAATAACTCATGAAAATGGCCATAATACGCAAAAATGACGAGTTTTTGGTCATAACTCTCAAACCTATAAATCGCCTTGGAACCCCAATGGGCAATAGGTCATGAAAACGGCCATAAAACGCGAAAACGACGAGTTTTTGGTCATAAATCTCAAACATGTATAGGGTCTTACGGTGAGGAATCCCCCTAGAACCCCAAAAATGTGGGCAATAGCTCATAAAAACTGCCATAAAACACGAAAATGACGATTTTTGATCAAGCCACAAACTTGTATCGGGTCTTCCAGTCATTTTAACTCGCCCTGGAACCCCAAAACTATGGGCAATAACTCATGAAAAACGGCCATAAAACGCAAAAATGACGAGTTTTTGTTCAGGCCCTCAAACATGTATCGTGTCTTGTGGTCATTTCAAAAACTACGAGTCCTTGGTCATGACTCTCAAACATGTAAGTCGCCTTGGAACCCCAAAACTGTGGGCAATTGCTCATGAAAATGACCATAAAACACGAAAATGGATAGTTTTTGGTTATGCCCTTAAACATGTATCGGGTCTTACGATCATTTTAAATTGTCCTGGAACCCCAATATTATGGGCAATAACTCATGAAAATGGCCATAATACGCAAAAATGACAAGTTTTTGGTCATAACTCTCAAACCTATAAATCGCCTTGGAACCCCAAAACTATGGGCAATAGGTCATGAAAACGGCCATAAAACGCGAAAACGACGAGTTTTTGGTCATAAATCTCAAACATGTATAGGGTCTTACGGGCCATGCGAATCCCCCTAGAACCCCAAAAATGTGGGCAATAGCTCATAAAAACTGCCATAAAACACGAAAATGACGAGTCTTTGATCAAGCCTCAAACTTGTATCGGGTCTTCTAGTCATTTTAAATTGCCCTGGAACCCCAAAACTATGGCCAATAACTCATGAAAAACGGCCATAAAACGCAAAAAATGATGACTTTTGGTCAGGCCCTCAAACATGTATCGTGTCTTGTGGTCATTTCAAATCGCGCTGGAACCCCAAAAATATGGGCAATAACTCACGAAAATTGCCATAAAATGCAAAAACGACGAGTGCTTGGTCATGACTCTCAAACATGTAAATCGCCTTGGAACCCCAAAACTGTGGGCAATTGCTCATGAAAATGACCACAAAACACGAAAATGGATAGTTTTTGGTTATGCCCTTAAACATGTACCGGGTCTTACGATCATTTTAAATTGTCCTGGAACCCCAATATTATGGGCAATAACTCATGAAAATGGCCATAATACGCAAAAATGACAAGTTTTTGGTCATAACTCTCAAACCTATAAATCGCCTTGGAACTCTCAAACCTATAAACCTATAGGTCATGAAAACGGCCATAAAACGCGAAAACGACGAGTTTTTGGTCATAAATCTCAAACATGTATAGGGTCTTACGGGCCATGCGAATCCCCCTAGAACCCCAAAAATGTGGGCAATAGCTCATAAAAACTGCCATAAAACACGAAAATGACGAGTTTTTGATCAAGCCTCAAACTTGTATCGGGTCTTCCAGTCATTTTAAATCGCCCTGGAACCCCAAAACTATGGGCAATAACTCATGAAAAACGGCCATAAAACCCAAAAATGACGAGTTTTTGGTCAGGCCCTCAAACAGGGGCAAAAACGGCGAGTGCTTGGTCATGACTCTCAAACATGTAAATCGCCTTGGAACCCCAAAACTGTGGGCAATTGCTCATGAAAATGACCATAAAACACGAAAATGGATAGTTTTTGGTTATGCCCTTAAACATGTATCGGGTCTTACGATCATTTTAAATTGTCCTGGAACCCCAATATTATGGGCAATAACTCATGAAAATGGCCATAATAAATGACAAGTTTTTGGTCATAACTCTCAAACCTATAAATCGCCTTGGAACCCCAAAACTATGGGCAATAGCTCATGAAAACGGCCATAAAACGCGAAAACGACGAGTTTTTGGTCATAAATCTCAAACATGTAGAGGGTCTTACGGGCCATGAGAATCCCCCTAGAACCCCAAAAATGCGGGCAATAGCTCATAAAAACAGCCATAAAACACGAAAATGACGATTTTTTTATCAAGCCTCAAACTTGTATCGGGTCTTCCAGTCATTTTAAATCGCCCTGGAACCCCAAAACGATGGGCAATAACTCATGAAAAACGAACGCAAAAATGACGAGTTTTTGGTCAGGCCCTCAAACATGTATCGTGTCTTGTGGTCATTTCAAATCGCGCTGGAACCCCAAAAATATGGGCAATAACTCACGAAAATTGCCATAAAATGCAAAAACGACGAGTGCTTGGTCATGACTCTCAAACATGTAAATCGCCTTGGAACCCCAAAACTGTGGGCAATTGCTCATGAAAATGACCACAAAACACGAAAATGGATAGTTTTTGGTTATGCCCTTAAACATGTACCGGGTCTTGCGATCATTTTAAATTGTCCTGGAACCCCAATATTATGGGCAATAACTCATGAACATGGCCATAATACACAAAATTGACAAGTTTTTGGTCATAACTCTCAAACCTATAAATCGCCTTGGAACTCTCAAACCTATAAACCTATAGGTCATGAAAAGCGGCCATAAAAGCAGCGAAAGCAGCGAGTTTTGGTCATAAATCTCAAACATGTATAGGGTCTTACAGGCCATGCGAATCCCCTAGAACCCCAAAAATGGGCAATAGCTCATAAAACTGCTATAAAACACGAAAATGATGAGTTTTGATCAAGCCTCAAACTTGTATCGGGTCTTCGGTCATTTTAAATCGCCTGGAACCCCAAAACTATGGGCAATAACTCATGAAAAACGGCCATAAAACGCAAAAAATGACGAGTTTTTGGTCAGGCCCTCAAACATGTATCGTGTCTTGTGGTCATTTCAAATCGCGCTGGAACCCCAAAAATATGGGCAATAACTCATGAAAACGGCCATAAAACGCAAAAACGGCGAGTGCTTGGTCATGACTCTAAACATGTAAGTCGCCTTGGAACCCCAAAACTGTGGGCAATTGCTAATGAAAACGGCCATAAAACACGAAAACGACGAGTTTTTGGTCATAAATCTCAAACATGTATAGGGTCTTACGGGCGGTGCGAATCCCCCTAGAACCCCAAAAATGTGGGCAATAGCTCATAAAAACTGCCATAAAACACGAAAATGACAAGTTTTTGATCAAGACTCAAACTTGTATCGGGTCTTCCAGTCATTTTAAATCGCCCTGTAACCCCAAAACTATGGGCAATAACTCATGAAAAACGGCCATAAAACGCAAAAAATGACGAGTTTTTTGTCAGGCCCTCAAACATGTATCGTGTCTTGTGGTCATTTCAAATCGCGCTGGAACCCCAAAAATATGGGCAATAACTCATGAAAATTGCCGTAAAATGCAAAAACGACGAGTGCTTGGTCATGACTCTCAAACATGTAAATCGCCTTGGAACCCCAAAACTGTGGGTAATTGCTCATGAAAATGACCATAAAAAACGAAAATGGATAGTTTTTGGTTATGCCCTTAAACATGTATCGGGTCTTACGATCATTTTAAATTGTCCTGGAACCCCAATATTATGGGCAATAACTCATGAAAATGGCCATAATACGCTAAAATGACGAGTTTTTGGTCATAACTCTCAAACCTATAAATCGCCTTGGAACCCCAAAATATGGGCAATAGGTCATGAGAACGGCCATAAAACGCGAAAACGACGAGTTTTTGGTCATAAATCTCAAACATGTATAGGGTCTTACGGGCGGTGCGAATCCCCCTAGAACCCCAAAAATGTGGGCAATAGCTCATAAAAACTGCCATAAAACACGAAAATGACGAGTTTTTGATCAAGCCTCAAACTTGTATCGGGTCTTCCAGTCATTTTAAATCGCCCTGGAACCCCAAAACTATGGGCAATAACTCATGAAAAACGGCCATAAAACGCAAAAATGACGAGTTTTTGGTCAGGCCCTCAAACATGTATCGTGTCTTGTGGTCATTTCAAAAACTACGAGTCCTTGGTCATGACTCTCAAACATGTAAGTCGCCTTGGAACCCCAAAACTGTGGGCAATTGCTCATGAAAATGACCATAAAACACGAAAATGGATAGTTTTTGGTTATGCCCTTAAACATGTATCGGGTCTTACGATCATTTTAAATTGTCCTGGAACCCCAATATTATCGGCAATAACTCATGAAAATGGCCATAACATAAAAATGACAAGTTTTTGGTCATAACTCTCAAACCTATAAATCGCCTTGGAACCTCAAAACTATGGGCAATAGGTCATGAAAAACGCCATAAAAGCGAAAGCAGCGAGTTTTTGGTCATAAATCTCAAACATGTATAGGGTCTTACAGGCCATGCGAATCCCCTAGATCCCCAAAATGTGGGCAATAGCTCATAAAACTGCCATAAAACACGAAAATTACGAAGTTTTGATCAAGCCTCAAACTTGTGTCGGGTCTTCCATCATTTTAAATCGCCGAACCCCAAAACTATGGGCAATAACTCATGAAAACGGCCATAAAAGCATAAAAACGAGTTTTTGGTCAGGCCCTCAAACATGTATCGTGTCTTGTGGTCATTTCAAATCGCGCAGGAACCCCAAAACATATGGGCAATAACTCACGAAAATTGCCATAAAATGCAAAAACGACGAGTGCTTGGTCATGACTCTCAAACATGTAAATCGCCTTGGAACCCCAAAATTGTGGGCAATTGCTCATGAAAATGACCATAAAACACGAAAATGGATAGTTTTTGGTTATCCCCTTAAACATGTATCGGGTCTTACGATCATTTAAATTGTCCTGGAACCCCAATATTATGGGCAATAACTCATGAAAATGGCCATAATACGCAAAAATGACAAGTTTTTGGTCATAACTCTCAAACCTATAAATCGCCTTGGAACCCCAAAACTATGGGCAATAGCTCATGAAAAGCCATAAAACGCGAAAGCACGAGTTTTGGTCATAAATCTCAAACATGTATAGGGTCTTACGGGCCATGCGAATCCCCCTAGAACCCCAAAAATGTGGGCAATAGCTCATAAAAACTGCCATAAAACACGAAAATGACGAGTTTTTGATCAAGCCTCAAACTTGTATCGGGTCTTCCAGTCATTTTAAATCGCCCTGGAACTCCAAAACTATGGGCAATAACTCATGAAAAACGGCCATAAAACGCAAAAATGACGAGTTTTTGGTCAGGCCCTCAAACATGTATCGTGTCTTGTGGTCATTTCAAATCGTGCTGGAACCGCAAAAATATGGGCAATAACTCATGAAAATTGCCATAAAATGCAAAAACGGCGAGTGCTTGGTCATGACTCTCAAACATGTAAATCGCCTTGGAACCCCAAAACTGTGGGTAATTGATCATGAAAATGACTATAAAACAGGAAAATGGATAGTTTTTGGTTATGCCCTTAAACATGTATCGGGTCTTACGATCATATTAAATTGTCCTGGAATCCCAATACTATGGGCAATAACTTATGAAAATGGCCATAATACGCAAAAATGACAAGTTTTTGGTCATAACTCTCAAAACTATAAATCGCCTTGGAACCCCAAAACTATGGGCAATAGCTCATGAAAACGGCCATAATACTGAAAGCAGCGAGTTTTGGTCATAAATCTCAAACATGTATAGGGTCTTACGGTCATGCGAATCCCCTAGAACCCGAAAAATGTGGGCAATAGCTCATAAAAGCCATAAAACACGAAAATGAAGTTTTGATCAAGCCTCAAACTTGTGTCGGGTCTTCGGTCATTTTAAATCGCCTGGAACCCCAAAACTATGGGCACGGCCATAAAAGCATAAAAAAATGACGAGTTTTGGTCCCTCAAACATATCGTGTCTTGTGGTCATTTCAAATCATACTGAACCCCAAAATATGGGCAATAACTCACGAAAATTTCCATAAAATGCAAAAACGACGAGTTCTTGGTCATGACTCTCAAACATGTAAATCGCCTTGGAACCCCAAAACTGTGGGCAATTGCTCATGAAAATGACCACAAAACACGAAAATGGATAGTTTTTGGATATGCCCTTAAACATGTACCGGGTCTTACGATCATTTTAAATTGTCCTGGAACCCCAATATTATGGGCAATAACTCAAGAAAATGGCCATAATACGCAAAAATGACAAGGTTTTGGTCATAACTCTCAAACCTATAAATCGCCTTGGAACCCCAAAACTATTGGCAATAGCTCATGAAAACGGCCATAAAAGCAGCAGCGAGTTTTTGGTCATAAATCTCAAACATGTATAGGGTCTTACGGGCCATGCGAATCCCCCTAGAACCCTAAAAATGTGGTCAATAGCTCATAAAAACTGCCATAAAACACGAAAATGACGAGTTTTTGATCAAGCCTCAAACTTGTATCGGGTCTTCCAGTCATTATAAATCGCCCTGGAACCCCAAAACTATGGGCAATAACTCATGAAAAACAGCCATAAAATGCAAAAACGACGAGTTTTTGGTCAGGCCCTCAAACATGTATCGTGTCTTGTGGTCATTTCAAATCGTGCTGGAACCCCAAAAATATGGGCAATAACTCACGAAAATTGCCATAAAATGCAAAAACGGCAAGTGCTTGGTCATGACTCTCAAACATGTAAATCGCCTTGGAACCCCAAAACTGTGGGCAATAGCTCATGAAAATGACCATAAAACAGGAAAATGGATAGTTTTTGCTTATGCCCTTAAACATGTATCGGGTCTTACGATCATTTTAAATTGTCCTGGAATCCCAATATTATGGGCAATAACTCATGAAAATGGCCATAATACGCAAAAATGACAAGTTTTTGGTCATAACTCTCAAACCTATAAATCGCCTTGGAACCCCAAAACTATGGGCAATAGCTCATGAAAACGGCCAAAAAACGCGAAAACGACGAGTTTTTGGTCATTAATCTCAAACATGTATAGGGTCTTACGGGACATGCGAATCCCCCTAGAACCCCAAAAAATGTGGGCAATAGCTCATAAAAACTGCCATAAAACACGAAAATGACGAGTTTTTAATCAAGCCTCAAACTTGTATCGGGTCTTCCAGTCATTTTAAATCGCCCTGGAACCCCAAAACTATGGGCAATAACTCATGAAAAACAGCCATAAAACGCAAAAATGACGAGTTTTTGGTCAGGCCCTCAAACATGTATCGTGTCTTGTGGTCATTTCAAATCGCGCTGGAACCCCAAAAATATGGGCAATAACTCATGAAAATTGCCATAACATGCAAAAACGGCGAGTGCTTGGTCATGACTCTCAAACATGTAAATCGCCTTGGAACCCCAAACATGTGGGCAATTGCTCATGAAAATGACCATAAAACACGAAAATGGATAGTTTTTGGTTATGCCCTTAAACATGTATCGGGTCTTACGATCATTTTAAATTGTCCTGAAACCCCAATATTATGGGCAATAACTCATGAAAATGGCCATAATACGCAAAAATGACAAGTTTTTGGTCATAACTCTCAAACCTATAAATCGCCTTGGAACCCCAAAACTATGGGCAATAGCTCATGAAAACGGCCATAAAACGCGAAAACGACGAGTTATTGGTCATAACTCTCAAACATGTATAGGGTCGTACGGGCCATGCGAATCCCCCTAGAACCCCAAAAATGTGGGCAATAGCTCATAAAAACTGCCATAAAACACGAAAATGACGAGTTTTTGATCAAGCCTCAAACTTGTATCGGGTCTTCCAGTCATTTTAAATCGCCCTGGAACCCCAAAACTATGGGCAATAACTCATGAAAAACGGCCATAAAACGCAAAAAATGACGAGTTTTTGGTCAGGCCCTCAAACATGTATCGTGTCTTGTGGTCATTTCAAATCGCGCTGGAACCCCAAAAATATGGGCAATAACTCACGAAAATTGCCATAAAATGCAAAAACGACGAGTGCTTGGTCATGACTCTCAAACATGTAAATCGCCTTGGAACCCCAAAACTGTGGGCAATTGCTCATGAAAATGACCATAAAACACGAAAATGGATAGTTTTTGGTTATGCCCTTAAAC